>NW_004624857.1:330787-434593 GCF_000247695.1 Heterocephalus glaber | reverse complement strand
TGCTGCATACAAGAAACACACTTAATTCAAAAGGAAACTCATAGACTGAAAGTTAAAGGGTGGAAAACAATACTCCATGTGACAGGAACCTGAAAAAAAGCAGGAGAAGCTACCCTCTTGGCAGATCAAGTAATTTCAAACCAACACTGATTGGTACTTTTTAATAACACTTTGTTGTTTTTCCCGCAGAAAATTTAATCTTTTAAAGATGACCAATGTAAACATATCACAGTAACATATTTAGAACTTCACTCTTTGATTATAACTGATGTAAACATTTTAAAATAATGTATGTAGATAATATTTATTGGAGTGTGTCTCTCATAAGGCTATGAAAATTACTGGGGCTTCAATTAGTGAACAAAGACCAGAATAACTGTTTTATGGGCAGCTGATCCTTTATTTACCAAGGGAGTCCAATTCAGCCACCTCTCAAATTGAAAATTTGAAGTGAGCATAATAAATGCATGTATGCTGTTACACTGGCTATTTATGAAATTCTAAGCATGTGTAAAAACTATGTAGAATACAAACATTTTTATGAAATCTGTTACAGAAAGCATTTTGTTTGTAAAATTTTTCAGTCTGGTATTTCTCACTTTGGTCCAAAACTTATTTGCATAGAGGCAAGGGATGTCTAAAAAAGGCAAATAATTAAATATTTTAAAGGTCTTCTTCTAAATGTATAAATACTCTGGATAATACTAGTGATAAAGTTGTATTTCCCTTTTATTCCAAGGATGAAGCAATATAATCAGCAATTCAATGTGTGAGCAACAGATAGGAAGATGAAACAAGGCAATATTTCAGTTCCATTGCAATTAGAAATGTCTTTTCATCTTATTTCTCATATAGGATCTTTTGGGGGTTATAAATATTTTTTGCAGTGATAAGACAGATTTATCTTCATTTGGAATGATTGATCATTACTTGGAAAATCTTTCTACAAATAGTTTCAATAAGCAAAGCAATATTAGAAAATGGTAGAACTCTATGTCAAATACTCAGTCTTAGGTCAGTTGACTGCTGTGCTTTATCTGATAATACAGCTCATGTCTCCTAACAAAATTGTTATTTTGAACATAATTGGAGATGATGTATAAAAATACTTTGAAAAACTTATAGGTTAATTAAACCTAGCTTTTAGCTTACTTATGTAGGTTAGTAGACTTACTAAAATTTCTAATTTGGGTAAAGTTGTGGTTACAGACTCTAGGCCATATTCATGTAATTTGTAGTATGCTTCACTGTGAAAAGTATCAGCCTTGAAATTGTACTCAGCAATTTCACAAAAATTGCCTGTCATCCGATATGCCCATATATGTCAGCAGAATCTTAATTGTTCTCATCAGAGTGATTCACTTAGTTCAAAAACTTAAGTATGAAAATTTTCAAAGAGCTCATTGAATCAAGATTTTTTTAAAGATTGTGCACAACTAAAATACTCTGTAGAAGATCCTGAAGAGTTGATTTAAGTAGAAATCAATATTAATTAATTAAGTTAACTTATATTGAACATTTATTATAGACCAAGCACTGGGTTATGGCATTTCTACAGAGAAGACAGTTTTTGTCCTCACTAAGTTTAGTCTACTGAGGAAGAGAGATCTGTCAGCTGAGGACAGCAATACAATAAGAGTATTGACTTTTTAGGCACATGTTCAAGTGGTGGGCAGCACTGCTGTGGAATCATTCCTCAGAGAGGGGTTAATGGGTGTTAGGGGGAGACTTCTTCCTGAAAGTGATGTCAAGATACTGTGAGGTTTGGGTATTGACAGCCAATTGTTTCTCATTAAAAAGGAAAATATATCAGAGTTGGTCTTTCAAGGTGCTAGTTTATTAATTTATAATGAATAAAATGGCATTCATATACCAGAATATTTGGATTGTCATGAATGTAATTTTCTGCCTGTGGTTGAGCTACTTGGGGGTATCAGATTGTGCAAGTTAATCTTATTTGCCAACTTGATTGGATTAAGGGACTCTTGGAGAGGTGATTGGATCATAAGATACTCTGCTCATCAGTGGATTAATCCACTGATGTTCATAGCTGAGTATGCTGTTAAGAGGTGGGGTGCTTTTGGAAGGGATCCCTGGGAATGTACCTTTGAAGGGTTAATCTCTTGTTGGTGCTCCTCCCCTGTGCCTGCTGCCTGTCTGTTGTGAAATGAGCAGCTTTGCTTTGCCATGGTCTTCCGCCATGATGTCCATGCCTAGGAACCAGGTGATCACAGATGGAAACCTCTGAAACTGTGATCCAAAACCAAACCTCTCCTTCTTTAAGTTGTAGCCATCAAGTAGTTTGTACTAGTGGGAAGAAAGGGAAAGCTGACTAATGCTAATGGATCATCTTCAGAAATATGTTATTGCTATATCCTGAGAAGTCACCATAACTGAGAAAGGAAACCCAGCAAAAATCAAATTGTATTTGGAAAGCTTTTAAGTGAACATCAATCCGTTCAATTTGAGTAATATGGGTAGGATATTGGCATCATACAAAGCAATTTAGCAGTGGAAATAACCATTTAAAAAAAGTCGTATGTTGGGCTGGGGATTGAGCTCAGTTGCGGGGCACCTGCCTTGAAAGCACAATATCCTAAGTTCAATCCCGGTACTAGACGGGGGAAAATGTCATATTTTCACTGCTTATTGGCTACAGAACACTGCACTTCTACAAGTTGAGAAACATTATGATTAGCAAAATGATAATTTTTAAAATAGATTTCATGTTATGCTGTGTTCTCCACTTTAAAGACAGGGAAGGTGAAAGGCCGGGGATTTTGCTCAGTGGTTCCGCTGCTTGCCTCGCAAGCACAAGGTCCAGAGTTTGATCCCTGGTACCAAAAAAAAAAAAAAAGACAGGGAAGGTGAAATAGTGAATTTCCAATTCTGTCGTATTGGGGAAATCATTTCAATTCTGATTTAATAGTAATACCACTAATACTGATAATTCTAGTATATGGTAATATTAGTAACATATGTGACTCCATGTCTCATACATAGCAGGCGCTATGTAAGCCCTAATAACATTATTGGGAATGGTTATTACAGCTCTTCCTTCTATTTCTTTCTACTCTGATATTCTGGGGCTGATTTATTTTAAGAGATTTAAAACCGGATTCTAGTGCTGAAAATCAATGCTTATTTTTAAAAATTCATATCAAATAAAAGGACTAATGAATTGAAGAACAAAATAGTTCATTAAGAAATAATTGAGTTGAGGCCGAGGATTTAGCTCAGTGTTTCTGGCACCTACCTTGTAAGCACAAGGTCCCTAGTTTAATCCCTAGTACCAGAAAAAAAAAAAAAAAAGAAATATTTGAGTGAATAATGCCATACTAAAGTGTTTCAGACACCATTTTCATATCTAAACTTTAGTTAAGCATATTTTAATTTGCTTCCTTAACTGATACCTACTTTTGAAGTTAAATAACAGAGAAAACTGGAAATTTAACCTACATTTTACGATTTGTTAGAGAGGTACAAAAATATTCTATACCAGTTGTAATCATGCATTACTTTAATCAGATATTTCGAGACCTATTTCAATTGCCTGCAGTGTTAGCTATTCAAATTCAAAATATTCTGTAAAATTCCCTTATAACTTGAGAACCAGATGACTCATTTCCCTTAGACAGCTCAGCTTGGGCAATTTTAGCTGTGCAGAATAAATGAGCTGTCCATTACTCTTTATCACCATTCTCTGCTGAGTGCATTTGCTCTTTCTTTCTTTCCATTGCTTGTGTTTGTTTATCTAATTTGGATTATTAGCATGCCATAATGGTCTATAATTTTTTTCTCCTCAGTCATTTACTTCTTAGGCAGGAAATTTTCTTGTGCTCCTGAGGATAACAATACATGATATTTTGCTTTTGTTTAAAGAAAATAAGAAAATTAAAAGTTTGGAAGAGACATGTCTTAGGAAAAGCTGTCTTCAAATATTGGTGAGGAATATTTGCCCATTATTTTCCTGTAAGTGTGTAGGAAAGGAAGTAGAATTGATTCTAGTGATAAAGGTGAGGTACAGCATTACTTGATTCCATCACATATTTTCTTTCTTTAATGTAATTATTATGATGCCTTGAAAATTATGAATGATAATTTCATCTTATTTGTGTGAGTTCACATACTAAAGTAGTGTAGTAATATTTACATCCAGTCTCTTCTAGTTTTTGCCCAGAAAACCTTTGGCAGTTTATTTAACCTTTGAGGTTCAGTTTTCTCATCTGGAAAAAAAAGGCTGTTGTAGGGTTTTTAAAAATTTAAGCATATATGGCCCTTAAAACAGTGCTAGGTAGAGTAAGAACTTTGAGAGTTACCTACTAAAGGATTTTTACACTGTAGGAAATTTAGGAAATACCTATAGATAGAAAAGAGAAAAATAGGATCACTTGAAATCCTACCATGTAGAAATGAGGGAGTCACTAACATTTTGAAGTGTTTCAAGCTTATGTACAGTAACTATAGTTTTAATAGAAAATGAACTACAGCATATATCTCAGATTCAATTTCATTATGCTCTTAAAGTAATTTAGAAATTTTTATGAATTCTATATTATTACACAGTATTAAAATGTCAGTAGTCACTATAAGGTGATAATTATCTAATAACCTATAGTTGAATATTAATTTTTCTTTCTTTTTTCCTCTACTATAAACAGTGCCTCTGTTGTATTGTTGTAATAGGTTTCATTTCACATATTTAAGGTTATTTTTCTATTTATAAGGACGTTCTTCCTAATATATAACATTTATTTATAACTCAAAGCAAACTGAAAATTGATCCCATTTCATATGTTTGGGAACATATGACTCCTAATCACTTTAAAATACACAGAAAAAAGTCCTCACCCTTTCCATATGGTTTTCCTCTGAAAATCCTTTGGTTTTTATTTGAAGTTCTCTAAAATATCATACTATTCAGAATGCTGACTAATGGTGTCATATAGGGGGATATTTTACTTTAAATTATACACTATAGTTTTTTGTTATGACTGTGACACAATAGCACAGATTCATATCTGATTAAGCATAATTGTATAAATTAGTCATTTCATGTTTTTGTAGAATTACATGAATATTTTAAAAACAGGCAGTTTAAATGTATATTGTGCATGTGTGTATTTTAAACCTTCATATTATAATAGTGCTTGATATTAACATGCTATATACTCATGAAAGAAAATTCTATTTAGTATGTCTGCTGCCCTAGTCCATAGAATATAATTACATACACCGTTCAGTTTTCTACCTTCCTGTCTTCTAATGTGACACTATTTGTGATCTCTTAGTGGATGATCTGTCTTGGAATTAACTTATTTTACTCAGTATGATATTCTTGGAGAATAGTCATTTAAAATCTTTTATTTAAATTTTTTTATTAGTATATGTTTGTAATATGTAATAAATATATTTATTTATCATAGGGTGTTGGTACATGAACATGTCACACCTTGATCCTTTTTACTTCCCTTTATCCTCCCTTTTGTCCTTTCTCCCTCCATCCTCAGATGTCTTTTCTTATTGTAAATTAGAGAAATGTGTTAAGTTGTAAAAAGTATTTTAAGCATTGTTGTTTATTTTGGTTTCCTATTATTGTAGAAATTTATTTATTTTTTATTGTAGGAATACATGTATTTATTTAGGGATTTTTTTAATCAATATAAAATAAAATTGTACTTAGTGTTTGCCTCATCCATTCCTTTCTAGTTTTTGATATTGAGTATTTCTTATATGTAAAGTTGCTTACTTTTAATTCTGAGAGTTTTTTCAATAGAGTTTAATAATTTTATGTTTATGTGTAATTCATATATTTAGACTTAAAATGAAATGCTATCTCATCCCTTACTCCATCTTGCATGTCTATAGTATTTCGTTTTGATAAAATTCCACATTTTCTCTTTATTGAATTATACAGTTATGCAATTATATTTTGATTCTACTAGTGTTTGATATTACATTTTTAGCATAGTTGAATTAATGGAATTCTTTATCACAGTCAGTAAATAACACAGTCAATAAATAGAGACAGGCTCTGTGAAGGTCCTTCACATAAGCTGATAAATTTAGCATGCTTTTATTTCCTGCCTAACAACAGTTTCTCTTATTTCTTGAAATAAGCTTAAGTTTGAAATCTGTTTTGTTTTTTAGTTACTTTTTTAGTGCCAGGAAAGTTTTAAGAAAAATTTTATTATTTTTCACTGAGCTTTATAAATATGTATTTTGAAAACATTATATTCCATTTGGTTGTTTTTAAAACTTTAATTCCTCATTTATCTCCATATTTTATACTAATTCATCCTTGTACTTAAAAAATAAAATAAATGGAGGAGGTTTTGTTTGAATAATTATTAATGCAGTTAGGCTTTATACAGATTGGATTTTTAGGTTTCAGCAGTAATGTATTCTAAAAGTATTTAGTTGTTCCTTGGAGGAAAATCATCATTATAAGGAAAAAAGAAAAAGTTCAAAGTCAGATATATTCAACAACATAGTTGGGTTCTAAATTCCTAAAGCCAGGTTGAAATGTAAGACTGTTTCTTCAGTAAGAGACCTAAAGTATAACAGATTTGAAGGTGAATATCTAAAAATGTTTACTGGGGTAGTCTCTCCCTCTCCCTTTACGCTGTTTATTTATTTTCACAAACTAAAAGGTAATTTATCCTTTATACTGTTTTTTAAAGAAATGTATACTTTTTTCCTCTTTAATCTTTTTTCTTATAATTCTTAAGTTCCTTCATAATATAAAAAATATTCTTTGTGCTTTTCCCCTGTATCCTCCCTAGTGTTATCTCTTCGCATTGTTATTTTTTATTAATATAATTTTATTATGTATATTTGATATAAATTTACATCAATCTTAGTGCATCTCTTTTGACCCCAGATGTGTAGGGCTTTTCCATATCCATTTTCCAGTTCTGTATAGACACTAACTGGGTGTATTATAACTCAATTCTGACACAATCTATCTGGAGTATGGGCTTCAGATACTGCAGGTGAGTGTTCAATCCTGTGAGACTGCCTCTACTTCAGATGCTAGTCAGAAGACCAGATGGTCATCTGCTATAGTTTAGGTCTAGATGTCCCCGCAAAGCCTCATGTGGTCAGATGTGGGTGAATCTAGAGTATGTGATGCTAGGATTAAGGGCCTGTGATTACTAAACCACTACACATGAATAAGATAAAAGGAATAGAAAGACTCTGTTAAGGCCTCTTGTTGCCTTTGCTACCTTGTGTGCGCCATGTTATTTCTCCTCTGCGATGCCTGTTTGCGATCCCTGCCTTGGAGCCAGCCAATTATGAACTGAAACCTCTACGAACTGCAAGCCAAATAAATCTTTTCCCCTTTAACTTTGGGTGTTGGGGATTTTGTCTCAGCAATGAGAGAAAAGTAACTGACACATCATCTATGCCTCAGACCAATGAGGTATGAATTATTTATTCCAAAAAGTACCACCAGCCAGGGATTTAGCTCAGTGCTTTTGCTGCCTGCTGTGCAAGCGCAAGGACCCGAGTTCAATCCTTGTCCCCCCCCCCCCAAAAAAAAAATCAGCCAAAAAGTACCACCTTGGGTTTAATCATTTGCTACAACAGCTCATAGAATATTTGTTAGAATGGTGATTTATGAAAAAATGACACAACAATACAAGAACATCCGAATGGAAGAGATGCAGAGGCAAGGTATGGGGGATGGGATGAGGAATTCTGTGCCTTCCCAGGATGCCCCATCTTCCCAGCATGTCCTCATGTGCAACAACACAGAAATGCTTTGAGCTCTATCCTTTTGGGTATTTATATCCCCCTCATCACAGTTTAGGGAATCAGGGCTGCAAGTTCTAACCTTCTGCTCACATGTTTGATTCTCCTGGCCACCAGAGCCCATCCTGAGGACCTTCCAAAATTTTTTGTTCATTAGCATACAAAAAGATACTATAGCTTTAAAATCCAAGGTTTTTAGGAGCTATGTGCCAGGAAACAGATAGAAAAAAATCATATATTTTTTATCTTATTATATCGTGGTATCACAATGATTGAACAAGATTTTATTATTTTATTTTAATAAAGTAATTAATATATTGTGTTACTAGGGCTTTATCCCAGAGTCTTTCCCCTGAACTACATCCCCAGCCTTTTTGATTTTTTTTTTACATTTTTGAGACAGGATTTCACTAAGTTGCTAAAAGTGCACAGGCTGGACTTGAACTTCTGATCAGAGTGTTGGGATTTCAGGTATGTGCCACCAGGCCCAAACACTCACCTATTTTACCTTTTCTCTTGTGTCTTATTTTTTCACACTTCAAGCATACTAACTTCCTTACTTTCAAAATTCAGAGCTATCTTTAAGTCCTTGCAATTCCTTTCCCTTACATAGTCATCATCTTGGAAAGGATTTCCTCAAAACATCTTATTTTGTAGGAGGTCCCACTATCCCTATCACATTGCTTTCATTTCTTTCCTCATATCTCATATGGGAATTTAGCAGTTAGTGTTAAATGTAGAATTTTGAAGTATATATGCTTATAGTATTTATGTGTATTTTGGGGTGCCAGGATCATGATAGGCAAGTGCTCTACCACTGAGCCAGACCTCCAGCTCCATCTTATTTAGATAGTTTAAATATATATTTTATCAGCTCTTTATTAAAATATAAGTTCTGTGAGGGCAGAGGGCTAAAATATTTACACTCTAAAAGAGCTCTAAATATTTTGCTGGCAAGTTCATATAAATTGAATTCATTTAAATAATCTATGGATATAAATAATTTTGGTGCTATTTTAGAATATTGCTCACTCAAGGAAAAGCTAACTTATTAAAGGAAGGAAACTACTGTCGTTGAATATTGATATTTTATATAACAAACTTAGTCTGAATATGTGTCATGAATAAGTGTTAAAAAGAAAAGTCAAGTTTACATTTCCAGCTTTCCCAGGGAAATTTCTCTTTTCTCATCCCTTATCCCATGTACAGAAAACATAATAAAACAAAACAAAAAAAGAAAAAGAAAAAGCGGAAAGGGATCAAGAAATACATGGAGGGGAAAGGGAGGGAAGGGACATGGGATGAAAATAGAGTTAATATGTTTTATGCACATGTACCAACTTGCCACAAGGAATATAAACATACTATACTACATATATGTACTAATAAACTACCCAAAACACTTCAAAAAGCAAAAAAAACCCAGTTCTCTCACAGCCAATATCAGTTGTTCACTGGGAATTGTTCAGATGGCTCCATAGATAATGGGTTTGAGCCAGACTATGAAATTATTCAAAAACATCATAAAATACCACATGGGTATTTTTGACTGTTTTGTTTTGTCTCAAAATTGTATTCAATTTACATGTAATTAGATTATGCAAAGGAAAGTTAATGACCACATTCTGCTGAATATACTGTAAGAAGGCATTATTTGCCATGAAGTAAAAAAGTCTCTGCTACTAAATCTGAATGTCACAGAGAGTTGAAGTGTCACTAGGACTGTTTAAAACTGATTAAAGGAATAGGATACGTTGTCTGGTTTTAAGCGCCATTAAGAAGAAGGAAGGAAAGTGGAGCTCCTGGAGAAGATTCCTGAGATAGACATGTATTTAAAGTGAGACTTACAAACAAGTCGAAGGATAAAGCCACCCTAAATGATTGGATTGTTCAGTCTTGAGACTGGAAAAGTGAGTAGTTAGTAACAGTCTTTAAGGATGGAGGGTTCTTACAAGAGAAAGATGACTAGCTGTTTTCTGTTTCTACTGAGTAGAGAACAAAAACATGGGATTTCACAAATACTTATTGAACATCTCTACAAAACAGGAGAATGGGAAGTAAAAAGGCTTTAGGTTAGAATTAAAGACTATCTTGGAAGTGAAGAATTTAATTTGCTGAGGGGTTGTAATTTTTGGTTTCTGGAGTTCTTTTAAATAATACCGATTTTCTCTTCATCACTGTATCAATAAATAGTAGTGTCAATTAAATTCAACAAACATTAACTGTTTCTTAAGGCCTCTTCCAGTTCAGTGCTTTCAGCCATCTGTCGATGAGCATAGTGATGAGAATATCTTTGAGAAACTAGGCAACGTTTAAACTATTTAAGATAATGGCAATGGTCATCATGTTAATTATAATAATAATTTAGTAAAATCAGTACAAGAGTAAAATTAAAATGTATTAATAATTGCATAAGTTCTTGTATGAACTGTAGGAAGCATGAAGATATTTGGATTATTCAAACACTATGTAGATAGCATCTGAATAGGAATAAAAATAAATAATAAGTTAAAGACATCATGTTAAATTGCAGTGTATGATTTTCATTAAAATATACATTTGAAACAAACTAAGAAGTTTTTGTCTTTATAATTTAACATATGTATTGATAATTTAATTTCATTATACTTAATATAATAATTATTGCATTGAGGATTTAATTATTCTAACAAGGAAAATAGGCTAGTTATTCAGTTTCTCAGGTTGAAATATTTAATATGTTTAACAAAGATATTACTTTATGTATTACTAATGGTTGTTAAAAAATAAAATTGAGATATGCTTACTGTCTTCCCCTGTGAAGCTAATCAGCTTCTAAGAGTTGCAATAACAGACACTGCTTATCAAATTTTCAACTGAAATTCCATTAATGGTAAAAAGGAGCTTCTGCATACTAGAGAAGGTCTGGGCATTTGGTCCATGAGGGAAAATGTCTATGAAGTCTTTCCTTTGTTTAATTTTAATATTCATACAGAATTTGTATTTCATATATACCATAGTTTCTATTCATTTGTTGAATACCTAGTATGGGTAAGGTATTGGGTAAAGCCCTGGAAATAGAGTGGTGTACAATACAGAGGAAAATTTCCTCAATTGTGGAAATTTTATTCCAGTTTGATAAAACTAATGACAAATACATAAGCACAACATAAAATGAGAAATTGGTATAAGATTTGTTCATTTTGAAATTTAAATGGCATTTGAGCTTTTTTATCCTCAGAAACAAACTTTTTTTCCGTTACTCATTTTAGGTAATTGGTGGAATGCTGTTTCAATGATTCTTTCAAGTTTGGGGAAATAAACTGAGTATCTCTGTAACATATTAATTTCAGCAGTGAGGTGATTATTATTCTTTAGCTTTTGCAGCACTATAGATAGCACTCTGACCTTTGAGAATGGATGCCATTAGTTTTCATTTTTGTTGTCTCCTATGTACATCAAGATAATCACTAATAAGAGATGGCCAGAAATGAGTAAAAGAAGCAGTGTAGTCCAAAATTTTCGGGCTTTGTTGCTGGAAATTTTAATAAGTATATTTTTTTGATGACAAGTTAAACCACTTGAGTGAGGTTTATGATGGAATGAAAGTGTCACTAATTTTTTGGTCAATCTCGTCTCAATGATAATCTTATAAAAGGAGTGGTTCTGGAAATGATGATTGATAATGCCATTAATTTCAAACTGATACTGTAATTTTCATCACATGTAAATTATCTAAGCCTTGCAATTTACATAATCAACTCTCTTCATTGAATTTTCAAATTTGATTTTCATTGTGATGGTCATGTACCATAAATGCACTATTTCTCTTATAATTTTTTTCATGCTCCAACTTGTAGGAATATTTAAATAGGCTGAATTTGTAAATCTGTTAGGGTGATCATTAATTTAAGTTGATTTATTTTATTTTAGATTTTCACCTTGTAAAAGTGCATAATTTCCTTTATGGAGAAAAATTCTTGTCCAAGACTGTCCTTCAGTGAAGTTCAGCAGAGAAAATTACCCACATTCATGAGTTTTTCATTAAAATTTTTCTAAAGATGCAATAATTGAAATTTTAAACTTTACAAAAATTGTATTTCAACAGTTTTATAACCCAGATATACCTACCAAGGAGGAAAAAATAGAAGGCAAACTCTTAAGAATTGAGGTATGAGTCAAGAGATGACTCCTGGAATTCAGAAACTGTCATACTCCAGGTATAGGAGAATGCTCTTGTAGTTCTCTTTTTCCTGGTTTTGGCACCATTTGTATACATGAATACATTCATTTTTCAAATGAAAACAAAATTTTAAAAACAGGAATAAGTAGAAAAAACTCATATACCTACAGAAATTTTCAGTGCATGTTTTTTAGCTTGCAATACATGAGAAGTGACCATGTCATAAAAAATAGTGGCATGAAATGATGAACATGGGAAAAATAAGAAATATTGTCGATGTTCATGGTTTCAGGTACAGCATCTGGTTAACCTCCATTCTCAGAAAATTACCCACATGCTATTCAAATACATTAAATTTTATGGTTTAAACACCATAAAGTGGTGGTGAATGCTTGAATGCTTCTTTTTGGCCTGAAGGAGATTCAAATATTCAAATGCTAAAATATTATAATATTGGGTTCAAAAGTTGTGACTATTCATTAGTCAAATGAGAAGAGACCTCATTTTTGATGTGCATTTTAAAATATTTTATAATTTTAAATATTTTCTTTCTGTCAGCTAATTTATGCCTTTTAATGCTATAAATTTTCCTATAAAATCCAATTTAGCTTCATCATATAGTATGTCATTTTGTGTTACTACAATTAATATTCTTTAAAAACAAACATACTCTGAAGAAAATTCATGTGGCAAAAGTTACTGTAAACAATCAACTGACTAGTGGATAAAGAAGATGTGGGTTTTTTATACAATGGAGTACTACTCTGCCATAAAGAAGGATGAGCTTCAGACATTTGTAGCTAAATGGATGGACCTTGAAACCATATTCTTAAGTGAAATAAATCAGACACACATGTTTAAATGCCACATTATTTCTCTGGTGTGAAAAACTGAAGGTGGAAATGACTGAGATGTATAATGGATGTTGGGAAATGGGAAGAAAGTGTTCAAATGGGAAAGGGAATAAAGGAGGAGGGAGGGAGAAAGGAAGGAAGAGACAAGAAAAAAAATGAAAATAGAAGAAAAAATGGAAACAAAGCTTTTCTACATAAGGAGGGGAGGGGGCTTGAGGGAGAGAATGGGATAAAATAAAATAAAATTTATTAATGAAAAGTAACTGCAGCAAATTAAAAGGAAATAATTGTTTGGAAGTTGTTATGTTTATAATATAAATGAACAAAAATTGGCAAAGATTATGAAAAAACAGTATTTAAAAGAGAAAATATAGGTCACAAATAAACACTTTAACAGATGTTCAACCTCATCAGTTCATAGGTGGGAATTGTAAAATGGATTTCAGTTTCAAGTCAATAAACCTGAGAAATTCATATCTAGTTCTAGCCAAGTTTCAAGCAACTAAACATTTTCCTATATTACTATTGGGGTGTGGATTGCTATGAAATTTTAGTGAATTTTCCAGTACTGTATATTAAAATGAAGAAGTCATAATATTTTCATATTGTCACCATCACATGAATACAATCATATACAAGATGTGATTGATGTATACAGTGAATATTTACATTAAGATATTTATTACAGTTTGACACATTACCGTAATCTCCCTCAAAAATATTTCCCCTGTCTTTGAACAGACTTATCCCATCATTCTTGCCACTTTCTGAATTCATTTTGAACTAGTCTTTCCTCAGTGTCTTTGTAAGGTGTGATTAAAAAAAAAATACAGTGAATACTGCACTGAGTGCCCTACAATGGAAAGGCACATAAAAACATTATAGTGTGTTCTTATCTACCTTATTCACTAAATCTGGCACCATGCATCTCTGACTGTTCCGCAAAATCTAAATGACAATGAAAAGTAAACATTTTTAATCCATTCAGAGCACTGAGACAGCCATAACAGCCTAAAGAAACTTATGAAAGAGGACTTCCAGAACTGCATCAGAAAGTGACAATATTGTGATAATCATATTATTTAAGGGCAGTGTGTATTTTGCTGTAATAATTTTTTTTTAATTTGAACATTCACCTCATTGTTTGATCATCATGTATTATAGCATTATTCACAACAAATACTAAAGAAAATTGTATTTCTATCATTAACACAATTATTAAATAAGAGGTAGAATTTTAAATCTTTCTGGAATTTTGAAGATATCTTTATTACACCAGTGATACCTTCATGTATTCATATTATGTGGAAAAAATTGCCAGTTTTTAAAAAAGCAAACCCCTTTGAAAATCAGACACACATACACATAACACACATGACATTCACACAGAAAGCCACAACATAAAACATGTTTGTGCACACCTGTAATCCCAGCACTCTGGGAGACTGAGGCAAAAGGATCACAAGTTCAAACCTAGCCTGAGTAATGTAATGAATTAGTAATTTTAAAGGGTGGGATGTATATCAATGTGAAGGTCCTAGTTCAATCCTTGGTAGCAGAATAAAAAAGAAAAACAAATACCCCTCCTCCCCCAAAAAACTATGTCTGTGAGAACATGGAAGAGTCTAGAGGAAGACTAATTGTGGTTAAATGCCTAGCTCGGAGGAATTAAATATTCAACTCTATAGAGGAAATTATTAATTGTTATAAAACTTTGTATTTTTTCCTCTTTATAAAGGCATATATTCCTTTTATAAATAAAAATCTAATGAATAAAGTATGATTGTAAAATGAATTTGAAAATATCTCTACATTATATTTGGAATTTTCAGTATGCTTTATGTTGAAGAGTCTAAGTGAATACTGTGAAGAGGCTTAATCACCTGTCAATTAGTAAAATAATTTTAACAAAATTATTGTAAAGAGATGTTGATAGATTTAGGAGAAAGTTTTGTTTGTTGATTTGACCAATGAGGAAGAAAAACTGGCTTCTAAGAGTGCAAACTTATTTTTATTTTATTTTATTTTTTTTGGTACTGGGGATCGAACTCAGGACCTTGCGCTTGCAAGGCAGGCAGTGGAACCACTGAGCTGAATCCCCGACCCCAAACTTACTTTTCAGACACTTAATTCATGAGGATCTCCTGACATCGATGACCAGCTCTTAACGTTCCTGCTTCTCTGTTGATCTTGTACATTTGATGTGACTGAAGTGTTTATAATGTTAACTTTAGTAATAATACTTGTGGTCATGATTTTCTAATTGTTTCATGCACATACATTTTTCTACTCTTGAGATTTCATTGGAGGAATACAACATTAGGTTACATAGAAAATGTGCCTCTGTTGATTATTGTTGACAGAAACATGTAAAAAATTTTCTTCCAGAATATCTTTTGTGAAGCTAATGTATCAGGAAAATGTGCTGGTTTTCATTTGTCTCAGAGTACTAAACTCTGAGCTACATACCCTTACTATTGTACTCAGAGTGTTTGATAAACTACATCAAGGTTTTCAGAGAATTAGAATTTTTGTCTTTGCTAATTTTGAAATATTTAATATCATGAGAAACTCATCAAACAATATATTACCTAGTGAAGCTAATGGAACATAAAGATGACTAAAAATTGTTTTTAGCATAATTATAAAGCTCAAATCAAAATTCTAATTTTCATCTAGTCTTTTTGACTAGAGAAAATGAAAGCAAATTTTTAATTTGGCATTGGACAAGAGGAGAATTTATTTTGGAGTATTTTTATTTCATTCTTTTCATTTAAAGATTGATTTTTATAAACTTTACAAGAAAGAGAAAATTTATGTTAAAAGATGCTAAATCATTGGGTATATATTTCAGACACCTGTGCTTCATGTGTCTCTGTTATTGAAGTTAAAATAAAGTATGTTGTAGAATTCTATTCATATCCCTATTTCTATTTGCCTACCATCTGCTATGTTAGATTTTTGCCTAATTAATATTTTCAAAATTATTATCACAATTAAGTGTTTTGGTCTTTAGGATGAAAGTTCATGAAAACTGAGTTTATCCCTTCCATATTGATCTACTTATTGCTGATGCTTTAAATTTTCGAACTGATAATTACTTTTTATTCTAGGAAATATGAATTATTCAATCAGTTCCAAACTTTTGAAATAACTGTCTGGTGTTTTAGAAACCAGAAACAAAAATTATAATAGGAGTTTAGACTATAATACATTGCTGCAAGAATAATTATTAAGGGAAAACACAGCTGACATTTTCTGATTTATGCACACAATCAGAGATGGAGTCCAAGGACTGTGACATAATTATCTTCATGCTAACAATTTTTGTAAATCTCTTGACAGAATTTTAGCTAATTTTAAAATGCCTTCTGAAGATTAGCACTTAAAATTGTTGGGGAAAATAGCACAATTTATTAGCAAGGGTATAATTGTAAACCTTCTAAATACTCATTGTGAATATCATTTAGACAGTAACTCCTGCTTTAGCAGCTGGTATATAAGACACCAGTTTCTGGAGTCTTGAAACAACAGAGAGTGGAATCTAATTAAAGAGGATTACATGCCAAAGAAAAATTATTAAAAAAGACTAATAGACAATTGTTATGAATTTAGAAGTCTCTGTCAAATTCTCTTTTTGATACAAACTCATGTAAGTAACTGTCAAGTAAAAGCCTTTATTCTTCTAAACCAAAAAGATATTAGAAGACCTTCTCTTTTGTGACTTAAAAATGATTGCTGTTCTGAATTTTAACTTATCACAAAAACTTAAATGGGACTATTAATCTTGTCTCATATTATTTAAAATGCACATGTGCTTTTGAAGATAAGTGATTAGATACACTATTTTAGTTTTGCAGTTTGATGTCTAGGGCATTCTGTAATTTTGTAAGAAAATAATTTTTTCCTTTACAAATGATAGTCAGTTTATTAATTAAGATACTGTTTATTGAGGCTGATGTTTAGCTGATTTGCATAGTTTTATTTGTAATGTACATTTAAAATTCATGATGCATTAATAATTTGTAATTTTCAGAACCAAATCACCTAAATTCCTCTTTTTTGTTTGGATTGACTCATTTTGTTGTGATTGCAAGGGTTTTATTCCAAATATAAGACTGGAGATTGTTTAAAATGCTACATATCCATGTTTTAATTATTTTTTAAAAATGGAATTTTAAAAGAAATTTTTTTCTGTTAAAGAAAAGATTACGTTTATGTCTGTGAGTTCATGTGCTGTCTAACTTTGTACATGATGCCCTCTGTTACTGAATATCATGCTGTTGTTACTGCATGTCATGTATTGCATTATATAACCTTTGTGTGTACACAAGTACACTTTTTTAGGACTTGATCAAATTAAACTTACATTAAAAATTAATTGGTAAATACTAACGATAATGTGTTTCTATGTCATTAATAAATGTATAAACAAACACAGATTCATAAATGAGATGTTTGTTTAACATAAATAATAGTTCTAGAAATATATCCCTTATAGGAAAATTTAACCACTCAGAATTGCCTTTGCAATATAGAAAGGTACCACTGATGCCAGAGTAGTAACGAAGAGATTACTGGACCTCCCCTGACCTCCCTTTCCTGATCTCAAAGTTTTCCTTATCTGCTTGAACATCACTTATTTTAGTAGGAATTGCCTACTGCTTCAGAGAAAAACACCCCCAAGGACAAGTGTGTATATTCAGTTTGAAGCCTGAAAATGACAACAGATTTCTTACTGTGGTAAAGATCTTAGAGAGCAAATGTATATCTATGGTTCCTGTTATAATAATTACTTTGTGAGTATAAGCTTTCACATGGCAAAGGTGAATGACTCTTGATCATGTACTTTGTGGTCATTTTAATGTTGATTGCTAAGACCTGGCATCAGTCATTCCTTCTGTATGATAACACATCAGCCAGTATATAAAGTACTTATATAAATTCATTATAATTAAGAAAATTAATGTAAAATACTTTTGGTACTTTTCGGTAGTTCATAAATATGTCCTACATGAAGACTTGTCCTATTCTGATCTTGGATTTAGGTTTGTTCTGTTGGTATCATCTAGTGTATGAGGTGTGATTGAAAAATAGACAGTGTTTAAAAAATTATTATGGTAAAAGATACATTGATACTCTCCCCAAAATACTCTTCCTTCTTTTAAACATTCTTATCTCATTGTTTTTGCCACTTTCTGAAGCAGTTTGGAAGTCCTCTTTCCTGAGTGTCATTATTTTTGCTGTCTTGGATGCTTCAATATTCTGAATGGATTCAAAACATTTACCTTTCACAGTCATTTTGACTTTGTGTAAGAGTCAGAAACTTCATGGTTCCAGATCTGGAGAATAATGTGGATGAAGGCAACTGTAATATTTTTATGAACATGATTTCTCATTGGATCTTACTTGATAGCATTCCATGTACTTTTGATCACACCTAAAAAAGACACAAAAGAAGACTTATAGGACTTCTTCAGAAAGTGGCAAGAATGATGGGTGGGTTTGAAGTGAGGGGGAGTATTTTGAAAGGGATTAATGGCATTGTGTCTTTTACTGTAATCATTTTCTGTTTAAATTTAAACATTCATCATGTACTTTGATTACATCTGCTAGTTGGGCTCAAAACATCCACCAGAAGGTTTTGGAGGCTAATGAAGTCCCTTCATTCATTTGGAGTTCAAAGCAAGGATCTGGTGTCAGGGAACTAACAACATAGTCCCACCCATATCAGCTAAAGATATATTTAAATATTAAGTGTGTGCACACAATAAGTTAGGAGAAGATAGGATGGCTACAACTTCTATTCCTTCTCTGTCTGTCCATTCCCACTACAGTTTGGAGCATGGCAAGGTGAACTGGGCCTTTCAGTATTTGCCACTCATCCATCATCTCTCTCCTCTCCCTCTCTCTCTCCTTTAATACCTATTCTATGGCTAAAATAGAACAAGAGTAAGAGTGCTGGAAATGCATTGAGAATACACCCAAAGCCTTGAGAAAACAATGCATAAGTAGATTATGAATTACAATATTACACCCTTTTCTCCACTTTTGTTCTTAGCAGGCAGTATAAACACCACCAGCTTTTGGTACTGTTTTTTCAGGTTGGTTGATTTATCCTGTTAGCAATCTGTTAGCATTGTTTTGGAGTCTTTGCCTTCATATTACATATGACTTGTAAATATTTTTACATTTATTTCTATGCACCAGAAAGAGCATCTGATTGTGATTTATGAGTATATATAGAAAAATTACCTTAAAGAGTTTGGGATATTCAACCAATAGAACCAGACTTATTTACTTTTTACCAAAATGTCTATCTGGAGGGTTTATCTTGAGAATCACAGGAGCAGATGAGTGCTAGAACTCAAGGGTAGTACCTTTCTGAGCCAAACAGTATCACAGCTAATACTCTCTGGGTAACTAATGTAAGGCTGCTTTAGAAATTCCTATTCGAAGCAAATGTTTACAAAATCTTCTGATTTCCTTTGATTAGAATCTGTGCTGACCTGGAAACCTGTTATTTTCATTTGCTAGTCTATTCAGTTTTCTAAATGGTAAATTTCACTGATAATGTCATCAGGATAGTGTGGTACATATAATAGTTTGTCCTATTGAATAAATGCAATTTATACTGTAGTTTTATACTTGTTTTTATTAACTTGGTTAATATGAGACAGTACAAAAGGCAGGCTAATTTTAATTCAACTGACAAAATTAAATGTGTTAGATTTCAAGACTGAAGAAGAAAATTTGGAACATGATGTAGCCATCAAGATAGGGCTACACTGGAAGATGTTTTGGGGGAAAGACTGCTTGCTCTGTTCATTGACTTGGTTTGCATTTTTAAGTAAAATTTTCTGTCTGATTATGTTTGAGATAACCAGATGTAGGTGAAAGTGCCTAAAGGATGCATTCCATAAATCTTTGATTATTAACTATTATATAGACATATATTAGAAAATCAAGGAAACAATGTTTTGGTTTCTTAAAACTTACAGTTAGGATTTTAAAAATACTCTAGGATGTAATACATTGTTACATATAACAAATGTTGTAAAAGTAATGTCAAGAGAGAGGGTAGAGAGTAACAGTGGGTTTTAGACATAATGGTCAAGTGAGATGTCTCCAAAGAAGTGACCTTGAAACAGAGATCTGAAAATTTGAGGGAAGAATATTTCAAGCAAAGGAAACCCCATATGCAAAGGCCCTAAGGAGCAAGGCTACTTTTGTGTTCAAAGAGCAGCAAGGAGGCATTTTGACTGGGGCAAGTTAAGAGCAAGAAACCTGACAAGAAATGAGATGATCATATCTGACAGATCTTGAAGGTGAACAAACTTGCCTGAAATGAATTTTCTTTTTGAAAACCTTTCCAATTATCAAGATTAAGTGAATGAGTATATAATAGTGGTTTCCAAAAAAAAAAAAAAGTTTGTATAGTGATTTGTGGTAGGCCATCATACCTGGCCATAGAACTCTTCAATATATGTTAAAATAATGACACTATATTTCATTTGATTATTGTGCAAACCATGTGAGACTCAATCAAAAGATAGCCCTGCATTATTTGAACAAGTATGTTATAATTTTGAATAAGACATTAACACTAAAAAAAAATACTTAATTTTTAATTTTATTGCCTTCCCATGGATACAGGAATGAATGATGAGCTGACAGGATTCTGTAGCAGAACTGTTGTTATTTTTGTTTACCTAAAGAAACTACTAAAATGCTACTTGCTTCTTAGAATATATGGGAAATAAAATCTTTAAATATTTCCAATATAACACATGCCTTTTTATTTTGACTATGAACCTATAAAAGAGTTGTATTGTAATCTTTAAAAATGTATAATATTTAAACAGTACTTTCTTGTTTGGGATATTTTTTACATGCATGATCACATTTCCTCAACAATGACACTCTAAAGTGGACATTACTTTTGTCACCTTTATTGATATTCTCATTTTATGATATAGTCCACAAATTGAGGTGTTAACTATTTTCCCAAGTATGTATAAGGAGTTTAGTTGCAAGGTTGGATCTCAAACTCATTTCCTATCTCTGCAGGTTTGACACCCCTTACTATATTATACTGCATTTCACTGTGACTCATATAAGAATATCCTTGACAGAAGGCTTGTAAGCTGATTGTAAGCTGGCCACTGTTTGTGAAATTACATTAGCTAAATATGATTACCTCTCTATGTTCCCTGAAAGGCTTAGACTAGTTAAGACACACCGAAGGGAAAAGCAGTTATCTATTGAAATATGAATCTCTTGATTAGAACTAGAAATCATATCTCAACATTAGGATGTTCATCTGGAATTTAAAAATAACCCAGAAAATAGTAATTATGTATTACTTGGGATATGCTAAAGAATTTCAGTGAGACTAGTTTTGAGGCTTATTTGTTGATTGCAAAAATTAAAATAATGTGTTTCCCTGGAAGAGTGAGCATACCTAATTGACTCATTCGTAGAGAAACTCAGACCTCAGGAAATTCTAACTACATGAGAAATGTATGCACTTGAATTATCATTTCCTGATTTACAGTACAGTATAAGGGAAACCACTACATTAACCCATGTTAAGTGCCTTAGAGTTGTAAAAGTCCATTCAGAGTTTTAAAATAGTTTTCATATTTTAAAATATGAAGATTATTATTTCCCACATAAGACTACTAGACACCTTTGGTAATAATTTCCCAGAGGTCCTTCAAAATATAATGTGCTGCAGACTACTAGCCATCTGAGATTTGTAATTATCATTAATATATCACAATGATTCTCCTTTTCCCCATGGAATGTGAGAAATTCTAGTTTTACACCAATGGCCTTATTGAACTAAAGTTGTTTTTATTTTCTTTCTTAATACAGAATTATTTTTAAAACCATGGCATCCTCAGTGACTGGTAGAGTATCTGGCACCTGTTACCTTCTAAATAAATATTCAATGGATGATTAAGTGAATAGCTGGCTTTCATTTACAGTTTAGGAGCAGGTTTTTTTTTTTAACATCATATATCAATTTATATTTATATTTACAATTTATATTTATATGTGGTGGTCCTAGCCACTCAACCCAGTGCCTTTGCACTAAGCTACATCCCTAGCCCTTTAACATTTTTCTTGGGGGGGTCGGGAAGGAGTCTTTCTAAGTCTGTAAATTGTCCAGGCTGGGCTCAAACTTCCAATCCTTCCTCAGCCTCTCAGAGAACTGGGATTACAAGTGTGGCATCATGTATCAGGAATCTGAGTTAGGTAACTTGCCTAAGGGTGTAGTAGTGGGACATGGTGTTAAGGTTTAAGGCTAATCCAGATTGTTTTATGTTAGCTCCTTTTTTCTCTTAATCTGTAAAATTTTAAATCATTTCAAAGACATATTGAGAAGTAATTAAGTCAGACATTCTGCACCAGCAGAATTAATTCCTTTCTTTTTTTCTATATTCACAATAGATCATGAGCAAGTTGAGGTCTTGTGTTATTTATCCTTGCATCCCTGTGGCTTACTATGTTGCCTGACACAATAGATATTCATGATTTTTTCCCTCAAATTAAAGTCTAATTGACTTGAGCTTTGTTACTTAGAAATTCTGAAGCTTAAGGTTATATAGCTATGCCATTAAGTCCCTATGACCTTACACTTACTAAAATTATTTTTCTAATTTATGAAGTTGGTTAGTATGTACATTTTATACCTGATGCATTTAGTTTAACTTATTGTGAAGATTTCATAAAAGAAATGCAGTCCCATTGAAATAAAGTCCTATGAAAGTATCAGTGAGTTATTTTATTTAATAATATAATTTGCTAGTTTTTCTTTTTTGTTTCTTTCTAGATCCAACTAGCATTGAATCAGTAAATATTTGATTGAATTTTGTTTGATAATATTTTAGCAAGGATAACTCAGTGATCTCACTTAAATTTCTCAGCATTGAGATTTCTTTGTATTTTATTTTCTCTCATGTGTCTGTTAGTATTCTGCTCATTTGCTTAACTATAGTTTTATATAATGTTAACACAGATGAGATATAAAAATCTATTACAGTTGAAATTCTAGACCTTCCCTCAACCCATGGGGATTGATTTGGCAGGAGGCCACAAAAACCAGTTCTTTTTGATGTTTAGTTTCCAGTTTCTACTTTAATTGCTGCCAAAATCTGAACACTTGGGAATTTAATTGCTCATTATATTTGTCATGGTGTTGTCACAGACCCAAATAAAGACTATAGCATGCAAAATATTTATGGGTATTAATTTGACTTGAACATGTGTATATTGGATTCCTTATTTTTCTACATTATGGTAAGAGGGGATAATGCAAAAACTTTTGCCTCACTTGACTCTACTGGTAAACTACTATTCATCCAGTCCAGGATCTAAAGGTAACAACACCTAGGTGAGGTCCTCCTCTGAACTTTTAAATAGTCACTGTATGTAGTTTACTCTTTAGAAGCATACTCCTTCGGGGTTTGAGACCGACTCTCAGGCTAGACTAATTGAGTGTAAATACCTACTTTATCCCTTGCTAGCTCTACATGTCAGGGCAAGTTATCTAGATCTCCCTGTCACTGTTTCCTCATTTGTAAAATAGGGATAGATGTTGTGGTTGTATAGATTAGATTAGTAAAGCTGCAAGGAAAGTGCCCAACAGAGAGTAAGACCTCAATGTTAACTAGTTAACTGTATTCATCCTCAATAACCTGAAAATCAAAACAAAATCTGTCAGTTTTACTGTGGTTA
This sequence comes from Heterocephalus glaber, assembly GCF_000247695.1. The sequence continues at coordinate 411,073 of NW_004624857.1, read as the reverse complement.
CTAATATGATTTTCCAGTTTCTTTCTAATTGAATAGAATAACCGTTGGATTTTGAGGCAAATAGAATTTCTTTTAGGCACTAAACTCAGTAACTTTCATGACCTTCCATTTTTCCTCTGTGTTCCACCTGCTTGCTTCATTGTGTCTAATCTAGTAGGGCTATTTCTAGTTCCAGTGTAGTATTACTAATCACTGATTTTTCTTGTTTTTGTGCCTGCTAATCTGAGAACTTTATTCAATGATTCTTTTTCTCTTCTTTTCCCTTTTATTTCTTCTTTGCCTTTCCCTTTTTTCTTCATTTCACAAAAAGATGAACCACCTTGCTTCTGCTATGAAGGTTGTCACTTTCTCATGTGGTTAAATTTGTCAAAGGAAATAAGGAGGCATTTGCAAGATGGAAAGTGTGTCACCACCATGGACAAGGTAAGTTTTCTTAATGGTTAGGGACTTTTTATCCTGGAAAATAAGTCTCCTATGTCTATCTTACTTATGCCTGTGTTTTTAATTCTGGGACAGTCCTAAACTCATGTAAAGAATGACATATTGAGATACCGGTCAATAGGAGTTAGTTTGTCATTTTTTTCCTCAGGTCCAAACCTATGGGAACTGAGTTGAGAACAGACTTGGACACAAGGCTATTGGCTTGATTTTACTTGCAGTTGTTCCTAAAGTTAGGGAAATAGTATTGATGATGAACATGACAATGAGCCTGTTTGCCTCCTTTGTAGGGTGCTTAAATTTATAGAGACGATAAAAGATAAAGATGTTAGATGCTTCAGTTATTTATTCCTTATGGCAAGAGCCTAATACTGCCAGGTTTAGAATTTCAGTTGTATTTGTATTTTGATACTTTGCTACATCGTTCATGAAACAAAAATAATCTTGGATTTGGTTTTCATTTCAGGACATGGAAATATATTTGGTCAAGATAACATAGTTGAAATGCTTATTGATTTACTTATTTTTTTATTTTTGTTGGGCACAATAAGTTTTAAGCAGAATCAGAGTGTAAAACATGGAGCATTCCTTCTTTTTCTGTTAACCTAATACTGTACTAATTTTGAGTTTTTCTTTTCATCTTATGGAAGAATATATAATTTTAGCCAGTTCCTGATGTCACTACTAAAACTGAGGCTTCTCATTAAAACGAAAAAATTCCTTCAGAGGCTTGGGAACATTCTCTCAGCCACCTGAAAACTGACTTTCTGGATTCCAGAGACATCAGTGGGGGCTACTTCCGGCTCTCTGTTTCTCTTTTGTGCATCCAAAAGACTGTTTTAATCTCCTGTCTCCATTGCTGGGAAAACTAGATATTTAAGTAGTCCAAAGATGGATCTTAAAAGAACTAAAATTCAATAATTTATTTTCTTATTGAATTCTTTCATAATCTTGTTCTTCTACAGTGGTGGGCAGCAGGATGAAGTTTAAAATTTTTGTGAGGTTGGCAAGAGAAAGAAAATGATGAGTGTTTTTGGAGCAAATGTCAAAATGAGAAGTGGAACAGGGGAAGGAGGAGGGGGAAAGGAAAGAAATTTTCTTCATAGCTTTAGTCCCCACATTGCAATACAAAAGAGGGCAAATACATATTTCTGTAGTAACTTAGGGATTCCTCAAACTATCAATACAATTTTAAATTTGTAAATCTGAAAAAGTAAAATTCTTTAAGAATTCTGTTTTAAATGGTTTTAACCTAAAATAAATATTGTTCGTACTAACATTCATTTTTAAAAGGACTTACGTATTATATGATACAGAGTTTGTTATTAATATTGTTTATTGTGTCTTATTATACAGTTTTCCCCAAGGGACTTTAAGCACTGTTACTGGGATGACAAGAAGCTGTCTGCACTGTATTTGCTTTTGATATCCAGCTAGTATGTCACACTGTTGTAGTAGCCTGCCTTAAATCTTTGCAGTCTTGATTTTGTTTGTCAGGGGCATTATGGCTCAGCCTAGGAAGTAAGGTTAAATGGCTAAACTGAGATCTTAATTATAATTATGCAATTATCAAGCTCTTCCATTGATATTAATGATTAAACTACACTTTTCCTATAGTATTGGTAGTCTTGAAAACAATACCCTAGCAGAAAACAATTGTTATTAAATAGATTCACATATAGAGTTCTTTAATTTTGTTAATCCCTATTGGTGAATGCAGGTCTCTAAAGCTTTTTAAAAATACAACCAAATAACAAAAATATTTCGTCATAAGCACAGATGTATTCTTTTTAAATGACAAAGAAATATATGTGCAGAAATATCTCTTATATTATACATATACAAAACTGGAGATTTATTGAAAAAATACTCATGACAATTAAACAGAAATATTCATTTCCACATGTTATTTACAAACCATCTCAGAGGAAGCATTAATTTAATGGTAGGTGGTGTTTTTCGTATCAACAAGCAGTAATTAAAAGTTTGAAAAAAAAAGTAGGTTATAAAACTTTCTTCTACTTTAAGATTTAAATGTAACACTTTTAGCAGTGATCCACCTAAATTGATGGGATTTGTTACAGCAATCTATGTGAAAAGAAAAATAGAAGTGTAACTTATGACTTCAGAGAAAACACATTGTTTTTTACTAATCGTTAGATTTGGAATTAAAATATTCAGATTTATATCCAGAAACTGAATAATTCTTGACTCTATCATTGATAGAGTCATATATGTTGAATGCATTTACATGATAAATTAGAATGTGTAATCACAATGCTTTTTTTCCTTCATAAGATTTTTCAATCTTTTTATTCATTTTCTCTTTTCTACCCTGCTGTCTGTAGCAACACTAACATAGGACCATACACAGGAAGAAACTGACTAAATAAATAGTAGCACTTAGATGGGTGGAATATTATACAACTTTAAAAATTTTATTGGAAAATGTTTTTAGTAAGATACCAACCATGTAATAAGAAGTTTCAATATTTGAAGACTAAAAATAATGTGTTCCCCATATAGTAAGCCTTGTAGTTGCCTTTTGGTTTTTTTAGGTAATCAAATGGCCAGTGTGGCATTTTTTTCAGTAGCAGTTGCAAACATTAGCTATTTTTAGTGGTTAGCTGTAGCAAATTAATTGATTCTGTTACACAGTTTGATTTATATTACTTTGTGTCCATAGTTACATTTCTCTTTGGTTGTATGAAAATGAACCATCTAGCGATTGGAAACATTTTGTGAATAATTAAAATAAAATTTCATGAACTTCTTGTGAAACAATCAAAGGAAACAAACATTAATCAGTAAAATATACATTTAATGTGATAAATTAAGTCCTGTTTGTATAAATTTTTTTTATTGCTAGAGTTTATATTGTTGTAATATATTTCACAAAAGTAGAAACTTCAATACAGAAAATACAAACATTTCTAATAACAAAAATTGTTTATTTTAATAATCTTAAAATCAAAAAGTATAAACCCATTACTGAAAATTTGCACAAAGCTAAAAAGTAGAAGTAAAAAGAAATATGATTCAATATTCAGAGATAAGTGAGTTACTAATCACTTCTAGTTTCTGTTGGCTTTGCTTGTTTCCCATAGTTGTAATGTCATATAGCATTTTCAGTTTTATAGCATCCCTCTAAAAAAAAACCTATATGGTTCCATGTGTGCCTGTTAAAAGTCCACATAGATAGCATTTATAATGACTATACAAACTTTAGATTTAAATTTACCTGTTTGACTATTTCTTCAATGTTTAAAATTATTATTTTCCCCAAAATTTACTGTCCTGAAAATGCTGCAATAAATATCTGTAGGCATATAACTTTAAAAAAATGATTACTTCAAGCTGGTTGTGATAGCATGTGCCTACAATGCTAGCCCTCAAAGAGCTGAGGGTACTCGCTCTGGCAGCACATATACTAAAATTGGAACGAAAGGCTGAGGCAGGAGGATCACAAATTCAATTCCAGCCTGGGAAACTTGGCAATTTAGTGGGATTATACAATAATGTATATAATATATAATTTGGCAGTTTATAGTGCTTTCACAGAGTTGTGCACTGACTGCCACTAGTTTTAGAACATTTGTTTCTTACCTCAAAGAAATTCCATTACCATTACAAGTAGCTACCTATTCCCCACTCTCTCCAACCTCTGACATCACTAATATACTTCCTATTGATTTACCTGTGTGGGACATTTCATATTAATGGAATTATAAATGTGGCCATTGATACCTGGATTTTTCACTTAGCATAATGTTTCAAGGCTCATCTGTTTTGCAAAATGTATTTCAACTTTGACTTTTATAGGTACAAATAATACTGTGGTATCAACCCACATTATTCATTTGTCATTTAATTAACTTTCCTTTACTTTCCCATTTTGTGTCTTATGAATAATGCTACTATAAACATTTGTGTACAAATTTTATGTAGACATATGTTTTCATTTCTTTATACTCAGTATAATAAGAGTGCCATTGCTGGTCATATGATAAATTTTTTACTTATACTGTGATTATACTCACTTAGTTGAGATCATGATTATATTTAATATTTCAAGATAGTTTTCTCAAGTTGGGTGCACCGTTTTTACATTTTTATAAAAATATATTAGGATTCAAATTAGTACGAATTGTTACCAATATTTGCTATTGTTCTTTTTTCATTAGACGTATCTCATTGGATGGAAATTATGTCTCATTCTGGTTTTCATTTTCTTTACTCTGATAACTAATGATGCTGAATGTTTAGCCATTTTCGTATCTTCCTTGGAAAATTGTTCAAAACCTTTGCCAATTTAAAATATTAGATTGCCTTCTTATTGAGCTATGAAAGTTCTTTATATATTCCAGATTAAAAGTCCCTTATTAGATATATGATTTTCTAATATTGTCTTCTATTCTAGTTTCCTATTCTATTCTCCTATTTGTCTTTTCACTCTCTTAGAGACATCTTAGAAACTCAAAAGTTTGTAAATTTTGATGATGATAATTTACCATTTTTTGGTTACTTAAACATTATGACATCTGTGTTTAATCCACAGTCACAATTTAGCCCATATTTTCTTTTAAATGATTTAAAATTTCATCTATTACACAGACCCATGATCTACTTTGTACTGATTTTATATATTGTGAGGCACGGGTCTGGCTATATTTATTTGCATATGGTTGTCTAGTTGTTGCAGCACCATTTGTTGAAAAGACTTTTTTTTTTTCCAACTGAGTTGTCTTCATTCCCTTACCAAAATTAAATTGCCCATAAGTTTAATGGTGTGTTTTCAGAGTCTGAGTTCTATTCCACTAGTCTGTATTTACATGCTTATGCCAGTAGGATACTATGTTGCTTGCTACAGTTTTGTAGTAAATTTTGAAACTGGGAAGTCCATATCCTTCAATTTCATGATTCTGTTTTTCAGGAATGTTTTGGCTATTCTACATCTCCAGTGTTTTCATATGAAATTTGAGATCAACTTGTCAAAAATCTGAAAAAAAAATTGATAGGAATCACATGTAAACTTTAGGCCAATTTAGAAAGTAGCATTTCTTAAAAAGGTTGTATTTTACTCCGTGAGCATGGTATATCTTTTCATTTATTTAAGTTTTCTTTATTTTTTTGTGATGTTTTGTAGCTTTTAGTATATAAGATTTATGTTTACTTTTTTGAATTTATTCATAAATATGCTGTTATTTTTGATGTTATTGAAAATAAAATTGTCTTAAATTTATTTTGAATTATACTTTGGAGCTTTGCCTATTTTTGAACTTCATATAAGTGGAATAATTTTGAGTAAGTTCTTTTTTGAGTGTCATTTCTTTTGCTCAGTATTATGTGAGGTGTGTTCATGTTATGTAGCAATACTTCTTCATTCTCATTGCTCTATAGTATTCCACTGTATGAATATATTATAATTTATATACACCATTGTAATTTGTAACTATTTATTTTCCAGTTTGGGGGTATTTTGAATAGTGTTACTATTAACATTTATGTCTATAACTTTTGGTGAGCATATTATATATTTGTTTTGAGTGCATTCCTAGCTGTGGGACTGTTAGGTCATGAAGTATATCTGAATGTTCGACTATTGACTTTACTATCAAATAGCATTATAAAATAGTTATGATAATTTAACTATCTATCAGCAGTATTTCATTTCTCTGCTACAGCAACTACGGCAACATTGTATGATCTTCTTTATCTTAAGACATTTCTAAAATCTGTAATGGGATATTATTGTTCCTTTAATTTGCATTTTACTACTGATTAATGATGAAAAATATCTTTTTAAACATTGGTTATTTGGATATTTTCTTTTAAATAGTGTTTGTATAAGTTGTCCATATATTCATTGAGTTATTTGTCTGTTTTATATTTATTAGCAGGAGAAATTTATTATGAATATCAGCAGTTAAAATAGTGTGATACTGGGACATATATGGAAAATGGACCATTTGAACAAAATAGACTTCATAAATAGACTACACATATACTGCAATTTAATTTTTGGAAAATTGTAACTCTAAATTATACATGATCTTTCCAATAAAGAGGAATTTAATTTAATTGAATATTTATTTGATGTGATTTTTCTATCTTACCCATATGTCAATGTTATCTCAACTATATCGTTCATATAAATGTGAAATGTAAAACAATATAATTCCTAGAAAATACAGAGAAATATATTCATGTCTTTGAATAATTTCTCAAAAAATTTTAATAGAATATTTAAGCACTAATCTTAAATTTAAAAAATGATAAATTGAGCCTCATTAAATATAAGAAATTCTCTTTATGAAAACACACATAATAAAAAAATGAAAACACAAGACAGAGCAATAGGATATTTTAAATGTATATATCCAACAAAGGACTTTAAATCCAGAATTCAAATTATTTTAGATTAATTTTGGTAATTTTCAAAATAAAAGCCCATGACTATGTGTTTAAAAAAATCTTTTCCCTGGGCCTGGGATTTAGCTCAGTGGTTTTGCTGCCTGCTGAGCAGGTGCAAGGACCCAAGTTTGATCCCCGGTACCAAAAAAAAAAAAAAAAATCTTTTCCCTGATCTGACTAAGTCACAAAAAAGAAAGGTCAAGGTAAAAATAGTGTATTTGATACAAATAGATTTGAAATCAATTCTTGCACATTGAGAGTCTTTAACCTGAGTTCTATAATTTTCTAAATCCGTGCATACTTATTTATAATTTAAAAGAATATATAATTTAAAGAACATCGATATTTAAATTTTATTATTTAGTTTTCTGTTTATCAAGGTAACTAAAACACTGATGTTACTTCATTACTTAAAAATACTGAATTCCATGTGAAATCTAATGTGCCAAATGGTTAACTAGTTACATTTTTGGTGTAAAACTTAATCCTATAATTTATGTTTTCACAGTTTATTAGGTCAGTATATGATTAAATCAGTTTTATTTATACAACTATATAGAACTGTATTAAAATTTTAAAACTTTTTCTATTAGAAAACTCAGTCCAGTCATGCTATTATATTTAATAGAAAATAGAAATATTCATGAAGTGTTTTTGTGCTTAGGATATATTTAATTAATTTCAATGTTTTTGTAAGAATTTTAATTACTGTCACTTAATTCCATGAATTGGAGATATATATATATATATATATATATATATATGCAAGAATAGGTCATATATATATATTTGCACAAGTGTAACCAACATACATACTTACATTGTTTTATAAAGATGTAATTATGAAATTTGATTAAAATTTGGAAGTTTTATCATATATTATACCTGGACTCTGTCAATGCTAACTGATTTAGAACTTGATAATTATCATATACCACTCATTGTCATTTAAAAATTATTGATTTTTCTCTTTTGAATATAAATTGGCCTTGATATACTTAAGATTATTTTATAAAGTATTTTTATTCTACAAAACTATGTTTTGCTACTTTTATGCAGTACTCATACTTTATACTTATTTAGAAAAAAAATGATTAAAAGAGACTTCTCTGTTAGCCATATCATAAGACATTTTTATTTTGTTGCTTTTGAATTCAACTATTTAAATGAATCCTACCCAGTTAGTGTACATATTTTTCACAAGTCCACAATCAATATAATCAATTATATTTTTAAATAATTGAATAAAGATAATTTTTCTTGGGATTTTGGAAAGATGAACGTGATTTTTTAATGTGTTGCAGAATTGTGAGAAGCTGGAAAATAATTTTGATGACATCAAGCACACGACTCTTGGTGAGCGAGGAGCTCTAAGAGAAGCAATGAGGTAAGTCTGGGTCACCATAGCAACAGTCACAGATGTGGTAAAGAAAAAGTCATTCTTCATTATTGGGGGAACAAATGAGTTCATTGCCACCATTCAGCTCTGTTCTCTAAGGTATTAATTTGTCAGTGGAGAGACTTCCCTTGAGGCTGTACTTTGGTTTTGAAGCTGCATAAATGTTAAGCCTCAGTGCACAGTAAAAAATGTAAATGTTTAATTTGTTACTTCAAATGCTTGAGGGGTGTCTTGTTTTATATTTATACTAAACTGTTTGATTGAATTAAAGTATTGTTCATCTAAATTCTGCTGGTATGTAAAAAAATAAACATTGTACAATGGTGGCTTAACTGAGTAGTATCTCCTCTTAATTAATATTTAATTTAAAAAGAGGTACTTAAAATTTCATCTTCTATTAGATTTTATAGGATTATGGTATAGGATTTTAAGTGATTTACATTTTTACACTAATACAAAGCATATAATTAACTTATTTTCAAATACAGTGTTTTATAAGTGAGCCTGATTTTTTTGAGCCTGATTTTTTTTAACTTCACATTAATATTTTTGAATATTTTTCTCAAGTCTCCCCAGACTTGATGCCTTCTAAAATAAGTTTTAGGGAAACATTTTTTAAATCCATTTGATCAGAATCAAGAGTTTTACTAGATATTTCAAATGTGTAAGTAATAAAAATCATCATCCTTATTGATGATTATTTTAAGAAAAAAATACTAGTTTCATAAGTTCTGAAATTGAATCTTTGAGTTCAATTAATATTTTTAAAGAAAGTATATTTACCTTTATTTTACTTACAAAACTAAAATTTATTTTTAGCATGTATTTCCTTATATCTTAATGATCATTTTTTATGATTTTAAGGCTAAGTAATGTTAAAATAAGACAAAGATAATCTCAAGAGACTTCCTAGTGGTTTATATACAATTTTCTTACTGCTTGCATACAGTTACCATATACTCTAGTTTAGAAGCTGCTCTCATTTAGAAACCTCCCTTTTACCATGCAAGCAGCAGGAGAAAGTAATTAAATTTAATAGAAGCTGCCCTCATTTTGAAGCCACTTCTATTTAAAACCACAGGGGGAGGTAATTAAATTTAATAGAAACAGTAGCTTCTACACAAAGATACATGGTACTTCTGTACAGATGATTATGATGTCACAAAAAGAGGAATAATATATTACTAGTACTGAGAAATTACCAGCTGGAGCAAGGAAGCCTATTTTATTGTTAATGTCTTTACTAATAAAAAAGGGAAAAAATAAAACTGAGTGCACAATAGAGAATTTGTATCTGTATAAAATGTAGTCAGACATTCTCAGAAAGTTTGTTATTAGAAATAATTATAAATTTAAAATAAAGTATAAAATATATTATGAAAAAGGCAAATGCAGAAGTTACAAATGAACTCATTTTTCAATAAGTCATTATTCTCTAAAACTACCACACTGTTAAGAAGTGAACATTATTTTCGTAATGCTTATAATAATTTTGAATACATTAAGTATGCATGTCAATATTTATTTAGAAAACTACAATTAAATCTATTTTTATATCTATTCATTTTGAAATAAATGCATAGACACACAAGAAGACAAAGGGAATGCCAGCTCTCATGCTTTGAATAAAAGAACTGAAAGCAAAACCATAGAAAGAATTGAAAAGAGTAATGTGAATGAAAGTGGATGTGAGGGAAGCACAATGAATGAGGAAAGGACATATAATCAGTGTAAGAAATTTGTCACCACGAAGAAATAAATTGAATTATTGCAGAACTGCATATGGAGAGATTATGAAATTTTGCCAGTTTTTGAATTCAGTCCCATTTTAGAATATACCAGGATATCATGCTTTAAAAAAAAGAGAGAGGATGTACTGATGAGAAAAAGAAGTATTAATTACCTGGTTGGAGTAATTCCCAATCACTCATGATATGAAATTAAGCTGTAATCCAGATAATTTAAATTACAATTTAATTACATATCTGTGAAATACACTCGTTTACAAAGGTTGCATTTTTTATACACTTAGACACACATATTGGTAATGTCTGGCTTCACAAAGCACAATGAAATAATTCAGTAACTAATAACATTCAACAATTAGTGTACTGTGGGTCAACCATCTTTTTTTTCTGTTTTTGCTTTTGAAAGTACAGCAAGAGCTCATTTATTTTTACATCTGATAATCTGGGGAAAAAAACACATTGGAGGAAAAATGCGTGAAGCAGCAAACATTCTTTTGACTGTGATAATCTTTTTCTTATATGAAATGGATTTGGACTAACATTAATGATGGAAATGATAAAACATTTGATCTATGTTCAAAAGATGGCCAGTACTTGTAGAGGGATGAGTACAGAGCAAAGGTAAGGAAGCCTGCAGGAGCAGGATGTATCACAGAAACAGTAATGGTCTGATGTCATGGAAAGCAGTTTTTTCAAGCTTTCTTTGAATGTAAACTCACATAGATTTTTTTATCACTAATATATGGCATGGATTCTTGAGTGGTAGTGGGGCAGTATAATGTTTATAGGGATGGTAGGCTAATTTAGACTCTCAGTAGGATTAGGGACAGCAAAAGACAAATATAAATAATTTGCTAAAAGCCTCAGCACAGGCACTCATCTTGGTAGGCTACCTCAAAATGTGTTGTTTCACATTTTTAGGCCAGTTACATACAGTCTAGCTTGCCTTGATAAAGAATTTAAATAATTTCAAGGAGTTATTTTGGATTTACAGATGGAAGGGACAATATTGATTATAAAACCGTGAAGGTAAATTTATAGGGCTAGGGACAAGAGATGATAGATTAATTTATTTATGTTTTTGTACATATCAGGCAATGAGATTACAGATACAATCCTGACCTTCAATGAATTATTAGTATAGGGAGGAAACAAGAGGATCAGCTACTCAATATAAAAAACCCAGAAGTTAAGTAGTTGAGTCTTTTTCCAAGATCTCAGACACTCCGTGGTAGCTTGTCTTAGTCCATTGCTTGGTAAGTGCCTAAGTTACTTGTTGCTGGACAAAATACCTGACACCCATAAATCAAAGGAAGAGAGGTTTATTTTGACTCACAGTCTGTAGAAGTTTCAGTCCATACTCAGCTGGCATCATGGCAGAAGAGAAACAGTTCATGGAAGGGCAGGCAGGAAGCAGAGGGAATCAAAGGAGTAGAAAAGTTGTATACTTCCAGACCACACCCCAAGTGACCCATCTCTTCCCACCAGGCTTAATCTGTCAACATCTCGCCAAGCAATAAACTCATCAGTGTACTAATCCAGTATCACATGTCCATGATCCAGTATCACACACTCAAATTTCCAATCACCCCCAACAGTCCCTCTTATGAGTGCATGAGGCTTTTGAAGGGCATTGAAATATAAGCCATAACAGTATGAGAGTATCCCCTTCTCTCATTAGAATGATCTCTTGATCAGCCTTTGTATGGCTTTAGGTGTCCACAATGATGCTCTTGACCTGAGAATGTCTAGCCAGGAAATCTGGGAAAACTGGACTGATTTTGAAGATTAACAGTTGGTGCCTGCTGGGTTGGAAATTTTCACCAAGTTGAGTACTTTATTAAGGGTATATTATTTCTATGAGCTTTGAATAGAAAAGAGAGGATTTTGCCCTTAATGGTCTGCTATCTCATCCAGTTTTTTGTCCTGGCTAGTCTTTGCCATACAGCCTGGAAGTCATTCCTTGTTCTAGTTCTAGTGTTCTAATTCATGAGTCACTGTAGACCCCTTCTGTGTTTACTCTCATCCAGATGTGAGGATGCCCTGAGCTATGTGAAAAGCACAAGTGATTTCACCATTCTTTGGAATGTGTTCTCTAAATAAAATATTAAATACATTAATTGGGATAGGGAGAAAGAAAAAGTTAATGAAGAACATTTGATTTTCAGATAAGTTTGAGGTAGTGAAAGTAAACCCATATATAAATGTTCAGTAGGCGGAGAGAAAATATAATTCTGCATGAAATCTCTCAGAAAAAAAGATGCTAGTTGATATACACTTGGGGCAGGTAGCATTTTGATACCTCTGGCCAAGGGAAGGTATGTGATTTCCAGGAATAGTGCATCATAACGTAGAGACGGGGAGTCAAGTCGGATGCAGAAGACAATACTGAGCTTAGGAAAATATGTATCAGAAAAAAAATAGTTTGAAATTTAGCATTTTAAATATTGCTTCCAGTAGTAAGGCTGGATTGTAATATGATGTGAGATGAAAGGATGGAATGGGGAGGGGGATTCCTGCCCACGGCTCTCTATGGAGACTGCTACAGCAGAGCAGCCCACAACTCTGATAATAGAAATGTTCTGTGCATATTTTTCAGTTTGAGAGCCACTAGTGGCAGTGGCTGGTGAGCATAGGAAATATATCTAATTTAACTGAAAAAAAAATGGTTAATTTTCTGAATTTATAGTTAAATATTTGCCTGTGGTTGTGGTCTGCATGGTTTTGCCTAGGGATGATTTATGTTACGAAGGTGACACCTGACCTCTTCTTTCACCGATGGAATTCTTATCAATGAAGAGGCCAGGATGAGGCTACATTACATTTATGCATGTCTCACATCTGCACTCTTTCTTCTGTGAAAAGTAAGAATAAAAGATCTATAAATAGATTCATAATAGATCTATAAAATAGTAATGGATGTAAAACCCAAAATAACACGTGTGCTTTGATATAGAAGAGAAAAAGTGACTTATTTTCTAAAGATATGATTTATATCTAGAAATTCCAAGACACTCTATTAAGTAACAAGTGGCTAAAAATGTAACTCAGTTGTAGCACATTTGCTCTGGGTTTCCTCCTCAGCACAAACAAGCATATAAATAAGAATGAAACAAACAAAAGTAATGAATGGCTATAATTGATTTAAAACTTATAAAGATCCAGTGAAGTTAATTATATAATAAAGTACACAAGTAACTGGGAACATGTGCAGTTATTCAGTAAATGATATAAGAAAGTTGTTTTGCTCTGTGGAAAAAAAGTCACTTTTTATCATCACCTTATATAGGTAAAAGAAAACCGTGTATATTATAAAGCTAAATGAAATAAATGGAGAGGGCAGTGTCCAGAAGTGATTTTTTTTCTTTGAGATTCAATAGGGAAACAGCTAATAAACTGAAAAGTGGTTGAAGAAATCACTGAGCTTTTATTACATTAAAAAGCTTCCATGAGGGGGTCGGGGATTTAGCTCAGTGGTTTTGCTGCCTGCTGCGCAAGCGCAAGGACCGGAGTTCGATCCCCAGTGCAAAAGCTTCCATGACTGGGAAAAATGGCAAAATTAAAAGACATTAGAGTACTGTACTTCCATGTGTATGACAGGTTTAAAACAATTAGTAGCCCATGGATTATTGGCAAATTATGCCAAGAAACTCTTGAAAAAAATTCAAGTCTATTTGTAAACAAAAAAGGTGTGAATTTTGTGAAAACCCTACAAAATTTCAGCAATTTGATGGGAAGGAGATCTTTGATTGGTATAGGTAGCTCATGGGCATTGGAAATTACCATTGCTTTTAAGAAAAAGAATATAGTCAGTAAACACTCAGAACCTTCAAATAAGCATGTACTTTTAAATAATACTTTGTTCTAGAAATATATTATGCAGAAGTCATAGAAATTATGAACAGCCTGGGTCTAATTCTTAAATTGTGGACTATCACCTTGATCAAATTGAATGGAATTTAATAGTCTCAGATTAAGGGAATAAAGAAATGAAGGTAATACACAAAGACACACACATATATGGAAAATTGTGACATATTTGCTTCTTTCTGGAAATTAAAATATCTTTAACACTGTGTTTTTAGTGAAACAAAAATCCTTGTATTATAAAATTCAGTGAAAATACCAAGAAATAGTTACATGTATAACATGATCTTGCCCAAAAATATACAATGCAGAGGAAAGAATGATAGCAATGAAACGTAGGTATTATTAGCTGGAGTGATGGGTTTACAGATACTTTCCCCAGGCATATATTGTTCTGTTTTTCTAAGTATTCTATGATGGGGATATATTATGAATAATCAGAAAAATAATGAAGTAAGAACTGGAAAAATTAAAATAAAAATACACAATAAATATAAGGAAAGCAGTGAGAATCAAATTTGTGACTCCAAATATAAGTTTATGTAAAATATTTTTTAAGTATTTTACTTTTTTGTACAATAGGATTGAAAAACCTCATAGAACTGATATGAGCAATAAGGACAATTTAAGAGAGAATGATTTGTAATGTGTGAAATTTAGTAAAAATTAGACAAAATATTAGTGTTCGTATATTATTTTCTTTTAATGGTGTTTAGTCCTTCATTGAGAGAATTTGCATATGTCATACATAATTGAATTGACTGTAAAACTTCATTGTAATTTTAGCATATAGAATGGAAAGGGAGAATTTCTTTTCTGACTTATATAAAATAATTGTAGTCTTCTGACTGTGGAAATCAACAGGATTCCTGAAAATGAAAACATTGAAAAGAAAGATAATACATCAAGTCTAGGTCACAACTTGAGTCAATTGTGTAGTGAATCTAAGAGGTAACATTCTTAAATTTCTGCTTTCTGCTTATCTTGGCCAATTCAACCCTCTTTTCCTGCCAAGGTGACTTAATTTCTTTGCTATACAATTTGTGCCTGTTTTAGCCCCAGTATGAAATTCTAAATATCAAAAGGAAAGTTGGAATCATTTTTTTTTTTGGTACCGGGGATCTAACTCAGGACCTCACACTTGTGAGGCAGGCGGCAGAACCACTGAGCTAAATCCCCCCCCCCCCCCCGTTTTTTTGGTACCAGGGATCGAGCTCAGGACCTTGCACTTGGGAGCCAGATGGCAGCACCACTGAGCTAAATCCTGGATCCTTGGAACCATTTTTAACATTGTGTCTCTTTGTCCCTTTTCAGTCCGAGAGGCAGTAGTGGGCCATGTGTAGTAGGTACTCTGTGGAATTGTGATAGGTATTTGAATCAAATAATTTGAGAAAAGTAGTTGTTAAATATCAATAAAGAAGAAAGACATACCAAATATAGTCTAGTTCATTGAGAGAAAAAAATTCTATGGGAAGCTTTTTGACATCATTTAATTATACATATTAATGTTGATTGGCTAGATTTATGAATATATTTATATCTATAGAAAAACACAAATTTCATTTATAGAGTACCAATACTGTCATTTAAAAGTTAATATTTTAATTACAGTACCAAGTCTATTTAGTGGGAGATATTATGTTTATAGTTATTATTATAGAGATGAACCACTAGGACATGATGTATTGAAATCTAGTTTTCCTTTTTCCTTGCTTTCATCACGTGTTAAGAGTTTTGTCACTAGAGGGTGATGTTGAGTTACTCAGTTTATGCTTGCTGACTTTTTTTCTGGTGTGTCTAGTAGGATTCCTAGGTGCCTCATCAACTTAGGTGTATGTACAGAGTTAAATATTAAAGTATAATCATATCAACTTGAAAAAAGTTTTTAAGAGATTTAATAATTCTAACTACTTTTTGTGTCAAAGGGTTAAAATGCTTAATGTGTTTCTTTACTTTTCACTCAGAGACTTTTAGGTGTGGAAGGAATATAAACAATAATCTAAACTTATAGAAAGATTGAAATCTAGACACAAGTATTTTCAGCTTTCAGATATATTTTTAGTGGTATATTCTTTTAGTTATATTAGTCTTTCATTCCTTACTAAGCATAATGGTTAAACTACTGGCATTTTTCTTTCACTGATGTATCTACATAAACAGAATAAAGGAGTGTCTATGAGTAATTTTGTTCATGTGAATAAGATTTAAAGACAAGAATATTATTATCCTGCTTAATGTTATTCTTCAGGTAATTTTTTGTGTATGCATATTTGTGCATGTGTATATACATATATTCTATACACATGTATTGTCTTCCAGTCAAGAAAAACTTGCAATGTGACAGTATTTGGAGTTTAGAGCTCCTTTTGCAATTTAGTTATATCCATTAGGATTACAAAGGTACAAGGAGGTAACATTAAACTAGTATTAAAAAGATGGTACAGAAAGGAGAAGGTTTAAGCAGTGTAGAATATACATATAAAGCTATGAGAAAAATTAAATTAGATTAAAGATGAATATAACAATGAGTTAAGAGTAATAAAATATTTCCATTGATGTCGGTGATTATAGATTTAACATTTATAACATCTTTATTGTCAGATTTTTCAAAAAGAAGTATAAGCGACTTCCATAATTAAAAACACTCTGTGTAGGTGTGTGATTTTATCTATGTTGGAAATTTGACCGATGAAATTTGATTCAGAAGCAATGTGTTAGCACCATGCCCTCAGTAGGCTTTTTTATTTGATTTGTGCCACCTAATACATGAAGAGGGTAATCAGGCTGAATTCCTTTGATATTTTGAAATCTAAGACAAAAGCACACTGCAAATTTTTAAATATAATTATGATGATTTTGCTATAATACACATCATTGAAATGTAGTTCAGCAAATAATATGTAATTGTGTGTACTTATGTGGTCTATGGAATTGATTTTATGTAAAGTTTTCAGTATGAAGATGAATGCACACACATACATACACACATTTTTGTTATCATCTACTACATTAATTTAAGGATGTTACTTTCATTCACTCCAGTGGTAACTTAAAGCAAGATTTAATACTTAGGTTCAGATGGCCCATTTAATCTTTCCAGTATTCATGGAAAAGACCAGAAGTGCTACATTAATTGTTTCTAATATTTATTTAAAGACAAACATATGCTGAGCAATGATATTTCAGGATTATCTATTTGGTAGAAAGGGACATATATATGTATAATATATATTATATACATATGTATTTAGATCTGTGTTAATTTAGGTTCTTTTTCACTACTTTAAACTTTGGATTAAAATTTAGATGTAAAAAATATTGATTACATCATTTTCAATTAGAAATTTTGTGAGAGTAGTACAAATGAAATGAGGAATAGGGTACCCCAATTATTAAATTATTAAATTAATTATTAAATTATGAAATGCATTTAATTATGAAATTAAATAATTATTTAATTAAGAAATGCATTATCATATTTATTAATCTAAGAATTGGCATATCTAACATGCTGGCTGCTATCTACAACCCACTATTTAGTTAAGAGCAGTATATTTAGAAAAAAATCAAATCAGTATTGAAAATGCCAATGTGACAGATTTGGAATGATAAAACCAAAAAAGTGCATAAGTACTCAGATGGCATCAAAGGTCAGGAAAAGTGTATTTTCCCCTTATTACCAAAGGATTGCATATTAACGAGTAAATAATAAGGGACGCAGCTTTTGTTTTGTTACCAAAGAAAAGTGCAGAGCTAAGTTCTTACTCTAGAATGCTTTTCATTTCAGATACAGACTTTGAATGAGCATCTAATAGCTAAAATTATTTAGGAGATAAAATTAGTACTGTGAGGATTAGCTTTAATTTTAAATATCCATAATTGAAGTGCCACATTATGATTTTAATGTTATGATAATCTTGTTAACAAGCTGTTGTGTATATACTATCATATTTTAATGTAGTTGCAAAGCTTAAGTAAACCATAAAGTAAATTGCTTTTTGAATCAGGCTTTTACAAGTGGAAAATTAGTGGTTTACATGTTTTGAATATGTATTTTGTAATTATATTTGGTGTTTTCTTCAACTTAAGAAGAATAATAGAATGGATTTATAGATAATAGACTATTATATTTATATGTGCATTGTCATTTTCTGTTATTGCTCATTCTAATTAATTTGGAGAGATTTTACAGTGTACTAAAATATAATAGTGTATAAAATATAATAGTTCTACTTTTTTCTCATCATCTCTTCTGGAAGATACATATTGATATCTATCTATAATATTTGTTATTCCTCATGTATCAGTATGTATGTTTAACAGAAAATGAATGGCTTTTCTTACCCAATATATCTAAAAGTTACAATGATATACCCTAAATTCCATCCACTGGGGGTATTTTTACTTTGGGGTAAAAAATGTACCAGTTTGACAAGTGGTGGGGATCGCCAATAGATTACTTTTAAAAAAATTTATTGGTTCAATTGACAGGCATGACAATTTGGTAGTATAAAGCAGAGGTAAGCAAACTTTTTTATATAAAAATATACACAGAGCATATATTTTCAGTGTTCAGTCGTATGATTCCATAGCCTAAACAACATACACATGGATGAAAGTGACTGTGTTCCATAAAAATTTTATTTTTCTGGCCAGCTGCATTTGACACATTGTAGTTTGATGTCCCCAGGTTGGGAATAAATTTGAGTTAAATAGATTAGAGTACATTTCAAAGAATTATTTGAAAAATATATCTACAATATGATTGACTTTGATAGAGTAATATGAAAAATACTATGACACTTCTAATTGTATTTATAAACATGATTATAGAACTTTGGCTTATGTATCATATCTCCCAATTTCTAGGCTGCACCATGAAATCGAGTAAGTTACATTGCAGATATTACTCACCCACTTAAAAATGCATGACTAAGAATTAAAGAGAAAATCTAGCTTTCAGAATCAGCAGGATGCATCCAAAACAAAGAATAGGTACCAGTGTGTCTTAGTTACCTTCCTCTTGTCGCTGAGACAAAATACCTGACACCCAAAGTTAAAGGGGAAAGGGTTTATTTAGGTCACAGTTTATAGAGGTTTCACTTCATAATCAGCTGGCTCCAAGGCAGAGTGGCAGAGGGGCAACAGTTCATGGTGGTGGAGGCAGCAAGAGAAACAAGAGACCTTAGCAGTGTCTTTCTGCTCCTTTTATCTTATTCAGGCTGCAGGGATTTGGACTCTGCCAAACCAATCACTCATGTGTAGTGGTTTAGTAATCACACGCCCTTAATCCCAGCATCACATAGATTCAGCCACCTATGACTGTATGATGCTTTGGGGGAACATCTAGACCAAAACCATAACACAGTGCCCCTGAATTTATGATTATTAATTTCTGATATTTATGGTTCATATTTAAAATATGTAATTACCACAGAAGAACCACGCAAATTATGGAGCAGTAAAGTATTGCTGTTTAGTCTGACACTAGTCTACCGCAATGTGGTAATTATAAAAGGACAATATAGCTATATTTTAATTATTCATTATTCTCAACACTAGATGAAAAATCATAATGTCAGCTGTGATACCTTTGTGATATCTAGAATTGGTTGGAAAAATGTTGATTGGAATATATTCTGTGGTCCATTATTTTAACTTCTGTCTAAATTTTTTTACCAAGAGCACTATCTAAATTACTTCCATTCAAAAATGCAATCAATTAGTATTTATTTCACAAACCTGAAAATAATGATCACTTTTTAATAGTCCACAAAAAAAGATTTTTTTTTTTTTTTGGTACCGGGGATCAAACTTGGGTCCTTGTGCTTGCACAGCAAGCAGTGAAACCACTGAGCTAAATTCCTGGCCCCACAAAAAAAATTTTTGAAAAACATTTTATGTTGAAATAAGATGGCATATGAGGTATTTTGATTTCCTTTCAAAACATTCTGTTATTGTGATTTTGATGTTCCAGGTGTTACTTGGTTACAGCCATTTTTAAATGAACAGACATTCAATGAAATGGGAATAATTTAATCTAAGTTTCAGTAACTTATGATATCTGGAAAGGCTTTACTCCTTCAAAGGCCATCTTTTATTGTCTCTCAAATTTCCAAGTGTGGGATTCATGTTTGCCTGTCTCTTGTCTCCACTTAGCTTTTCCATACCTTGCTGCTTCTTGTCTTTCAGCTCTTCAGTGTCACTTCCTTAAACAGGAGCCAGGTGAATAAAGACTGAATGAGAGAGGTAGTACCTTGTGCAAAATTAGAGGAGTTAGAATTTGAACTCAGATGCATTTCTCTTGCAGAATTCATTGCTTCACAGAAATTTCTAGATGTTTTTCTGTCCAGGACATGAGATAAAAATACAAAGTCAATATTGTCTACAAATATACAAGAGAACAGCTACATTAAAATAAAGGGACTATAATTGTGGATGATATCTATCTATCCATCCACCCATTAGACAGCTATATTAAAGGGAGTAGAACTGTGGTTCATATATAGAATTGTAATATATATGTGAATATATATATATATCTATATATAGATAGATATATATGTATTCTTCCTAATATTTTCCCAGATAGTTTAAGAAATTAGTTTAATTTAGTACATTTCTAAACTTTAGCCTTATAGCCTTCTCTCAGGTTAAGGTCTGTTACTATTATGACTAGGGAACAGACCAAGTAATAGCATTAATTTATTTAGAGATCTTCCAAAACAACAAAATTTAATGGAAAGAGGTGTTTATCATTGGACTACAGAAGTAATGTTTTAGTCAGTATCTGTGCTAAGTTTACAGACCACTTGTCTTGCCAGTATCTTCTTTTATCTTATAAGAAGAGATAAAAGTAATCCTTTTTATTTTCCTTTCTTTCTTATTCTTTATTTTTAGATGGGGAAGAAAAATGATGTACAATAGGGTTAAATTTCTTACTGGTATTATATTTGTCATTGTCATATTTTCTCTTCATATTTCATTTCTTCCTTCATCCCCCTTAGATACCGTTTATTTTGTATTATGTGAGGGAATATTTCTTGAGACATTTCTCACCGAGAATTAAAAATCTGATTGAAATTTAAATGTCTTGGAAGAAAAAGATGTTTTGGTAATCAGAACTGCAAATTTTTAATAGTGAAACAAGGATAAGAAAAATTTTTCCTAGAAAAAAATCACTTATTATATAAAGAAAGATAAATGATTTCATATAGGTGAAATATATTAAATAAATTTAAAAATTGGCTAGCCAGTGTCAGCTGTTCACTACAATTAACTGCAACCTGAGAGATACCCTTGAGGTGGATCATTCCAGTAAACGGAAAATATATTGTTATTTCTTATTAACACAAGATTTGTCCTGTAATTCAGATGGACTCAGGACTATATTCTGCTTATGTGAAATTTTACAAGAATTTATTATTCTTTCAGTGGATATAATAAATATCTGGTTTTCATTGTTGTTCATTTGTTTGTTTGTTTGTTTGACTTTTGCAGTACTGGAGCTCAAACCCAGAGGTGCTCCCTGCTTCAGCCTCCTAAGTAGCTGGGACTACAGGCATGGGCCACTATGCCCAGTGTAATATCTGTCTATTTTTAAGAGGAATTGCACATTTATCTCTATTGATGATACAGGTGTTATATAACATATCTGAACTATCTCAATATTCACATATACTCTCTGAATCCTATAAGAGAAACTAAGAGTTTCTAGATATATTTATGTTAATGTATTCATGTGGCTGTGCTTATATATATCAACTAATACATTTTAAATATGATGCTATATAGAAATAATTTTTTAAACGAATTGCCAAATACTTTTAGACCATGAATGAATCTCTGTAAGACAGATTTTATATTTTATATCATCATGATTTTATAGCATGATAGATCAATTTGTCTTGACTTAGTCCAGGTTGTTGTATTGCTGTTATTGTATTCAGTTTTTAAAAATGCATTTTGGAGAAAAGAAAGAAAACTTAGCATTTGAAAACATAAATATTATATACATATACATGTAAAAAATTTTATGCACACATACATACAGATAATGCAAATGGAATATCTTTAAATTTCAATTTCACTTTTCAGTTCTATCTCTACTGATATAATAACGGATGCTAGTTACAAGTCTGTGTACTAAAACAAACTAGCCAAACCTTTTGCTGTACTTGATTGTCACATTCAGTTCAGTTAGGAAGCCTGGCAAATATCAAGCACAATGGTGGGGACTGGAGTGTCAGGTGAACAGCCTGTAATTTTTACTTTCAAAGCTTTTTGGGTAGAGAGTAGCTTTTTAGGTAGAAGTAGCTCTTGGAAAGTGTTTAGATGGAAGCTGGTTATGTGCATAAAGTGCTGTGAGTCATCAACATGACTTTATTAATTTTAAAATCAGTAGGAAAGAGTAAAACAAAACTAGAGGGGAAGAAGCGGTGAGTAAAACTGAAAATCTGGAAATAGAGTTACATGGTAACAGATAAATAATGAAGATACCATTAGAAAGGGATGATTCAGTTGTATCAGTTTTAAAAATTGCTAGTTAGTGATTTTCTGGTCTTGACTGTTATTCTTCATATATGTATAAAGCAGTTTTTAATTTTAATTAATTTATCTATGTTATTATACTCAGGTGCTTTCTGACTGAAATTTAAAAGGATTTGTGAACTATTTATAGTTAAGAATTACCGTGCATTTTTACGTAAACTTTGAATTTCAACGTAGAATTTGGAAATTGTAATTGAGTGATATATCTTTCCAATGTGATTCTGTATTTTAATAGTTTTAAAAGTGTGTATGTGTATTGGATTGGAATTAAAAATATTGATTGTGGGGGCCAGGGATTTAGCTCAGTGGTTCCACCACCTCCCTTGCAAGCGCAAGGTCCTGAGTTCGATCCCCGGTACCAAAAAAAAAAAAATGATTGTGGAATAATGTATTAAGTTTTAAGAATGAAATTATATTTTATATATGGATGCTTAGATCTCTTCTATGATGTTTCAGAGGATTTGAGTAAGAAAGGAGCTATATAATACTTAAAAATATTTATTGTTTTGAGAAATGTGTGTGTTTATGAACCCTAATAGAATTTATATCTAACAAGTGGCTCTAGTATAATAGATATAGTATAAGGCTGTTTTGAAAACCCAGTGGCATTAAAAGCTTGTGGAGATATCTACTCTTATACCTGTTCCTTTGTTTTAAATATTTACTGATTTTCTATACTATTAGAATGGCCAAAATTCAGAACAGTGGTAACACCCAAAGCTAGTGAAGGTGTGGAGCAACAGAAATTCTCATTCATTGCTGGTGAGAATGCAAAATGATACAGCCACTTTGGAAAACAAATTGGCAAGTTTCTTACAAAATTGAACGTAGTATTACTGTAAAATCATTTATTGACATTTACTGGAGTTGAAAAATTATAGATGAATGGCTGAACAAATTGTGCTATATCCAGACAATAGAATATTAGTCAGCACTAAAAATAAATGAACTATTGCATCACAAAAAGACACAGAGAAAACAAATACATATTACTAATTGAAAGAAATCAATTTGATATGTTTCAATAATATATTTTTCCAATTATATGGTATTCTGAAAAAAGCAAAACTATAAAGATAGTGAAAAGATTATGTTTCGCCAGAGTTTTGGAAGATATGAATAGGTGTAGCACAGAGCATTTTAGGGCAGTGGGGATACTTTGTGTGACAATGTGTTAATGGATACATGTTATTCAAGTACATTTCTAAAACACATAGAATGCATAACAGCAAGAGTGACTATGAACTTTGTATAATATTGATGTGTCAGTGTTCATAATTCAATAAATATAGCACTCATTTTTGTTTTGATGGTGAAGGAATTAGGGGAGGTGACAGAAAGTATGTGGGAGGAAATCTTTGCTAAGTTTTACTGTGAACCTTAAACTTATTTTAAAAATAAAATAGTCAAAATATTTGAGTAAAAGTTATAAAAGCTGTCACAAAAGGTTACGTATACAATCTAATAGGAGATGAGAGTGTGCTCAACATTGTTAGTCATTAGGAAGATACACCCCCCCCTAAAAAAAATCAAAACAATGGTAAAGTACTATTTTACAACCACTTAATACTAAGCAGACAAAAAGCAAATTTTGGTGATGTGAACTGATTGTTTCTCTCCAACGTTGTTGATGGAGTTTTTTCTACATGTCATTGTTACTAACTTCTAATTTATTTTTAATATTTCCAGAAAATAAAATGTATAAGATTTTATTTTTTGCATTTTTTTCCTTCAGCATGTGATCTTTTCTTGGTGAATGTTTTACATGAACTTGACAGAAATGTTTATTCTACAGTTGTAATTGTGGAGTGCAGTACTTTATAAATAACAAGTGGAAGTGGTTTAATTGTATTACCTTATCTTCAGTATACTTACATCATTCATTTGTTGTGAGAGTTGCTGAAATCTCCAACTAGAATATGAGATTTGCCAATTTTCTCCTTCCACGTTCTGACAGCTTTTGCTTTATGCCCCTCTTCCCTCCATTTTTCTTTCTTGCCGGTCACCTTTAGCCTTGCTTGTTCTTTAAGCCTCCTGCACACCACTGGAATTCAGTATGTCTGCAGTGGGGAAATGGATGCAGTTGTTCTCTTAATTTTTCAATTATAACCTGCCCCCCCTTATCCCACACCAATGGTTACTAACAGTTTTGCCAGTTATCTCCTTATCCCATCATGAGAGAGTTATGCCTTCTTAGGAACTTTCGTTTGTGTAATTCTCTTGCTTTCTGAGATCTCTTATGCCTTCAAAAATATGATGTTCACAGTTTATCTAGCTTTTCTAGGTTTTGGCAATAAGAACATTGACTGGCCTCTTGTAACTTACACATTCTGTTAAAAGTTGATGTCTTTCTATGTGTGTACCTTAGCGTACCATTTTATCTTTATAGCATATACTAGTTGAAGCAATTATACATCATACATAAATTTAAAGAAAAACAAAATGATGTGTTTTTAATAATTTTTTTGTTTTAGTTCAAGAAAATTTTTTTTATTAATTTATTTTCTATTAATGCCTGTTTGTAATACAGAATGGTGACATTTTTGGGCAATTGGTCCATGTATATAATACATCTTGATCATTTCCAATCCCTTAACCCCCATGATCGTTCTTTCCTTCTTTCCTGATACCCTCCCCCATCTTGAAGAGTCAACTTTATAAAATTTGAAGAAAAGATTTAATCCACTACTCTTTGTTTACTTTTCTCTATAAAATATAGGTGTTCCAGAAGTTTTATTGTGCCTTTGGTGAGTACATGTATTTCTTATCCCTTTATCCATATTGTATATATCATTGTCTTCTTTATCTCTATCATCTGCCCTGATCACTCTCTTGAATCTAAGAAATAATTCTAAGTGATTGTTGAGTATTCATGTGAATGTCCTTTAGGAACTTCATACTCGACATCTTAAGGTCTAATTTATTTGATTTTACCTTTTAGTTGGTTTACTTTTTTTTGGTACAGGGGATCAGACTGGTGACCTTGTGCTTGCGAGACATGTGGCGGCACCACTGAGCTAAATCCCTGTCTCTAGTTTGTTTTTCTTTTGACTCTGTCCCTGGAACTGACTGTAATTTTTAGAAAGGCACTTAACCTCTATCAGCCTTATTTTTAAATTTATATTTCGTTTAAAGAATCAAAATATAGCTAGGTCTTTTCTGATTTTAACAAAATATTTTATCAAATGCCAGATTAATATTTTATCTATTTTCATAACCAGACTAGTATATATTCAGGTTACCTCACATAAATGAGAAATTTACTACTTTGGTGAGAATTAGTTATTAATTGGTCTAGTTAAGGGACAATTAAGGTAACTTGGGCCTGTCAACTCAGTTCAGTGCTCAAAAGTATAGGTTAACAAATCCTGAGAGACAAAATTAAATTAGTTTTAATTGAGTTTTTTTATGACCACTTAAGCACTTACCTTTCCTAAAGTGTCTGTTTTTACAGCTAGAATATGCAACCTGTTATTTTCTAATTTCTTTAATTCCCTCTTCTCTGAAGAGTTTTGTATCATTGAGAATGCTACACCTGGGTGAGCAGAGTCAAATGACTTTGACCTTAGTGTAGGAAGATAAATATTAGCAAGGCTCTGTAGGGATAGATAAAGTCAAAGATACATTGTAGAATGTGCCTAATTAAAGTTTTATGAAACAAATACATTCATTTACATTCCTTAATGTATTCTTATAACATCTTAATACCTTGAGACCTCAGAAATAGTCTTTAGACTGTTAGATGTAATCTGCACTGTTATGCTTACTTTCAACTTTTAAAACTCATATTCCCAAATGTGTCTACTTTTGAGGAAATTTTATATTCATTTCTTGTGAAACAGTGTCTTTTGGTATCCTTATAGTCTGATCTTCAGTAAACACTGACAGTATAGGAGGAACAGGTCCTCCAAATACAAAGCTCCAACTTGTGAATATATCACATTACGTATCTCCATTTTATCCCTCAAAGGTATCTACTTTAAATAAGAGTTACAGTTAAGAGAAATAATCCTTAATATAAAAATATTATGGACATTTTCCTAAATAAACTATAAGACTTTTCATTAGTCACTAGAAATGATGTTATTTACTATTCAGCACAATTGTTCAAAAAGCTCAAATTTAAACTCATTTATATGAATTATATTACTTCACAGATTAAATACTTCTATTAACAGTTATTTCCATTTAAAAAAATGACCCTTAAATATTTGAGCATAAAAGTATCTTTAACTTAATTTAAATATTATGCAGTGCATACATGTATTGAACATACATGATATTCCATTAAAATGTACAATTTTTATGTTCATGTGTGACAGTTAAAATTTTTACAGAGCTCTTAATGTGTTAAATTCAGGTAGTAGTGAAGTTTTCCAAGTATTTTCTAAAAATCTCTTTTAATTGATATAGGATATTAACACTTTCACAAAACTTACTTATTTTGGCAAAATTAACCATGGAACAGATAGAAATATATAAAAATCTTGTATGTAACCCTACATCACAGTTTTCAGAAATGAATTTCAAGACTATTATATATACAGGGAGACTTTGATATTTTTAGTCATATTTCTTTTAATAATCAAGAAGGGAAGGAAACCAACTTTGTAATCTTTGAATAATAAGATATATGTTGTTAATCTTTTTTAACTGGAAATGACATTTTTCAAAATTTCTTCTCATTTTTTATAGTGCCATTTCATGTATATTTGGATAGAAGTATGTGTGCCCATATTCCCAATTTCAAACAATTTGATCATGTTATTAAGAGTAATTATAAGTGGTCCTAAAACACTTTTCTAAATAATGTTTTTTAAATTCTTTGTCATTGTATTTTTATCCTCGACATAAAATAATAGCTCAGAAATCCTTGTGTTATATATAAAGGAAGAGCAAAAACAAGATTACTATAGTAACTTGGTGATATATTACAACAGAGAGTGTTTCCTGTAGAGTAGTCCAATTACAAAATAGTAAAACAGGACCAAAACACAATAAAGTGTTTTTTCTATTTGTTTCAGTAAGTTTAGCACAGCTGGAATTGTGGCATTCCTCCTGGTTGGTGCGTCAGATCTGCAGTTTGAAAAGTAACTGCAAATGGGAATTATTTTTAAGACATCATATATAAGCTAATAACACTAGCCATATAAATGAGATAATTACACCGCACTTAATATATTTAATTTGCTTTTATTGTAATAATTTCATACCTTGAGTTTGAGAAACTAATTCTTTTGAAAAGATTAATAAACTTGCATTTTTAAGGCATGTAAAAACTAAACTTTGAACCATTTATTTTTATCAGTATATGTTTGGAAAACCTAACAATATGTTCATTGTGGGGAATTGATACATACTGCATTTTGATTCTTTTTACTTCCTCTTTACCTCCTCTCCTCTCAACCGCAGACACCTTCCCATTCCCACAGTCATTTAAATGCTGCATTTGCCTGTGCTCAATTTTGCAGGTGTCTTTTTATTTGTCTTTGCCTTGATGAGCCAGTTCAGTTTAATTTAAAGAAAAGGTGTTATAGATGTTATGAATTAAAACCATAAACAGGGCCGGGGATTTAGCTCAGTGGTGCCGCTGCCTGCTTCGCAAGCGCAAGGTCCTGAGTTCCATCCCCAGTACCAAAAAAACCCCAAAACAAAACCCAAAACCATAAAGAGAACAAAAACGTAATATAGGGTTCTCTAAAACTTTTGAAAAATAATTGAAATCCTTTAGGGCCACATCTTGGTCTATCACATAGGGGGGAAATGTCATTACATATAGATTTATGCAAATTTAATCTTTTAAAATTTTTCTTAATATCAAGAGGTTGAGGTTTCAGAAAGGTCAACCAAGATAAGAAGGGTAAGAAAGGGAGATTGGAAATGTACCCTAAAAAGAATAAGATCCGCCAAAGCAGGTGGTCCTGACACACTGAGTCTACAGTGGGGAATTCATAACAGAAGTATCTGAGGGACTGGATCTGAGACACCAGAGGGACACTGGCACTTGGAGTAGTGGCACCTGCTTTTAACTAGATGGCTCCTTATAATTTTGTTTACAAGTTCAAAGTTCTTCCTAGAGGGGGAAAAATACTCTGAACCTTGTGAGAAATACATTTAGTGATTTCTGTTAGTAAAGGGCATGTGGATTTTCAACAGTTGAAGCTATACAATGAGTTCAGACAGAAACTTTGTCTTGCCCTCTGACATCTTGACACTTCTTATTCAGGCAAAGAAAAATATGTCTTAATTAAGACTTATATTCATAATTAAATAGTTTTAAAAACCTGAAAAAATTCAGTAGAGCCAACTGTCAGAATTGTGCTGTATCCAACTACAATGTTATCTGGAAGGTGTTTCACTGCCAAGCTCTTTGAATGTGAAGTTTGAACAGCATGACTTCATGTCTTTACCTTCCAGTCATACTGCAACCTACTCCACTCTGGCTCTTTTGCATTATAATTTTTTTCGGTTAGACAGAGTGCCCTTTACAAAGTAAAGAAGCTCAGTTGCCATATTTATGTATTTTAACTTTATTTTGTTACTTATCTTTATATTTTGTTTTCTTTTAATTTTTTATCGGCGTTACTTTTACTTCACTCAGCAAAAGGACATGGAATATCTTGCTTTCTTAAAAAGACATTTTGTGAGATCTATTAAATTAAGTTTGCATGAAAATTAGTACTACTTGAATAATAAAGTGAATAATATTTGTGACTTATTGCCAAGTAAACAAATAAGAAAAGTAGAAAAATTAAAGAAAAATATGCTAAACAGTGAATAGTTATTGTACATGCTTAACACTCAATAGAGGAGAGAGGAAACTGTAAAATAATTTCACATAACACAAGAAAAAAGGAAAATAAAGGAGAAAATTAAACCTTCCCATTGCTTTTGTCTCCAGATGTTTGCACGTTTTGATCCTTTGCACTTTTATTTCTTGTCTCAAAAGTAATCTTCTCAGGCTCACGTTCCTTGACTACAGCCATAGAACGTTGTAACCCAACTTACACCATCAATATTTCTTACCCATGTTTCCTAATCTGTTTCTTTGACTCCTACCAAAACTACTTATTTTTTGTTTATCTTTGTCTTCTCAATGAAATATAATATGTATGAAAGTAGGAAATTTTGCCTGTTTGTTTACTGTGCATTCCTGGCACGTAGGGTATTTCCTGAACTTAGGAAAATAAACCACTGAGGGAATTTAATAATTATATTTGATGCAAAGGTCCCAAGATAGATAGAGAAGGTCTGTATAGACAGGAGAATACATGACATATTGATCCTCATGAGGGTAGAGTGAGAAAAGGAAAAGATCATATTAGAACTTTGAAGAATTTCACCAATTTTTAAGAAAAATGATGGTAGAACAAAACAAACAAGTAAACAAAAATAGACTGGGGGAAGGCTAAAATGATTGTGGGTAATTAGTGTTTGAAAATGAAAGAAGAGAGTACTTTCAATGAAGACAATAGCCAACCTTATCAAATGCTCCAGAAAATCAAATAAAAGATGATCTGAAAAACTGTTATCTGAACTGTGTGGCGTGCACATACAGTAATTAGTGACATGAGCCATATCGATGGAGAAGGAGGAACAGAGACTCCTAGATTGGTATGTTAGTTACTGTGGCTTCTATAATTACATTCTATAAACCATGTGACTTAAACAATAAACATTGATTTATCACAGTTTTGGGAATAAGAAGTTCAATCAGAGTGCCAATAGAGGTTCATGGTGAAGGGCCTCTTTCTGGTTTACAGAGAGCTTTTTGACATGCACTCACGTGGTACAAAAAGAGCTAACTAGCGCTTTGACTGCTTTTGACAGTGCACTAACCCTATTTATGAGAGCTTCACCTTTATGAACTCAGTGTCTCCTACAGGTCCCACCTCTGTACCACCACACTGTAATTAGTATTTTAATACAGGAATGTGTGGGTGGGGGCAAACATCCTGTTTATAACAATTAGAATGGGCTACTGAGTGAATTAAATAATGCATAGAAAGAAAAGAAATAGATATGATTGTCAGTATTAACAACAAAATTTTTCCATGTTTTTTGGCCATGCAGAAGTGGAAAGAGATGTAGCAGTTAGGGGAAATGTTGTTGGGTTTGAATGCTAACAGTAATTAAAAGGGTCAGTTATGGTTGCACGTGACTGTGATCCCAGTTATGCAGGAGGCTGAGGCAGGCAGATCACAAATTTGAGACTAGCCTAGGCAATTTAGTGAGACCCTGTCTCAAAATTTTAAAGAAGGGACTAAGGATATAGCATGCATTATCATCTGAGTTCCTTTTAACAACACACACACACACACACACACACCTCCTACACACACAGTTAAATGATAATAAGGAGTTTCCCGAAATAATAGAAGAGGTTAAAATTACAAGAGTGTGACTCTAGAGAAGGGAGAAGGAAATGGAATTCAGTTACACTACATTTGTGGAGATTCATACTCTTTTGACAGAAGGAGGACTTGATACGCTATTATGATAAGGGGCAGAAGAAGAGACCATGGTGGTTACAAAGAGGTTTAGATAGATGGCCAGCAGAAAACTTTTATTGTATCACAAAGGTAGAAAAGAAGGTTACCTAGTGAGGATGATGGAATGGAACAGGACAAGCATGGAAAGAACATTTTAAGGCACAAGGTTGAGCACGGAAGTCAATTCTGTTGTTGAGTGGTTTGGAGAAGTCCGTTAACTGTTAATCAGTGGTGGTAATACCATCATACCAGTTTTAAATATGTGTAAATGGTTCTTTTGCAGGCATGGAGATTTTCATTCTGAATTACTAGGAAGGCATAGCAGAAGAGATTACAAGAAAAGTGGCTGGGCATCTTTATAAAATTTTATTTGAAATGATTAAAAGTGGAGTTTAAACAGAGTGAAACATGTAGCGAACTACATGGATAAAGAAAATTGGAGGAAATTGGAGACTCATTAATAATGATAATAGCTGTACTTTATTGCTTACCACCATGTGCTTAGAACTTTCTACTTAGTTTAATGTATTTATTAAATTAATTCTTAAGACAATATCATGAAATAAGTGCTATTACTACTTAAACTTCAAATATTAGTCTTACCTTAATTTTACAGTTTTAAAAATTAATTTTATTGCTACATTTTTAACATACATAATGATCACATTCCTCATAGGGAATTTGTACTTGTACATAATATATCTTCATTCTTTTTTTCCCCCATTCTCCTCCCTTCCCTTCATTCCTTTTCCCCCTCATTTGCAAAACTTTGTTTCTATTGTTTTTCTCCATTCTTTTTATTTTTTATCCCTACCCCCTTCCTTCTCTTTCTCCTCCCTCAGCGTTTTATTCATGAAGTCTTTGCCTACACCTAGGTCTTCAAGAGTTTTACCTATTCTATTTTCCAGCAGATTTAGCTTTTGTGTTTTAATATTAGATCTTTAGTGTATCTTGATTGTAGTTTAGTGCGTGGTGAGAGATATGGGTCTAGGTTTAATTTTCAGCATATAAAAAGCCAGTTTTCCCAGCACCATTTATTAAAGAGGCTGTCTTTCTTCCAGTGAAGGTATTTGGTGTTTGTCAAAGATATGGTGGGTGAGTGTGTTTCATGTTGCTTCTGCAGCTTCTATTTTGTTCCACTGATCCCCGGGTCTGTTTTTTTTCCCCCCTTTGGTACCATGCTGTTTTTATCATAATAGCTTTGTAGTATAATTTCAAGTCAGGGATTTTGATGCCCTTCCTTGCCTTTGTTGCCTAGAATTGCTTTTGCTATTCTAGGTCTCTTCTGATTCCATGTGGATTTTAGGATTGTTTTCTGTACTTATGTGAGATATACTATTGGTATTTTGATTGGCATTGCTTTAAATATGTATAACAGTTTTGCAAGTGTGGCCATTTTTACTATATTGGTTCTGTTCATCCAAGAACAAGGAATATCTTTCCATTTTCTCATAATCCTCTTTAATCTCCCTTTTAAGAGTACTTGCAGTCCTCAAACTCTTTAATGAAATTGAAAGGGAAGCAACACTCCCAAAGTCATTCCTAGAAGCAAGCATTACTTTGATATCAAAAGCAGAGACAAACCTAACTAAAACAGAGAACTTCAGGCCAATCTCTTTAGTGAACATAGATGCAAAAATCCTCAATAGATTATACATATGAATAGTTCATATGGCATTTCAGCCTTTTGGTAATCTAATTCTTGCCTTTTCACTTTCACTACTTTCCTACAAATATTGCTAAGGTCTTGAGGTATGTCAGTGATTGAATTGAACAAGCCAAAGGGAAGATTGGAAATTTGTGTTGGAGAAGGGGGTTTGAATTACTAAATTCACAAAGAGCACACTAAGGTAACAATAAGGTTCTGTTCTTGGCCATGTGAACTTTCTTTTTTTTCTGCTGTCCTCCAATGGAACAAATCAACTCTGCAGGTATAAAATACTTTAGTTACTCTTACTGAAGCTTATCTTTTCATGTACGATTTTTTTGAAACAAAAGAGTTTTGATAAGATATTGAAACCCTAGTAATTTTGTTACAGATTTTAAGAAAATGGATTAAAGTATTTTCAGTAAAAGCTCCATGGGAGAGCATCTTGAGAT
This sequence comes from Heterocephalus glaber, assembly GCF_000247695.1. Next base: position 378,065 of record NW_004624857.1, on the reverse strand, counting down.
ACAATCTGAAGAAATGGGTCAGACTGGGATAAAGACCAAAATCACAGAGTAGCAACACATGTTTATTTCAGGTTATGATGGTTCACATAAATTGTAGTTCACCTTTGTTATTTCAGATAACTAGCATGGACTTTCAGAAGTTTTATCTTTTTTTTCAGGACTAAAAGTTATCCATGCACATGTATCTCTGCCTCTACAAATTACTGTCACGTACTCAGCAACATCCTTGAAAAGTTGTTAATTGAGCACATCAGTCAGAGCCACAAAAATCGCCAGGCTAGTTTAATCTTAGCATTTCCTAAGATATACTAAAGTTCTTCCAATGCACAAACTTTGTGGGAACCTGTTATTACTGGATGAAATATGACTGATTAACTATTGTTTACAAGCTCTGCATCCCCTGCGGGTTTCTAAGGGGTGAGAGGAGGTGTTCCACTTGTGGGAAAGTGTGTGGGCTTCCAGGCTCTGCTAGACGGAAGTGCAGCTTGGGCCCAGGGGAAGTCAGCATAGGTGAAGCTTAATGCAGGGAGATGAGTTCTAAGACAACATAGTACCGTTTTCTTGTTGTAGGAAGGAGAATGAATTTTATTTGGGTAGTCAGTTTTATTTAATGATAAGTCAATAGTTTGCAGACAGGAGCATTTTAAGTGGCAAAGCTGGAACCTTACATACTTTACTCAAAAGTCTGATCTTTTTTAAATATCCTCTTTAGTGCCTGGTATTAGGAAATACTTTAATGTTTTTTAACACGGTGGGGTTAAGTGATATAGAAGAAAGTTAGATTTTGAATAGTTGTCTTATGAATTTTATATATTTTTTGGCCTATTAGTCTGGTTGTTAATCCGTATCTATGATAATTAACTTTATAATGACTTATAAATAAATTAAACTTATGCTGGCAAAATAAAAGTGGGTAGAGGTACTGAGAAAGAGAATTAATATGTGCTATGCACATGCACCAATTCCCTACAATGAATGTAATCATTATGTACTGCAAATATGTACTAATTAAAAATTAAAAATTAAAAAAACCTTCATCTAATAAAAAGAAAAATTCAGTCAGTGAAGTGAATACACTTTAAAGGACTGTAGATGTGATTATAAATTATAGCAATATCATAATGTTTATTGTTATCTTTCAGCATGTCAATATTGGGCTAAGTAATTTACATAGATAATCTTATTTCTTCCTAATAATAATTTTATGGTTTTTGACACTTTTATAATCCATGTATGAAAATTGATTCAATTGGTTCAAGAACTTTGACCATGGTCAGTCTTATACTAAGTGGTAAATACATAATAGAAAAATCTGTTTCACTGTTTACTCATCACTGGAAGTTCTTTAGGCGATGGTTTATTAGCTTGCTCAATGGTTATCCTATGTGTGTAGAGTTGGTTATAAGAATTGTGAAAACTATTCTGCAACTTATGTTCTTAGTTACTTATTCTAGGACAATTGTAGGGACAGTACCCAGAAATCTGAATTAGGAGAATGATTGTGGAGAAGTAAATATCAGACCAGAGTACTCTAAACATAGGTTAGCACTATGTGGTTATTAGGAAGATGGTCAAATAGGATTTTGGGGATAATTATTCAACCGTTCAACAAACACTGAAAAAACTACTGTGTTTCAGATACTTGTAGGATAGAAGCCAACTAAGATACGGTGAATTATTGCCTATGACTTAACTCTACTACAGAATTTTTCAGAACATTATACAGCATTCCCTGAGGTTGGTTGTTTTGCTTAATAGAAATCTATCATATACCAAGTAAAAGACTTTATGATAACTATTAACTTTATTAAAAATAAAAAGGAAAAAATATAAGTTAATTTTTGGCCAAATATTCCACTTTTCCTTCTATGACTATGAAGTTAGTAGATCAGTTAATAGAGTAACCAGTCTTCCTTATTTGATACCATTTCCTTAAGCAAAATTGTTTTTAAAAACTTTCTGGAAATTTTGTTTATACCTCATTATTGCCTAGCTATCAGTTGCATACATTATTTTCATAGAAGCATATATGTTTGTGTGTGTGTGGATATGTATGTATATACACATATGCACACATTTGTATGGCTTCTGGTTGTATTCTAATAATTTCAGGGGTAAAAATAAAAAAGAGTCATATCCCTAGAAATATTTTGTTCATTTCAAAAGCTAAAGTAGATTTTTTAAAGACTTACCATTTTCTAAGGAATTTTTATTTTCTATCTGAAAAGTGGCCAAAAATGCCAGTCTCGTGATGTATTACATTTTTTTGTTTTCATCCTTCTTTTTGCAGTGATTCTTAGAAAGCTATATTGCTCAGTGTAAACCAGTAGTTTTATCATTAGGTGCTACTTATTTGAACTCGTTCAGTCAACAGACAGAGGCAACAAACATAGAAAAGCCTCTTATTTTCCTCCCTTGCTCCCTTATTTTCCCACTCCCTTTTTTAAAGATTTATGGTGGATGTTATGGATCCAACCGAGGGCTTCATTTATGCCAGGCAAATGCTCTACCACTGAGCTACATCCCCAGCTCTGATAGAACTCTAGTTAAGCTGCATAGTTTTTCCAGGGATAATGTCAATGTTATGAGTATTTAGATAGAAGCTGTTCACTGTATAATCAGCTTGCGGCTTCCCATTGCACAGGCAAACATTCCTTCTATAAGGTAGCTTAATACTGTTACCAAGAGAACAGCTTATGGTCAACACATACAGTAGTGTCACAGATTAATTTTACAGTTATCAGGATATTAGGAGATATCAGCAATATGAGCCACTGTGAAATTACCACTGCTCTCATGGAGTGACAGTGTAATTATTACTTCTGTGCTAAGTAAGCAAATAATGTGCATCGCTACTTAAGAATGTTTGTTTTTGCTTCTCTGTCTCTCATTCCTTCTCTGTCTTTCTTCTTCCCTTCCTTTACTTCTCTTCTTTGTTGGCTCATATTCTCTTTGTCACCTTTTTCACAGCTCCCAGTATAGATTACTTTCTACATTGGTATAATGAAAAGATTATGGTGAAGGCAGTTGAAGACTTCTGTATGTTCCTTCAGTCCAAATTGGAATGTCCTTACATGAAAGATATCAAAGGAGTATAACGGTGATATCCCTCCTGATTGAGAGGATACATTCAATTTGTGATCAATATAGATGAATGAATTATAATTTTACTTGCATAGAAAATTAAATTCATATGTTGAATCAGGGGTTTCATTTCGTGTAGTTGAAAGAGAAATGATTTTGTAACTGGCTTGTAACTAGCTGTTTGACCTTTCGATAGGGAAAACAGCTTTCTTAAACCTCAATAATTTCATTTACAAACCTACCTAACGGAATTGGTACATGGAGTAAAAGACATATGTGTGAAAGTGAATTTCTAACTGCATAGCACAATGAATGCTTTGACATAGCCATGTCCAACCTACATCCCACAGACATATGCAACCTTTACCCCTAGTAATGCCGCCCCACAACCTTGGAAGCATTTAACTTTATTATATAATTTTTAGTGATGTTTTTCATGACTCAATTTCCAGTGCTCCAGCACAGGCCAAACAGGCAACACACAGAATTTGGTTTAAAGGTGGTAGTGCAGTGAACTACATCTGCTCTGGCCACGCAGTCACCAGGGCAGAATCCTGCGTGCATCTGAGCTTATGTATGCTTGTGGGACCTGCTGAGTCAAATGTGGCAGTTACCAAAATACTTCACACTACCTACTTGTGTGTAAGCCTGTAAAGACACAGGTTTATTGTTAAGTAGACATGTCAGTTTTTTATTTAATTATTTAACTGGGGCATGTATTATAAAGAAAATTTAATAGGTTGAAATAGATATTTTAGTAGCAATGGTATAGAAAGTACTAAAATGCATCAAGTAAGTTTTTGCTCATAATATTGTTATAAGAGAAACACAGGAAAGGAGTAGATTGTATTTTGTTTTATTAGAATAAGAAATAATATTATACCTAGGGCGCAACAAAATGAGATACGTTATCTTTAGACTATAGCAGTAATTTTTATCATGAAATTTCCCAGAGTGAGTCACATTTTATATTGTTTTGATTAAGCAAGTATATATGAAATAAAATGTAACCACTGAGATATAAAATAATTGTATAGGAGTGTGTATAGAATAATCACTACTTTAAAAAATCCTACAATGAAAAATGTGAAATTTTAATTGTCTACTATGTCAACAGAGGAAATTGTTAAGATACACATTAAAGTATATAAAGGAAGTTTGTAGGTAAGAATATTATAATTATTTATCTTAATGTCTACTGTGGTCTTTATTCTCTATTAGTTTTTTTTTATGTATACTTTATATGCTCTTTTATTAGGATCAGCATATGACTTATAATTAACTTATATCATCCCTGAACTTTTAAGTGTTGATTACAAGTTTATTTCTCATTCTACCATAGTAAATTACATGATTTTTGCACTTAGAAAATTAATGCATGATGGAATAAAATAACTTGATGAAACTTGTGGGTAGACATACTAATTGAATGAATGGATTAATGAACTATGGTGTATATGTAGCAAGTTACCTCCCAATGTGAATATTTTCATAGAGACAGAAGGAAATTAAGAATACTTATGTTGCCAGATGTGGTGGAGCATGCCTTTAATCCACTCAAGAAGCTGAAGTGGGAAGGTCACTGCAAGTTTGAGGCCAGCCTGGGCTACCTAGTGAATTCAAGGCCAGTCTCAACAATGTAGTGAGATTTTGTCTCAAAAAACAAAACAAAATTCACATTGAAGTTGCTCAACACTGATGATTTTTACTTAAAGAATAATTTTAACTGAGCTTTTTGCTCAGCCCATTAACCAAGACTTTCATGTACATCACATTTCTGAATGGTGTGATGTTGTTAAGGTTCATCTTGATCATCTGTACAGTAGAGATAATGTCCTGGCTGGTAATAAAGATTAGGTGAGAAAAATATTCAAAGAATTTAGCAGAAGAAAGGTCTGGTTCAGATTAAAGAGTTCTATAGTGGTATTTTCTCTTTTTTTTCTCTTTGAGGGATGAGCAAAGTTATATGATAAAGTTCCTTTCAGTGCAGTTTATATGATTAAGATGTTCTTACACTATAGCCTTTCCTGCATCTTGTGGGTATACAACATATAGTTGTTATTTGAAATGTCTCTACTCTATGTTATATAAATCATGATTATGTGTAATAGAATTTAGCAGGCATAGAGATTCATGTTGGCTTATAAATGCTAAGAAACATGTATCTATTTTGTGTATTTTTTAGATTTATAATTTTCTAAGATCAATTTCTTAAAGCCACAATATTCTAAGTAGTGAGCTTAATAAAGCAATGAGATTTTGTTTTTTATTTTTCTTTTTAAAAATTCTACATTTCTAATTCCTTGTCTTTCACCACAATTTAACAGAAAAGACCTATTAAAATATTGCAGGCAGTTTATAAATGCACAGATTTCAGAGATCAAAATGTCTTTAGGCAGGTATATAATATGTTTTCTTTCCTTGTTGTCCACAAAGTAGAATATTAAATGGAATAATTACCTTAGCCTCTTCACTATCACTTACATACTACTTTTCCCAAAATAAAAGAAATTTTAAAACACTAAAAAGAATTGTATGTGGGGCTACCTGATACATAAGCAGACCATCATGTAGTTATTAGTTTTAGCATGATTTCCCTGGAAACTTTCTGGATTACTACAAATGCAAAATTCTCACTCCTTTAAAAATGTTTAATGCAGTTATACTGAAATAGACATTAGATCATAAAACTCATTCCAACTTTTTAATACTACAATTGCAAAAGCAGATCACTATGGTTTCCAAGTTAAGTAGGAGGTTTCAGTGGTTTTAGTTTTGTGAGATTTTTCCCTCTGGAATTTTAAAATGGGTTCAGTAGCTTTTAACTGAGGGAGCAGGTATTTAACTCTGAACTGGAGGCATGTGTAATGTGTAGAGGCATTTTCAGGTGTCATAATGATGGCTGTGGGCTGTATCATGATAGGAGGGATCAAAATTATGAAATCCTGCAATGCTATGGAAAGCATTCCACAAAAAGGAAGCATTTATTACTACTTACAAAATGTGAATTGTGCCTGGTGAGAAACTGGGTAATCTTGATGTCATTTGGAAGATACCAGTATTTATGTACATTGTGTATTAAACTCTTATTTGGACCCATTTAGAAAAACTAACTGTGCATTTTTGACTGAGTGAATAAACATTAGTGGAAAAGATGTAAGGTCAAGAGGGTAACTTATTTATTCATAAAATACATCTCAATAGTTTAATAGATAACTGCAAATCTGTTTTTTGATTGCAGCTTATATTAAAGAAGGCAATATTACCATGTGATAATTGTACATAACATTTAATCATGCCTACAAATTTGATTACGCTATCTATTGATTTCTTTTCCTAGTAGAATATCTTGAGCAAAACAGAATGTCCTTCTTATAATTCTGGTTTTCTTCAATATATGACCTTACTTAAGCCTAATATTTTGAAGCATTATAAAGAAGGGTAAAGAGGACAAATACAGTAAGAAATAAGATACACATGATAAAAGGATATAAAGTAACCCCACTGTTTTTACTTTTCCAACGTATATAATTATCCACATTTTGCAGAAAGATAGAATGTATTCAGGCAATTTCTCTGAAGCAAATGTCAAAAAAAGTAAGAGAATTATATAGATGGCATTGTAGTAGAATATTCTGTGTCTTCTGTGAAACATTATATTTTTTGTCTGGAATGCATAAATTCTCTAGAAAATCAGCTCTCTCCAGGGTTCTCTGGTGCAGCATCCCTCTGGACTTTGTACCACCCTTTTCTATGTTTAAGAAGGAACTTTTAGTGACTAAAATACTAGTATCACTTGTTTCTTTTTTATGGAAGAAACGTGACCTCTGCCAGCAGCAACATTTTTTAAATAAAGATTATAATCATGAAGGAATCTGAATCCACAAATCTCTTTGGAGCATAGACTAAATTTGAGACAAAATTAATCATTTTTCTCCATCTCCAGAAATGTGTTCCCTCTCAGAAACTGTTAATAAGCAGTCCAGAGATTCCTGAGAATTTCCTGAGGGAGGTGGATTAAAGGTTTCTAATGTAGATCTCAAGTTCCTGCTAACATAGATCCCCATTAGCCTGGTTCCTTCTCCTTAGCTGCATCCTCCCACATATGCCCTTCTGTGCTGCCAGGGCCCTGTTCTCTGTTCTTTGACTTGATTTTCTCCCTTGCAGAATTGAAGGGCTCCCTCCTTTATTTTTAGAACCAATCATCTCAATAAAGACTTAAAGCAATATATAAATTAATCATTGTATGTTAAACCTTTCTTTTTGATGGGTAGCTGAGATCAACTGTACACAGAGTCCAAATGTATTCTTCTGGAGAAGGATGTTGAGTAATTTGCAGACACTGATTCCTTTGAGAGGTATATCTGAGAAGATGTATTTATGTTATACTTGATTATTTTACTCACATATCATTTATCTGGGGAATTGAGAAAATTGTGAAATAACAAAAGGAACCCAGACCTACATGAGATCCCATGGGCAGGAAAAGAAGTATGGGAGGTGAAAAATTAAGCAGAAAGATGTGAGAATATTTGAAATTTGATTAACATATATAATAAATAATACGTGTTTTCTCTGGGCAAAAGCTTAACATTTGTATTTATAAAGTATTTCCCCAAAGTTAAACTACTGGAATTTACCATAAAGTTTTTCTGTTCTGCTGATCAATAGTAGGCATGTAAATAATAGCTTATCATTCAGTTTTACAAAAGAAAGAAATGCTGTTCAGTGCTTTATGGCACCAATACAGTCAGTAGCTACATTGAACCACATAAAATATTGTATTTCTGAGAAGGTTTAGCTTGTACAGCTCAGTTATATTCATTTGTGAAAATAGGGTGCAAGTAGTGTTTTAAAATTAATTAGTACATTAATTGTATATCTCACGGGGCTGATATGTGAACATTGGCCAGATTTTGGATCACCAAGGATTTGTCATTGAATGTGTGCTAATATGTGCCACTAATGCAGTCCTCTCTTGTGTTGATTGAGTCATATTCAGCCACAGGTTTTTATGTTGTACTTGAGAATACATCTTGTGTTTTTTCCTTTATACTACGATTCAGTCCCAGATAAAAATTTAGGGAGGTGGCTTTTTGACCTGTATTAACCAAGTATGTTGAAATTAATCAAGTTAGATACAGTAGACCTCTTTACCCCATGATTGATTTTTCTTCACTTTGTTAGTTATCTATCAGTGCATAACCAGCCATCCCAAGACTTACTGACCTAAAATAATAGCGGTTTGCTTATTTTTATAGTTGTCATTTGGTTGGTCTCTGTGTATGGGTATGCTGGTCGTGCTCAGGGCCCCATCCACGATTTCTGTGACGTGGGATGTCATCCAGGCTAAAAGGACTAAGATGCTCTTACTCATACCACTGATGGATGCTGCTGGCTTTTGGCTGGGATTCCTCTGTTCCACATGACTTCTCATCCTGCAGATCATGGATCTGATACCATTTATTGATTACTTGAATTTTAAAAAGTAGCTCAGACTTAAGGGGAGGGGAAACAGATAGGGATGGGAGGAATTTCTGGCACTTTATTTAAAGAAAATATACCACATATTACTAATAAGATGGTGTTATATTTTATTGCAGTTATTATTTCCATTATTTCTTTACAACAGTATAATTCTTCTCAAAGAGTCTGGAAATTAAACTGTGTCTTCCAGATGTGGGTAGTAGGTAATCAGTAAGTAAAATGGCAGAGTAAACTCTTTGCAGAAGCTATTAATGATAATCCCATTTTTGTTATACTTTTATATTTTAGCCTTACATGTAAATGTTTTCTGCTAGTTTCAGAAAAGTACATTTGAGAATTATAAACTTTTTTTAAAAAAGTTCTCCAATATTACCAAATCTTTGTTTAGTTGAATTTCTGTTTGTTCAGAATTTCTGCTTATGACTTAGTTTTTTTGAACAAATGGAGAACATCATAAAAATTCCAAAAGATCATTTTGAATTTTGTATCTTAGATTTACAGCCTTTGCCAAGAATTGTTCTTTAAAGTGGTTGGTACTTCTCTGCTTAAGGGTAAGTTGAATCTTGTAAATAGACTTCTTTCTTCTTCTTCAGGTATAACAGACCTACAGGGCAACGATGCCATGGATAACTGCCAATATTCTAAATGCACACTCACAATCAGGTTGACAATTCAATCCAGCAATTATCTAGTATCTTGAAACTAATTTTTTTTTCAAAGTGCTGTGTTATGATCTATTCACCGATTAGGGAAAAAAGTTTCACTTATTCCATTCTGCCTTAGCTATAGATGCAATTATGCCTTATTAAGCTATGCTTTCAAATATTTTCACTGCATATATGAAGTGTCCTGCTGGATAATTTGCAAAATGAGGGTGGACTTTATGTTCTTCCTGAATTTGGGTATTTTTTGTGCATATAACTTGAAATTTGTAGTAGTTTTCCTGTAATTGAACAAAATGTTCAATTTTCTCATTACTATTGTATGGAGAATAGAAAGCTGCATGAATATTTTAAGGACTGTTCTTAATTCACAGTGACCTATGCATTTTTTCTTCCAAATTCAGGGAAATAAAGCATAAAATATGAAGCAATGATTAACTAGTCTAGAAGATAGGAACTTTTATGCAAAAAAGAACAATTTACACAATTTTCCCCCTCAGTGGTTATGCTAGCATTAGCTTTTTATTTCCACCCAAATTCTTGCAGGTATATGCTATATTTTAACAAGCTCTCCTTTTGCAAAATTTTGCTATTTTTAGGTCAAACAAAATAAGTGATAACTGCTTGTTGCCAAGATAGCATAAGTTAAATCATTGGCCTCTGAAGTGTAAATTAATATCAGCCCTCAGAAATCACACTCTTCAGCCTAAAAAGCATGTTATACTTTAGGTGTAAACTTCAGGTGTCTATTCTGTTTCATTCAGAGACATGCTAATAAAATGACGAATACTAATATCTCCTCAGGTAGGGCCCTGATCTTATATGTGAACACATTTCTAAGATGAAGAGGATGAATATTTAATGGATGTTCCCTTGGTATACATTAAGATAATCTTTGACAGATGGTGCTTATAAATAAGAGCACTACAATAATTCAGAATGGACAGAGCACATTTTATCTTTGTGCTTTCAAAAATCACTTACAAAGTAGGGTAATGTCTCTGATGTAGAAATGAAGGCCAGTTACAAATTGTAAATATCCACATTTTCAGATATTACCTCATTATTCATCTGTACTTTAAGAGATTACATGGATTTCTTTAGAAATATCATTAATGTTTTTAAGCACTGTACATCAAATTTGTTAGAATTGATAAAGTGATGTTTACTAATATGTAAAAAGAGAAAGGGTATGCTTTGGGAAAAGTTGCGTGTAATCTGTTTAGAATAATATAATTTAAATGCAGTTAATTCTTTTCCATTGTCTTAAGTTAGATATTTTGGGAGATAAGTCGAATCTTTGTGTTTTTTAATTTGGCTGAGGCATATTATTGACATGAGTTCAACTTCAAGTTGGGCACATACTGCAGTCAGGACCCTGTTGTCTATAAGGAACAGTCATTTATTTCTTTGACCAATGTAAAGAGATCTATTAATAAACAGGGTTGTGCCTCATGTGCTTGAAACTCACTGCATATTTAGGTTCTTTTTGTGTTTAGAGAACTGCTATAAAAACATGTGGCATGAAAGACTGTTGATAGATGAGTGTCACTGACTAAATGAAAAAGCATCGAATCACAAATGTGTGTATAAATAGTTATTTTCTTCCATTTGTAAAATACTACTCTAAGTGCATATTCAAATTGAAAAATATGTGTAGCATAAAGCAATGGTTCAAACCACTACATGTGAAGAAAATATGTGCGTTGTGTTACATATTGAATCTGGTGTGCATACACAAAACAGACAAACTTTGACCTCTCTCATGTTCAGGAAAGGCCATTCAAAATATGTTAAATGCTACCAGAATAACCAATGAAATATGCATATTCATTAGATGAGAAGCTTAATGGAGTTTGTGGTGTTTGGAACTTGTTGGAAAAACTGGTATATTTTCATATGATTCCTTGTTATTTTCTTTCTACAAACTGAAGTCTGTTAGCTATATTCTCATTTAATGATTTTACTAAACAACAAGTTGTGAATCTAATTCTCATTAAGCCACAAAAATTTAATAAATGTTTTTGTGTTTATTGAAATCAGAATACCATGAAATTATGAAGTATTATCTTTTACAAATAGCTTAATGCCTTTCTGATTTTTAAGCATAGTTATACATTATTTTCTGACACAAAAACAACCAATAAAGGGATTGTTTCCCCAGCTTCTCTTTGTTGTGAAACTTCTGGGGACATTCCACATTTTTATGTATTGGCTATTTTGTTAGTGTGTATTTAACAATGCAAATAATGGTAATAATGAGAAAGCATTGTAGTCAAAATCCCTTTAGATAACATGCATCAGTTTGGTCATACTGGTACTACAAATCCCTCATGTGATTTTCTGAGTAGTTAGAAAGGAATTTCTGGAAGGGAAAGATAAAGGAGTGAGTAGATTTGAACCCAGGCCACCAGTGAGACAGTACCTCTTTAGGCCCCAAGCGTAGTAGGAAATAGAATCTGGTTTATTTTTCCAGCAAGTCAGCAGCCTATTTTATTAAACAAGAACTACCTAGACCAGAATATGTATTCCATTCCCTGAAGAAGTTTGGACTTGTAAAACTCTATGTTTTCTTATAACACTTAAAGATTTATGTTCTCTTGTTCTGTATATTTTCCTCTAAAGGGCTGCTTCATATATTCCCTAGAGCTTCTTGCCAGGGAAACTTGGTTATCAAATTGATAACTGTGCTTTTATATGTTGCTATGAAGAACTGAGAAATTAGTTTTATTTATACTGTAAGAGTATTTTAAAAAGTCGGGCATGGAGATGTATGCCTGTAATCCCAGCACTCTGGACGATGAGTCAGAAGGATCACTGCAAGGTTGAGGCCAGCTTGGGATAATAGTAAGTTTGTGGCCAGTGTGAACTACATAATGAGACCCAGTCTCAAAAAAAAAACTTTACAAAAAAGGGAAAAGGAAAAACATAGCTTATATATAAGGAAACATTAATATTTGGAGTGATAATGATCAGCAGAAATTGATATTCCTAGTTTTGCTTTTATTTAGCTTTCCTTCTCTATTAAACATTCAAAATCTGTTTGTAATAGAAATTTAAATGAGGTTAAATATTGCACATTATGTTGGCTAACCAACAATATAATTCATATCTCATATTCTTACTACTGTTTCTAACAAAAAGTGAGAGTATAATACACTCCATGTAGTATACTTTTTTTTTTTTTGGTACCGGGGATCCAACTCTGGTCCTTGCGCTTGCATAGCAGATGGCAAAACCACTGAGCTAAATCCCTGGCCCAATATACTTCTTAAACCAAAATATGACTATTGTTTCTACTCTGAGTTTACCTCTCCTGGGAAACAATCTGTTATCATCAGAACCATAATTTTATTAGAAGTATGAGGTATGGTAGGGAAAAGCTAGTGCTTTCTGTTACTATGATATTGGGTATGACTCAAGATTTAGAATAAACTACTGACCATAAGAGAGGAGAGAGTTATGACCTCCTGCTAAATGAATTGTCTTCCAAATCCTTCCTTCCTTCTTTCCTTTGTCTCTTTCTTTTTCTTTCTCTCTCTCTCTTTCTTTTCTTTCTTTCTTTTTCTTTCTTTCTTTCTTTCTCTCTCTCTTCTTTTCTTTCTTTCTTTTCTCCTTTTCTATCTTTCTTTCCTTCTCTCTCTCCTCCCTCCTTCCCTCCCCTTCTTCATTCCTTTTTTCCTTCTTTTTTTTCCAGTACTGGGATTCAAATCCAGAGCTTTCACACTGAGCTACAGCCCAGCTCTTCTGTATTTTTTTTTTTTAGACGGGGTCTTGCTAGTTTCTTAAATTGCACTAATTGGTGATCCTCCTGCTTCAGTTTTTCAATGTGCTGGTAATAACAGGCATATGCCAACACACTGAGGTCTTTCCCACTCAATTAAAACACTAATAAATGATGCCCTCTTCTCTTGCCTTGACAGTAAAATAGCAGACTATAGATTCTTCCATCATTTAGAAACACCCTTCCTGGGATATCAAGCCCCACCCCACTTCTATCCCCAAATAAAGAAAACATATCTAGTTTTGTATGTTATAGATCTGTTTGTAGACTTAGGATGATCAATAAGTATTCCTGCAGAACTAGGCCATAGGATTATTTATATTCTAGAAGAAGATAATCGTTGATAGACATGATCATTAAGATAAGTATTCTTTAAAAAAAAAATCAAAGTTTTCTATTGTGTCTTTATCTTCAAAATCTTTGTTCTTTAAAACTAGGAATGGGACCTTGAGTGGAAGATAACATAATGATTATAAAGACTAGTTTTTGCTTCTCCAAACTTACCCCAACCTCATACTTGTAGAAATCTCCAGTGCCTGCTAGGTTATTGCACATTTCTCTAGGCTGCCCCTTCATCATGTTAGCTCACATTATATATTTTTGAGCAAAAAAAGAACTCTGAAAGTGCCACCAACTGAACAAAAAAGTATAGCAAAGGGAAGTAGTGTACTTTTTATTAATCAAAGAGCTTTTGATGAATCTTGTTAACCATAGACTATCTGTATCAAGTAGCTGTGAAGTTACTATTTCTGAGTTGTCCTTTCCCTCCACTGGTCTTACCTTTAAACCACTTTTACTCTCCATGCTTTTGTTGTAAGTTTTAAATGTAAACAGACAATGAAGAAAGTTAAGATTTCAGCTGGATAGTGTGGGAAGAAGATTGTGTACACTGGAATCTTCAGAAACTAGAGGAAGGCATGAAGGCTCACAAAGTATGCCATCTTGATGCACTGACTGTATCAAGCTGAAGGCACCTGTGGAACTGTAACTTCAGTCTAGGCCATTTGCTCTGACCTTTCCAACAATGTAGTGAGCTACAAAAATTCTTTTGGAGAGATCTCTTTTACATACCAAGGCTGGAAAATAGCCTTGATTATTAGAGCTGGTAACCCTGTTCCTGGAGCCTGAATAAATACATTCTTTGAAATAATAATCTTTATCTTTCAATAGCTTCTCCATTCTCCCTCTCCCAAGCATGTGTTAGTAACAGCCCTGGAATTTCCTACTCTAGTTCAAATTTTCAATTGTCTTGTCATTCCTTCACAAATTTATTGTTCTTTGTCTAAAAAGTATAAAAACATGCTTTAGTCATTTCTTCAGACTTCAGTCTTCTGAAGGTCTTCGTGTAAATACAAATTCAATAAAACTTTTGTTATCTTATTAATCAGCTTTCATATTGAACTGGTTCCTAAATCCAACTGAAGGACTCACATAAGAGCTAAGTGAGTTGGGCAGGGTCAAAGTGAATTCTCTGTCTTGTACATGGGCAGCTCCCAGCACAGATGTCCTATTTGTAGATAATGAAAAGATCACTATGGTGGACTTCCATTATCCAAGAGACAGACAGCTGCACAACTAAGGACTTCTTATATCCCATTCCCAATGCCATGGCAATGACTGTCAGCCACAGTAGTTATCTGGTGCCACAGAAGGAAATAGAATGGTGGATATGAAGAGAAGTGTGGGGTAAAAGGACCTTTCAGGAAGTGAGAATTATAGAAGTGTGGTTTCTGCATGATCTTACTTACACAGCTTTCTCAACCTGTGCTACTCAGCTTTCTCATCTGTAATATGGTTCATTCAATTGAGCTGGATATAAATTTTAAGCACTTAAAAACAGTTTTTACTGTGAATTAACCATATTTAGAGAGAAGAAAATAATGTGTATCATTGTGAGCTGCTAAGAAATTGTTTCACAGAGTTTTGTGAGAAATGTTAACTGGTACTTTCAGGAAATCTGATCTCACATTATTAGAATACTGTAATCAAAGGAGATTGTTTTTGATAATAATTCAGGTTCTGCTACATATTGTTCTCAGGGGGCTGCAGAGACCTTTTTTGCTTTTTATTGAGGACTCTATTAAAGAAATATTTAGTGAATGTTGAAGGAATGGTTTCTTAACAATAAATGCATGGTAGATGATATATAAGAGGCACTCAACAAATGTTTTTATTCAGGCTTACCAGAATGGATGAACAAATCAACACATTCTCAGTGACACATCAGAAATACTAAAGCTTGTATTCTAAATATGAAATATTTATATATGTCCAGTTTTGTGAAAAAGCTGCTTAGGAGTCTTAAAACTATATTTTTGTACCAAAAATATAAATCAAAATTACTAGTTTTGGTTTTTGTATGCATTCACAATTAAATCTGCCTATGATATATTTTTTAAGTTATTGTGGTAAATTCATACAATGGGTAGAACAGGAAGTCTATAATGGAGATACAGGTGGAGGTTTAGTCAGAGCAGCACAGCTAGGACGGCTATATCATGAATAATACAACTTGTTTTCTTGGTTTTCTGTGGTTGTCTGCTCTGAGCAGATTGCACCATTAACTTGTGAGAGTTCGTTGCTCTTGCAGCAATTGTACTCATCTTGGGCAATAGGAAGCTTCTATGATGATGCCTGTTCTTTCTTCATTCTGATATTATATGAAAAATATAATCATATTAACATTGCCTTTACCTTTATTATTTCTCCTAAACCTACAATATTTTTCTTAGCCAGAATGGCATCATGCATCTTTAGTGTTTTTTGTATGCCAGTGAAATTATTTGGAAAATTGAGTGACCAAGTATTTAAAGCTGAACATCCAGAGACTTGTGCAGTACCATTTGTAGTAATTCTTTATTTGCAATTTGACAAGTTGCATGTTTCCATCTGGCTTCCTTTCAGTTAAAAGAAGGGACAGAATGAGGTTTTGTAGAGTACTACTTGCTTGGTAGAACTTAGAATATACCTCCTTCTGAGTTGACAGCTGTTGCAGTATGCTCACGAACTATCCATGATTTCTTCCCTGTGGCGTTACCAGGTGCTACAGTGCCTGGAGGAGTTAAACATGGCACCAACTTTTACAGATGTCACCGTTGTTATCCACATGTAAGAACTCTCTTGATTAAACTTTGGGCAAACAGCAAATTAGTAATTAAACTGAGCAATATGTTATTGTGCACAATTTTTAAAATTTTTGTTCTTTGTCTGTGAGGTTTAAACAAACCTCAGTGAATTGTCAACTATTTCCCTCAAAGTTATTCTTTATTTTTGTGTTAGTTTCTAATTTTTCTCTCTCTTTGTGATTTAAATTCAATGGAGTATTTCATTAATGATTAATAATTCTATTTAATAATTCTATTTTATTAATAATTCAATTTAATAAAAAAATAAGTAACTATGATCCTGTAGTTACTAAAAGTTAGGGTATGGCTGTTTAGTTTCCAAAGTCCATGTTTTCTGGTTCTATTCGTTCAATTTCCAAAATTCATATTTTTTCCAAAGTACTAAGTATGAACATAAAAATGAAAGCAATTGGTATTATCAGAGAAAAGTTAAAATAAGTTAGAAAAAATATATGCAGCCAGAAGTGATAATAGTGCACAGAAAGTATGCAGTGAGTTCTTAATATGTTTGATAAAGATGAACCATAAATTTATCTCTAAGTATTTCAGTTGCTAATGCAAAAAGGGAAATAGAACTCATTACAAACAGGAATTGCTGGATCTCTGGGAAAAAAATAAACCAGCTGCTGGATAAAAGCTCCATGTATCCTACCACATTGGAAGTCCCTGCTGTAGGTACACAAAAAGAATTTTGGTGTTGGTAGGTAATTTATTTTGTAGTAGCAGTATTATTTTGTGGTAGTGTTGTATTTTGTAAATTTCAGACAATTAGGAGTTTCTTCAAGTGTACAGTATATTCTTAATTTTACTTTCTTTTTCATACATTTTCTTCCAGGCTAATCCATTGCAGTTTTTAAAGTGTGTGTGTGTGTGTGTGTGTGTGTGTGTGTGTGTGTGTGTGTGTGCATGCTCGCCGAAAGTTATAAATCCTCTAAGGGACTCATGCTTTGGATATATCTTCTAAAACTATAAATAGAAAATAGATTAAAAATTTTAGCTCTATTGCCAGCATGCAATCAGTTACATCCTGGCATTTTTGGATTTAAAAATGCTTACATCATGTCATCAAAATTATTGTGTTATTCAAAATCTAAAAATATTTTCTTAAATACAGTATTTTTCCCTTGGGCTGCTTTCAATACAACTAGTAAACTTTTTTAAAGCCTCAGATTAATTTCAAATAATTTCTATACTTTATGGTTGTATTTCTGGTGAAAGTTTATTTCAAAATGGAGTTTTCTGAAAATTAAGATATAAAAAGAATTGTCATAAGGTGGCAGTATGTTTCAATGATAACCATCAGTATAGAAAGAGAGCTAGTTGCATCAAGTGATTCCTTAGCCAGTATTGAGCTTTACATAAAATTTACTGTTGGTTTTTTTTTTGCGGGGGGGGGGGGTGAGCAGCTATTTCTTAGGATATATGTGGGAAATTATTAAAATTATTACTTCTTTGATTATTACCACTGTTAATCACAAATATCACTAGGAAATTGATTTAAGTTATTCACTGCTACAAAAAGGGAATCTTTTTCTTCATCCTTTCTATGGCTGTGTGTAATGACATAGTAGTGAAAATAAATGCTTTCTGCTATCATCATTGACACATTTATTGAGAAGTGATAAATGAGTTTACACATTTTTAAAAGTATATTTTAGGTTGTAGTTCTTTTAAATGTGTTATAGTTGCACATTTCATTGTGGTTGCATCATATACACAAATGTTTTGTCATGATGTAGTCAACAGCATTAGTCTGTGGAGAAGTGACAGAAAAATTTTTAAGTTTTTAATGAATAGACTAAGTTTAATTTTTGAGCTTTTCACTCATTAGCTTTGTGATGCTGAGCCAGTTACTTTGCCTCTGAGACATTTTTTTCTTATTAATAACTTGATTATATGGTTACTGAACAAAGCAATTGAAGGACTTAATGAGATGATGTTTACAGGTGGACTTACTAAACTTTGATATGTTTAATTAATTATTAATATAATTATAATATGTTTATCTTTACTTCTGAGTATTTTCCGGTGTGAACCTTCAGGAGAAACATTTGAAGGCTGTCGCATTTTTGCATCACATAGTTGTGATTTATTACATATTAATCATTGCTTAACCATAGGGGCAAAATAGTACAGCAACAGAAAAGAAAAGCAGCTCTTGTTCATCTTTGTCATATATCAACATTTAAGCATTTTCTACTTACTAATATTATATGTGTAAAGGGGGTTTCTAGGACACAGGGAGCGTGATCTCTGTCCTTAAACATCTCATTTAGCTAGAAAAATAAAACTGGACAAGAGATTGGATGACTTGTATTCTAGACTTGGTGTTGCCCTTAGACAGTTTTGGAATCTTGAGTAAATCTCTGTAGTTCTGTTCTCTTAGGTGGAAACTGAGTTTGATAATCTGTAAGGACCCTTCTGGCATACTCATCCTGAGAGTATTTTGTACTATGAGTTTCCAAATAATTCAGCGTTGAATTAATTCAGAATTGAATTGGATGTTAGTGAATACACAATGGATGTTCAAAGGGAAGACAAATTAGTGTGAGCTTGAGTATCTGAAATGTCCTTGCACTATTTGCAAGAAACAGATTTATAGCTGCTCCTGAGCAAAAGGACAGTAATTTTCATGAGTAAATAATTTTTCTGTATGATAAATTAAAAATACACATATATAACATTTAATACCCTGTTATTCAAAAACATTTAAATGTTTTAAATAGGGTGAAAAATAAATTATTTTACACAGTTTTCATTACCAGCTGGTAGGAGCTAAAATAGGGAAAAAATTAGAGATTCCATAGTTATTAATTATAGTTATTAGTCCTCCGTGGTAAATAATGTCCACGTATTATATCTCACATATTATTTTATATAATTTCACTGACAGTATATAATCTGTTAACAAAGTTGAATAGTATTTTAATGAAAATTTACATTTGCAACTTTTTCCTCTTTTATGAATTCTTAGAAAATATGCTAAAAATTTCAAATGGTATAAAATGACAATAAATTCTGACAGATAAACTAATAAAGTCCTGAAGAAATACATACTAAGTATGCAACAAAAGGAGTTCTCTAAGAAACCAGGTTTTATTTTTTTGTGGTCTAGATTATATCATAAAGCATTTTCACAGCACGGAAGGAAGACACCTCCATACTCTGCCTCCTACTGGAGAACTTACAGTTTTGTTAACGAGGAAAAAAGTATTTGTTCCTCTGCACGCTTCTGAAGTATCCAAAGCAGTAGAGTCACTCCTACATATCACTATTCCTTGTTTCTCCTTCTACATGTAGGTTGTTCTTGAAAATCCTGGAAAAACTGCAGAGAAAGCTGGGGGAAAATAATCAATTCACAGGACCTTCCTAATGGTGTAGTCTGAAGAATAAAGAAGTATAGCATATATGAAATAAATCTCCTCCTTTAAGTTGCAATTGTTGGGTAATTTGTCCCAGCAATGAAAAAGGTGACTAAGATGGATTTTGATACTACAGAAATGGGGTGGTTTCCATGACTATACCTGATCATGTTATTCAGTCTTTGGAACTGGCATGCAGGAAGAATTTGGAAAGATTTGGAGATGCTGGCTAGAGAACATCTGGAATATTGTAAACTGGACTCAATTGGAGATTCTGGTCAGTGCCCAGAAAACCAGAATGCTGAAAGAAATGCCGACAGTAAAAGCTTGGCTCAGGAAGTTTCAGCTGAGAACAAGGACTCTATTGGCAGTTGTAGTCCATGTATATTATGCTCTGGCAGAAAATTTACATTTTGTCTGTGTTTTGGACTTTGTCAGAGACTGAGATTAAAAACAGGGTACTAATGAATCTGCTGGAGGAAATTTTAAGGCAACTCACTGTTCAGTCTGCTACCTGGGGATCCTTGGCAGCTTGTAGCAAGATTTATAGTGAGAATCGGTAGCAGAAAGCCCTCTTTTAAAAGTTTGTGGTTTTGCTAGAAAAGAAGCACCTGCAAAGTAGAGTAAAGTAATTCATGCTTGCTGAAAATATCATCATTAAAAGGATGCCAAGTACTTTGCATCAGGACAATAGGAAAGAGGACGCAAGTGCAACTCAGGAATCAGAAAGACTTCTTTGGAGGCTCAAAGGTGCAAAATGAAAGACTTTGCTTTGAAAAGAGAGTCCCCAGGAGTACAGCTTTTTCAGGGGTAACTAGGAAAGAGTTTCCCAGAGTTTAGACATCCAGGCACTTAGAGGTCCCTACAGTCATGATGGTAGGTGGCCAAGCTGTTGCTGGAGGTAGTTGCAGATATTGGCATCACCCACATAGTGTTGGTTTTACAATATGCAAAAGATATGAGGACAGGGAAGCTTCTACCCAGATTTTACAGGAAGGCCTGGGAGGCTAGAAGGTATGCTTCTGAGAAGGCAATGCATGAAGATGTGAAGCCAGATATTCAGGGGAGACTCCAGAAATGTGGAGAAGCCCAGAAAGTTGAATGGCTGCTGATAATGGCTACAGGCAATAAGTAGAGCCACCACCCAAGAAAAAGGTAATGAAAGCTGCAACTAGAAATGCCATTAGTGGAGGCTACTCAAGCTCTTTAGGGTTCGCATCTCTCCACAACTTCCCCTGCATGCTAGACATGGGATTACAGAATTTAATATTTGTCATGTGAGTTTTTGGCCCTGCCTTTGTGCTATTTACTTCTATCACCATATTTGTCTCTTTTATAATGTGTTTACTCTGGGCCATTGTATATTGGAAATGTTTAATGTATCTTTTTTGGGGCCAGGTAAAAGTGTTATGGTTTAGATACAGAATGTCCCTCAGAACTCTCATGTGCCCAGAGGCAGGGCTCTTGGCAGGTGATTGGATTGTGGGAGGGGTGCTATACTCATCAGGAGTTTCATCCAGTAAAGTGTTCAGCAGCTGAATGTGCAATTAGGAGGTGGATCCAATCAGAAAAGGTGGAAGAAGGGGGTCACTGGCAGTATATTACCTTCCCTGGTTTCTCCCTTCTCTCTCTCCTTGCTGGTCAGCATCATGTGAGCAACTTCTCTCCAGTCCTCTCCTCTGCCATGCTATTTCTGCCTTGGAGGGAGTTGATCGTGGGCTGTTATGTTGAACACAGGTAAAACTCTTCTTTAAAGGCAGGTATCAGGTATTTTGTCCCAGTGAAGCAGAAGGTGCCTAAGACCACTTGCATATGTATAAAAATATAGAAATGTTGTCTATAGAATTTTAAAGAAAATATTTTGTCCTAATAATAAAAAATGTACAGGTAAGATATTTGTATGTGGTGATGACAGACAAATGTACTTAGACATTTAAGGGCTCTGAAAATATATCATTTAACTTACCTATTTGAAAGAAAAAGCCCTGGAAATATTTGAAAGAAAAGGCCTTGGAAATCAGGAAATCAAGAATGGAGTTTTCAAGATTATAAAGAATATTTTTTCTGTAAGTAAATGTAAATGTCAAATATTCTTAAAAAAGTGAATTCTGCTATCACCATGGCAGTGTAATAATGATAATCTGCATATAAAGCCTCAGGCAGTCATAATGAGTAATTATGGAGTTGAGTAATGCAAGGGAAAGTAAATATATACTACCTTGCATCAAAATTTTGTTTTACTGTTATCTAACAGCATGTTAGTTTATGTCGTTAGGCAAAACACAAAAAGTACAACTAAAAAAATTTAAAGGCAGAGTATATGTCTTATAAGACACTGAAGAGAAAAAAGATGTTATTCACCAGTTAATACTGTACCAATATTTATAATGTAAAAAATTGTAGTATTTGGCAGAAACCCAATGAGAGAAATAATGATGAGAGAATAATAAAGATGCAAGTCAGCAAAAAACAGAATACCAAAATGAAACAATGATAATTTGTTCTAAGAAGTACTTCTTTGAAAAGACAAATCAGTTATTTACATAATATAAACCAAATGGATAAAAAAGATATAAAATATAAATTCAGAAGACTAGGAGCAAGGAAGAAATCTAGCCATAGATATAGCAAAATTGTTAGGTATAGCCTTATAGAACTTAAGACTACTAAAAGTTTGAAATACCCATAAAATATTCTTATAGAAAAATGTGAGTTGGAAAATATGCATAAATTAGATGAATTTAGTGAATTATAAAATATAACTAGACATGTAACAATGGAAGATTAAGGAGAAAAAAGATAAAAATGTAAAAGAAAATATTTAAGGATATAACTAGTATCTGTTCTACTCTTATTACACTGTTTCACTGGTGAACATTACTCACCTAAATAACAATAGCTATTATCAATTACAATTAATAATCCCTGAATTATTTCATTTTGTGTAGAATATGGGAAAACATAAAAACTTTATAATATAATTTAAAGAATTCTCGGTACCAAAAATTGACAAAGATCATGCAAAAGGTACATGAAATTTGAGCTTAATAGTTGGGTGTGGTGGCAGAAACCTGTAATAAACTCCCCACATGGGAGACTGAAGCTGGAGAATTGCAATTTCAAGTCAGCCTGGGCAACTTAGCGACTTTGAATGACCCTGTCTCCAGATAAAATGTGGGAAAAAAAAAATGAGCTGAGAATTTAGCACTGTGCAAAAGCCCTAGAAGGCCCTGGGTTCAATCTCTTATTAGAGAGAGAGAGAGAGAGGGAGAGAGAGAAATAAAAATTGAGTTTACCTATATTAACGAAGAATGAATGTAAAATTAGCAAATTATATACAACAATATATTAAAAAATGATTGTAGTCATAGGTAGTATTTACAATTAGGTCTTGTAAAAGTGATAAAACAGTAGTTAAAAGTCATTGGTGGTATACCAATGGTGGGCCAATATTTTTTTTATTCATGAGTAGGTAAACAGCTAATTTTAACTTTATATGTAATTAATTATAGTTATATACATATATAATATAGACAGGATATATAATATGTATGTGCGTATATATATATATATATATATTTCATTGCTGTGTGCCAATTGTTGTTGTAAGCATATATGAATCCATTTAATCTTCTGAACAGTCCTATTAGATAGGTTTTATTATTATCCTCATTTGATTCATCTAAATAAGTTAGATGGAGGGTTGATAACTTTCTGAAAATCATAATTATAACATTTAATTTTAATCAAATTTTTGAAAAATAAGCTAGTAAGAATGATTTGTGGTAATGAAAATGAAGCATTTCAGAAAGCTACAAAATTTTAACAATGGAGTATAATGAAACAGAACCAAAAGTACACAATAGTTTATATAATATAAAATTAAAACAGAAATTCTAAAAGCCATAATCTGACAGATATGCAGTGATTATATATAGTTGTTTGTTGCAGAGTCATACTTGCAAAATAAAAACTAAGAGAAACAGTCCATATCTTTCATATAGGAGATTGTTTAAACCTTATAATACTATACAATATAATAATAAATAACCATTAAAAATTATGACATACATGTAATTTTATTTACCAGGAAAATGGTTTAATATATTGTGAAATGTAAAAAGCAAGCTACAAAACAGATAGGATGACATAGACGATGTCTTCTTTGTAATATATTGTGTGGCAGACAATAAGAGTGATTTGATTATAACTCATCATATTTTTATTCATGTTTTTCTGTGTTTTAAAATTGTGTATAAGACATACCTCTCTGGCACACACCTATAATTCCAGCACACTGGGAGCCTGGTGCAGAACATCACAAATTGCAGCCTAGCCTGGGCAACTGAAATACCTAGAAGATCCTGTCCTGGAGGTGTAGCTCAGGCAGAGCCCTCATTTGTAATCCTAGTCACACAGAACAAAAACTAAAACTAAACATACTCCTTTAAGATAAAACCTTACATCAGGTTTACAGTTTTAAATATTCATATTATTTTCTAATTTCCTAATGTGTCTTACAGAAATAAGCTGAGAGAAAATATCTATTCACAATTAAGAGCATGAGTTCTAGAGTTAAACTTCCTGGATTCAGCTTTCATTTCTACCACTTGTGGACTCAATTTTCCTATTTCTAAAATGATTAGACTATGGTGTCAGCCTCCCAGGCTTGGTGTACGAATCAGCCAAGGTGCTGTATTAAAGCCTCTAGCTGGTTATACACATGATAAGAAGTCAGTGCGTATCTAGAGTGGTAGTCCATGATGAGAACTCAGTGTATATTTTAACATCACTCCTCAATACAGACCTATCTTAAAATAAAATTGCTCAGTTCTTTTTTGAGGTTTTAAAAAATTGTTCAAGCAAACTTTAAACCTCTGAGATAGTTAATGGTTTAGATTAACATTTTCAATCTCTCAGGAGAAGGATGTTTACTTTCCATGTGAGTCTCCATCAAAATAATCTGCAAAAAGCTTCTTCATTTGGTGGCAGTGTACCTCCTTTAGAAATCTGTCCTCTCATCTTTTCCTATATGTTTGGTGGAAAAAATATTTCTGTTGTTTCTAAGTTTAATTTTTTACTTATGCTTTAAACTAAGCTACTTTACCTCCATCTGAATCTCATTCCTTGTGCATATATATTTTTTGTTGTGGTTACATTGGATTCCCCTTTTTCTTTTGTTTACCAGTCTTCCTCCATTCACAAGCATGTGTTAGACTCTAACCTGAAAATGGTTTTGTTGACATTTTCTCCCTCTCTAGTTTCCTTTCTCTTTTCCTATTTCACAAGTCAGCCATTTTGAACAAATCTGCTTGTGAAAAATTCTGCATCTACTTCATCATCAGCAAATACTAATTTTTATCACTGAAATTACCCTTCTGCCTTCAAATTGGTTTATTGAAATTATAATTTCTAAGGTCACTACAGAGTTTTCCAAATTCGAGCTACTTTATAGTTCTCTGTGGAGAAAATGGGATGGGAGGCAGAATCATGTTGGTAGAGAGCAGGCTGAGTAACTATCTGAGTGGATAGGGAAGGGCAGCAATATCTGAGGTCTATAATCCCACATGGAGTTGTCTTGTCCAATGCTCCATCTTTGGGCCCTTGTGCAGTACTAGAAAAAGAGAAGACACTCAAGAAATATTTATTCAATACAGAAGACTGTTGAGTGACAAAGTTGAGAGGGTTTGCAGTTTCCTCCATATTCTTTATAGTCACTGATAACAAGGAAATGTGAAACTTCCTTTTCAAAAGAGATAAAAACTTTAAAAGAATATTATGGCACAGAAAAGCCGAGAACATTAATAAATGCAACATTTATCATTTATTTTAGGTATAGTATGATATAAGAAAGATACCAAAATGATTACCTTTCACTTATTTTTTGCTTTATTTGAATGTTATAACATAGCTTTCTACTAATAAGTAGAAATTAAATGAAATTAAGGCAGGGCCATACAGTAGATTATATCTTGCAATGTAACAAAATATTTTGTAAGGTGAAAGAAAAGAAAAATGTTTAAAGAGGAAGGCATGGAGAGAGTTACATCAAATGGTGCTCAGTTATAGTTAGGTAAATGGAAGAAGTTCTGGCATGTTATTGTTGAATATGCTAACTATAGACAATGATCATGCATTCTGCATCTCAAAAAGCTAAAAGAAAGGGTTTTGAAAATTTTTACCTTGAAAATGATAAATATTTGAGGAGATACATATTTTTAATATGTTTAAACATTATGCTATGAAAGCATTGAAATATCACATGGTGAGCTATTAATATGAATAATTTTTTGTTTTGTATCAGGAAATTATTTTTAATAACAAAACTAAAAAGTAAGATGCTTAAAGTGGCTAACCTATGTCATCAAGCACAGGAGTTAATCCAGTTTAAAATAGTAACAGATTTCCTTTCCTTATCTACTCATTATGAACTTTGATATTTAGAAAGTCTGTGGAAATAATGTACCATGCTTATCACTCATATTGACAGTGGAAGTCAGAGGCATTCTAAACCCCAAATCTGGGATATACAATTAGTTTTAAAGGAGAATAGAGAATTTATCTGTTTTTAATCAGATGTAAAAGAATATGATGTCATATAAAATATGTTGGATTATTAATTTGTTTATGGATTTATTCAGGAGCATGATTTTAGTTTTCTTGATTTAGACCTTATAGTTTTTAATGTACTATACTGCCTTATAGTCAAAACTATACTTTTTATTAATTCATTATCTAATCATTTGTGATAAATTTGTTTGCATATGTCTTTCTTTTTTTTTTTTTTTTTGGTATCGGGGATCAAACTTGGGTCCTTGCACTTGCGCAGCAGGCAGCAAAATCACTGAGCTTAATCCCTGGCCCTGCATATGTCTTTCTATACATATATGAGTTTCTATGTAAGATATATTCCTAGAAGTGAACTCCTGAGAAAAGGATAAGAATACATTTTTATAGAAATTTGAAATAAGCCTTTTAAAATAGATGTAGCTACTGACAGTATATTACAGTACTTATTTCCTATTTTCCAACATTGGACAGTTTCTTTTTTAATGTTTATCAGTATTATGGAGGAAAAACACATTTTAATTTAATTCTGATTTTCCTGATAATGAATAACCTGTGCTTTGCAGTTGACAAAAAACATTTGTAATATTATTTATTGTCTATTGTATCTACAAACACAAATCCATCCTATATCTATGTATGTGTGTGTGTATTGTAATAATTTAAAATGTATTGAGCAACTAATTAATGTAAGAAATAAAATTTTTGAATAAGAATTTTGAGGCACATACATTGTTATATTGAGATTTTCAGATAACAAATTCAATATGTGTCATGGTATTTCCCACATTTATAAATATTTGTTTGAAAGAGTATTATAGTAATTGTTAGAGAGCTTCTATCAAAGGGTGCCCTTCCAAACATTGTGTGTTTTCTCATTGCTGGAGTCAGTTTGATTTCCTGTAATGTGTTTGATACTACAATAATCTTTATATTCCAGTCATTGTTTCCTCTTTCACATACACAGCATTAACCATTCAGATGTTTCTTTTTTCTTGTAAATTTGGAAATATTGGTAGTTAAAAAAATGCATACCTACAAAGGTTTTAAAAAAGCCTTTGTGTTGGAATTAAATTATTGAAAAACACTGGCTATTTCCTTGTTTACATGACTGAAGTCATAATGTTATCTTTCCTAACAGCTAAAACTGATGTACTCACTCATATTTCACAATTCTGTATAGAAACCAAATTTGTGTTTTCATTAAATAAAATATTTTATTATTGTAGTATTGACAGTGTACAGTTATACTGATCATAATATTCAGATGAAAAAAGGAGGCCATGTGATCCTTGAGTTTAGGCTGCTTGTAATTGAATTATGGAAGCACTAGTAAGTGTCATAGTGAGTCGTGGCCCTTTGCAGTTGCAGTTCCTCATGAAATACTCTTCCCCTAAGATTTTGCAGTGGGTGGCTTTTTAATATCACTCATTCTTACTGTAAATATTGTCTCCTAAGTAAAACCCTGGCTATCTAATCTGAAGGATCCTTGCTCCTATAAATCATTCACCATGCTTTGTTTTTGCTTACTTTATAGTACTCATCATTAGCTAAAATATTTTGATTATTAACTTGTTTATGGATTTATTTCAGTGCCCTTACCAATCTCTGCTCCTGCCCCAAATGGTAGCTCCAAAGTAGAAGGATGACATCATTCTAATGTCTCCTCTGTTTTGGTTTATTTTCTTAGAAATTGTGTCCTTCACAATTTATGTAGAGAAATAATGTTTGCATATTTTAAGCCATTATCACGAATAAATAGATAATGTGTTCATGTATTTAAAAATATATATATATCTTAAAAAGTAAGAAGTATTTCTAAATCAACTTCACATTTAACTTTTAGATGTTTTCCATAAAGTATTTTGAGTGTTAGCTTTAAGAGCATGCTCTAAGCTTTGAGAATGCTTAAAAGAAAACAAAGCAATTTTGCTGCTCTAAAAACAGAGCAGTTTAAACTCCACAAATGGTTTCATATTATTTAAAATGAACTTAGCATTATTTAATGACAAATGTTTTCCTGCACGATGTGTTACATGATTTTTATAACTCATATTTTTGGTAGACATTATTCTATATTTGAAAAATGTTAAAATTTTGTCCTTTCAAAGAAACCTGTTACAACTTTGTTGAAAATTGCTTTTCTGTTGCCTTAGAAAAATTTGTATAATTGTATCTAGCTCTTGTATTCTTTGGGAATGAAAATTGTTATAGCCAGAGCGTACTTCATTCCTTTTAAAGATTTCTTTTCCTTTCTGCAGAATATTTCTGCTGAATGAAAATTAAAGTATGACCAGCAGTTTCTAAATAGATTCTACCCTGGGATAGAAGAAGCTGCATAGGAATTCTGTCAGTAGAAAGATGAATAACCATAGAGAGCCCTTTAATAAATTATACCTTCCTTTCTTTTTTTAATATGCTATAAAAAAAACTAAATAGAATTTTAACATTAAAACGTAATACTTTTTAACTTTTTAATGAAATAATTGGTGATTATATAATTTTATCATAGTTAATAGTATAAATATCATTTATTTCTCTGTACTATACTATGACAAATATTTGGTGCAACTTATATTTGTATTTTGTGAAAATTTATTTGACTATAAGAGTTCTCACTTAACCTTCCTTTATGAGGTAAACTGAGGTAGATTCCTTAGTATGGAAAATATTTTGAAATAAATATTTGTGACTTTGAAATATTCATCACAAATATATATATATATATATCACAAATAAATATTTGTGAAATCTTGATTGGTATACAAACAGTTTTTAGGAAAAAATATTGAACATTTATCTATAATGTAGCAGGAATTTAGCTTTTGTAATTGAATTCTTACAATTTTCACATGATAAGAACTGTTCAACTACTTAAATTACAAAGAAAATGATTCCATTTGGAATGTGAACAAATACTTGAAATTTTTACATTATCATCACAGATCTTCGTGTATCCTCTAAAATGATAATAACAGAGTTGAGTCAGTGGTGCTTGCACAAAAATGTATAAGGATAAGAGGCTGGGAATTTAGCTCAGTGGTTCTGCCACCTGCCTCCCAAGTGCCAAGTTCTGAGTTTGATCCCTGGTACTTAAAAAAAAAAAGTATAAGGATAAGAGTCCATGTTTCCTGATCCCACGCCAAAGATCTCATGATTAGAAATTGTATTATTATTATTTTTAATATGTACTTATACAGCTTTTATAAAGTTGCAGATTATTTGCCTCCTGAACTTTAAAAATCTAGAACTGTTTGTACTTCACAGGAATTCCATTATTTGGAAGAGGTACATGATATATATTTTTGAGAGAATAGGTCTCGTAGTTTCAAACATTCTAAGGAAAGGTTGTTATTTCTCTGGGTTATCTTCCTCTTAAATTGTACCAATGAAAACTTATTTATGGAAAATTGAAGTAAAAAATCAGATAGTCTTCTATTCTAATTGTAGGTTTTCTCTCAGCTTTCCTAAACCTCATTTTCTTGGTGTAGTAGCAAAGGAAACAAACATCTTTAGGTTGAAAGAGACTAAAATGATTAGGTAGTTCTGGCACCATTTAAGGAGACTACTGAAATTAATTCTATACTTTGTGAAAATTTGGTTATTATTTATTTGATATTGGTAAAGGATCTTTGCATTTTCTGCTAGCTACTCCCACATAACAAGCCATACCAGAACTCAATGGCTTAAAACAATAAGCATATGTTATTAGTGATTAATTCATTTATGCTTTTATGCTTCATATAAGGGCTGACTCGTGTAGGTAGTTTTGCTGATCCTAGCTAAACTCTTTCACATATTTGACACTGGCTGCCTGTATCATGACCTAGGGTAGCTTTGGCTTCAGCTGCTGGCCTCCTCCCTATGATCTTTCATTCTCCATCAAGCTAGTTTGGATTTGTTCAGATAAATATGGAAGGGTCTCTAAAGAGGGAGGAGTAGAAGCATTCATAGTGTCTTGAGACCTAGGCTCCAAACTGGCACTCCATCATTTCTGCCATATTTTCTTGGCCAAAACAATTCACAACATCAGTTTAAATTCAATAAATAGAGAAATAGATTTTTCTCTTGGATGAGAGAAGCTGCATGGTCACATGGCTAAGGTCTGAATACAGAGAGGGTGAAGAATGGGTTGAATTTGTTACTGTGTTAGTTACTTTTCTCTAGTTGCTGGGACAAAATAGCAGACACCCAAAGTTAAAGGGGAAGGGGTTTATTTGGCTTGCAGTTCATAGAGGTTTCAGTCCATAATCAGCCAACTCCAAGGCAGGGATGGCAAACAGGCATGGCAGAGCAGAAACAACATGGCACACACAAAGCAGCAAAGGTAAAAAGAGAATGTTAACAGTGTCTCCTTGTCTTTTTTTTTTTTAATATTATTCAGACTACTTAGGGGGGGTAGCACTCACACTCTTAATCTTAGTGCCCTTGAGTCTAGCATTGTATCATGAATCAATTCCGGCTTCACATACTCTAGATCAAGCCTATGACCACATGAGGCTTTGGGGGGACATCTAGACCCAAACCATAACAGTTACCAACCTAGTAATGGCACTCTTTACTCCAATTATACATTCCTATCCCAAAGGCAAAATATGCTCACACATAAAAAGTAGTTCCCTAGAAGTGTAATCCAGTTCTAGTATCATGTAAATTCTAGTGCCTCATAAATTGCATAAAGTTCTGAATGGCCCCTCAGATGCATCTCCAAAAAGTGGCAAAATGGGAGATAATGGCCTGTCATTTATCCACAGAAATTCCAGAACCATGCTGGGACAATAGAACCAAGTTCTCAGTGACAAAAGTAGGGAGTGTCTCTTGAGTAAGTCCTGCCTTAGCTTCCTGGTAATTACCTCCCAGTGTGCTATTGCCCATGATACACACTGGGCTCATGAATCTGCTCACTATGATGACTTACCTGATCCATTGCTGTCTTTGGCTACTTCTGAAGAAATGGGCCATCTGACATTTGAGTGGTTTTCTTACACTTATACTTGCATATAATAAGTGGGAGGCCCAAAGGATGCTTTGCACTTGGAGTGGTTTAAGTCTTTTTTTGTTACAGGTTGTGGCCATTCTACTAGAAAAATGTGTAGCTTGGAACAATATGTGTATATTACTGCTCATAAGTCTGTGGGACAGATGGGGACTTCTGCAGGTCTGCACTAGTTTCAGTTGCTCTTGACCAATTAGACAAGTGGCCTGCACCTCCTCTGGAATAAAGCTATCAGACTACTTTCCTGTTAATGCTGTATGAACATCTGGGAGGTGTAAAGGTTTTGAGGCACAGATAAAAATTGGAATTCATGGGACAAACACACAGTCTTGACTGCCACATCTGGTTTTCTATAGCTGGTTCTGTGTTCTCAGAGACTGCACCTGAATCTCTCCAGGACCCTGCTTTAGTAGTAAGCCTGGTGATACAATAGTCTAACAGCCTGTTGGCAGCCTTAGCTTGTAGAAATATGTCCAAACACAAATTTCTTACAATGATCTGCTGATGTAATATTTAAATCCCCAAGCAAAGAAACAAGCTACAAAAGTATTTCCTTCCCACAGACTCTAAACAAGTTTATGACAATGATGCAAACTTGGAATTTGTAAAGAATCTCATACAAGTGAAAATAAATGTCAGAGAACATTACAGTCTATGACTGTATAAGGTTAAGGGGCTTAGACTTCAAAAATTTAGAAAGGAGGGGTTCTCTTAATGTTTTGGAATAGGGGAATACCATTAAATACATTTAAAGAAGAATAGCATGGTAGTAATAGGTGATTAGAAGAAGCAAATACAAATGTGTCAAACGTGAGCTTTCTTCATGTAGAAATTAAAGCATACATTAACCATAACATCTCATTAATTTGTTGATTAAGTCATTTAGCAAGCCTTTGTTGTATGTGTAAATTGTCCAGCACTGTTTAAAGAGGAAAACGGTACAAATTAAAATTTATACTGCTTTTAAAGAATTTTCAGTCTACAGAGAGGACCGAACTATTTATTAAATCTATAAAATAAAGATGATACATAAAAGAAGCTATTCATAAATAATCATTGTAAATCAAGATGAGTTAATAAATATTTATTCTTAGAAAAATCATATTCTTAGAATTTTTTAATGATTATAAAATATGTTAATTATGAATAGAACTATCTTACCCATTTTCACATTAATTATGAAAACTGAAGATTGGACCTTTATGTAAAGCAATCAAGTTAAAAGTTTATTTTCTGGCTTGAAATTAAATGGCAAATGCGAGAAAGTGTTCACTATTATTAAGTTGAGCATCTAATGCATATGTAATGTCACCTTTGCACTAAACCAAAATAGATTGTTATGATCCAAGTCAAAAGCTTTTAAGTGTTTTGAGATTGCACATGAATCCCTGGATAAAGAATGGGAAAATGTTTTAAAACTCTGAGGGAGCTGGAGTGATTTTACCTTGTATTTTTATGTCTTAGGGCTAGAATTGTATATATCTAATTGCATCTATATATACAGTATGCATTCATTATTTGTTTTCTTCATTTTTTTCTTGCCTCCTTATCTTTTATCCTCTTTCTTTTCACACTGCTACTTTTTATATTCATCTCACTGTTTGTTTTTCCATTTCTTTTTATTCCATTTTTTTTCTTTGGTGGGCAGGTTTTACCTTCTTGCTCACTCCATCCTCCAGTTTATTATTTTAATTTCCTCTCTCTCTCTCTCTCTCTCTCTCTCTCTCTCTTTCTCTCTCTCTCTCTCTTTTTCTCTCTCATGCTTTACCTCTTACCTCAAAAGATCTGTCAGCAGTGTTTGGTTATTTTTTGGATACAGTAATAACATCCCACTTTATGTTCATTTTGAATTAATAAAATATGTAGTAGCTATTAGTGCAAACAATTATGAACTGCCTTAGAAAAAAGGAAAATCCTTGAGGATGTTTTCACACACAATAAATACACGCTAATTAGGCCAGTATGAAGCTTTCCTTTCAAAGAGAAATAAGGTTCATAATAGAAGTTTGGATGAACATTGAGAATCTTAATTTTGATATTTGAATCTTCATTTTACATTCCCTAGCACAAATCAAAGTAATCAAGTTAATAAATAATAATTTAAGAGGTGCATTAACTTTATGATATATTCCACTGTTATATAAAAACTTTAAAAAATTAATAGGCAATGTTATTCAAATCAGTTGAACAGATTTTAGCTCCTACTGTGTGTGAGGTTTGAGCTCCTACAGTTAAGAAAAAGAATCAAGATCCTTTCTGTTTCCTTTCTAGACGGAGGACTTCATAGAGGAGATAGGTCAGTTTTAATGGAGATAATGAAGGTAGATAAGGTGTATTTTTTGCCAGGACCAAGAAACCTGAAAAGAATGATAAAAGCAAAACAAATAGGGAAATAAAATGTACATAAATTAAGCTCACATTATTCAGTTTTTAAAAAGCATTTGTTCACATATAGGGACAATAAGTGGGAGATAAACTATAGCTACATTAATTTGTTCATCTAACATTTATACATCATACTAGTAGTTGGATTCAGTTGCAGACATAGAGGGATACATAAAAGAGGACAATGTAGACACTGGTCTCAAAGGAAAGGTAAATGTTCAAATAAACTGGTTTAATCAAATACAGAAAGAAAAATAAGGCACAATAGAGGCACCGGTCTTTTCAGGATTATTAGAAAATGCATTTTTTGCTGGGTATTAATTAAAATAAATAAATACTCATTGAATATTTGCTATATTACAGATGTTTTCCTATGCTTTAATATTCTTTGGCACTCATAGTAATGGTATGAAATACAGGCTTTTCATTTCATTTGCATATTAAGAAATTTAGCCTGCCTCGAAAAGTTGTGACTTGTCATAGAGTTAATAAATGAAAGAATCAGGTTCACTTGACTTTTGAGGAGGCATTATTTCTACTATCATATTTGAGCAATCTGAGCTTAATTTGACAGGTTTTGAAAACTTTTTGAACATTCATACTTAAATTGGAAGAACACAATCATTTTAGTAAATAAGACATATATTCTTTATTTTTGTTCAAGTTTTTAAAAATTTTATGTATGTAGTATGTAATAATCATATTCCTTGTGAATAGCTGGCATATGTACATAACACAACTCAGTTCTTTTTCCATTCCCCATACTCTTTTCTTCCTCTGCCTCCTTCCATCTTTTGGCCTCCTTCCTATTTGCAGAAGATCTCACTACTTTCTCTTGTCTATG
Organism: Heterocephalus glaber; assembly: GCF_000247695.1. The sequence goes on along the minus strand of NW_004624857.1, from coordinate 343,769 downwards.
TTTAAGGTGCTCTTTATTTATATTTTAGTTTCTCATAGAAGAGAAGCTATGTGAAATTTCAACTTGTGTGTCTGATTTATTTCACTTAAAATGATGGTCTCAAGGTGGATTCATTCATTCATTTTCCTACAGATGACTCATTTATCTTTCTTTATGGCAGGAAAGTACTCCATTGTATATAAATACTTTCTTTATTCATCTTTTGATGGACATATGGGGCCACTTCCAAGTTTTAACTATTATTTTAACTAATTTTACAAAAGAAAACATACACTGGAAAAAGTGTGTGTTTTGGGTATACATGTATCACTGTAATACGATGTCTTTAACTCTTGCAGGACGATGTCTAGAAGGGAACAGCTAGTCAAATGGAATTTGTAGCTTTAGTTTTTGAAGACTCTCCATATTGATTTTCATTATGTTTGTACCAGTACTAGTTTGCATTTTGAACAATGTAGTTAAATGTTCTTTTTTCCCTATAGCCTCACTAGCATTGATTATTTGGTTTCTTGATGATAGCCATTCTTTCAGGAGTAAGATGGAAACTCAGTGTTGATTATTTGCATTTCTCTAATGGCCAGAGGTGTTGAACATTTTTTCATGTACTTATTAACCATTTGCATTTCTTGTTCTGAGAAGTATCTCTTCATTTCAGTGGTCCATTTTTGTTTGAGTCTTTTATTTTGAGTGGCTTAAGTTTTTTGAGTTTGTTATTCTAAATATTAGTCCTCTGAGGAATAGCTGGCAAATTATTTTTCCCACTTTGTCGGTTATCTCTTCATTTTATTTCCTTTGCTGTGCAAAACCTTTTAAATTTATATGATCCCATTTGTTGATTCCTGTTATTTCTTGTGCAACTGGGATTCTGTTCAGAAAGTCCTTAGCTACACCTGTTTCTCCAAGAGTTTTACTTATTTCAACACCAGCAGATTAAGTGTTTGTGTTTTGACATTTAGATCTTTGATCCATTTAGGTTTTAGTTTAGTACATGTTCGGATATATGGATTTAGATTCAATCTGCAGCATACAGATAGCCAGTCTTCTCAGCCCCATTAATTACAGAGGCTCTCTTACAGTGTATGTTTTTGGCCCTTTTGACAAAGATCAGATAGCTGAATGTATGTGGGTATGTTTTTATACTCTCTGTTATGTTACATTGATCCATGTGTCTGTTTTTGTGCCAGTATCATACTGTTTTTATCACTGTTGCTTTATAATATAACTTGAATCAGAGAATTGTGATGCCTCCTGCTTTACTCTGCTACTCAGGATTACTTTTGCTTATTTTGGGTCTCTTCTGGTTCCATATGAATTTTGGTATTGTTTTCTCTATTTCTGTGAGGAATGCTGTTGGCATTTAGATTGGGATTGCATTAAATCTGTTTTGGAAGTATGGCCACTTTGTATTGTTTCTGCCTAACCTGTTAAACTCCATTTTCAGGATACAGCAGTTTTTGTTGTAGAGGTGTGTTAATTCCTATGTATTTAATTTTTCTTGATGCTACTGTGAATGGTATTGTATTCCGATTTTATTTTTTAGTGAGTTCATTGTTGGTGTACAGGAACAATATTGATTTTTTATGTGTTGATTTCCTATCGTTCTACTTTGCCGAATTCTAGGAGTAGTATTTAGCTGGAATTTTCGGGGTCTTCTATGTAGAAGATTTAGCTGGAATTTTGTGGGTCTTCTATGTAGAAGATCATGTCATTTGCAGATAATAATATTTAGGCTTTTTCCTTTTCTGTACATATTCATTTTATTTCTTTCTCTTGCCTTAATGCTCTAGTTAATGTTTTAAGTACTGTATTGAATAGCAGTGGTAATGGTGGACATCCTTGTTGTATTTCTGATTTTAGAGAGAAAGCTTTTAGTTTTACCCTTTTTAATATTATGGTGGCAGTATGTTTGGCTTTTATAAGAGGGAGGTAAGATGCTCTATACCTATTTTTTTCAGTGTTTTTATTATGAATGGACGTTGTATTTTGTCAAGGGCTTTTTCTTTTTTTCTACATCTGTTGAGGTGATTTTTTTTAATCCTTATGTTTATGTGATATATTACATTTACTGATTTGCATATGTTGAAACATCCCAGCATCCCTAAGACAAAGCCTACTTGGTCATGATGTATGATTTTTTTGATGATCTGTTGCATTCTGCTTACCAGATTCTTGAGGATTTTTGCATCTTTGCTAATTAAATAGATTGACCAGTAGTTCTTTCTTATGGTTGTTTTCTTGTCTGGTTTTAGAATCAGGAAAATGCTAGCTTCCAGGCATAACTTGGAGTAATCCTTTTTCAATTTCATTAAAGAGCTCAAGGAGTGTTGGCTTAGATGTTTCTCAACATTGTAGAATTCAGCAGTGAATCCTTTATGACCTAGGCTTTTCCTAGTTCGTAGGTTTTTATTATTGGATTATTCAGGGTTTTAAAATCATCTTGGTTCAGTTTTGGTTATTCATATATACGTAGGAATCTATCCATTTCTTTTGAATTCTGCATTTTATGGGAGTACAGCTGTTCAAAATATTTGCTAATAATTTGGATTTTGATGTTGTCCATTGTGATTTCACCTTTTTCCTTTATAATTGTATTGATTTGGGTCTTTTCTTTCTTTTTTAAGTAATATTGACGGGATTTTTCTATTTTGTTTATTCTTTCAAGGAATCAGCTTTTCGATTGTTTTTTATTGGTTTTTTAAAAAAATATCAATTTCACTAATTCCTGCTCTGAACTTTATAATTTATTTCCTGTACTAGCTTTGGGTTTGGATTGTTCTTGTTTTTCTGGGACCTTGAGATGCTTTGTAGGATATATTCTAAGAAGGCAATACTGAGGTTCTATAAACTAGGTGGATTGGAAGGAAAAAATGGAGATAAAAAAGAGAAACAATCTGAGGCTAAAAAATTAGAAACTTCAGAGAATTACTAATAAAGTTGTTTTTATAAGAAAGCAGTTTTTAAATATGGAAACTCCCTGAATGAAGTCAGAAAGAAAAACTATAAAGAATAACTGGTCAATTTCCATTCCCTCTACCACCATTTTATAACATTACCATTTCTTTTTTCTTTTTTTCCAGTACCAGGAATCAAACTCAGAACCTTGCCCTTGCGAGACAGGCATGGTGTCACTGAGCTAAATCCCCAGCCCCAAAAGTGTAATTTCTTAACAGTAATTTGACAGTGACATTCTGCTTCTTTCTTATATTCCCATAAGAATTGATTTTCTAAAGTATTGGATGACTTCCCACTATCTATCCAATAGTATCTAAATTCCTTATCTGTGTATGCAAATGTGTTGATCCCTGCCACTCTGTGCTACATTTTACATGAATTCTCCAAAATATTATAAATCACTGAGTTTCTCTTTGACCATGTCCTCTGCAGAATGTATCCTAATTATTATTTTCAAGTCAGTAATAGAATTTTCTATTTTCAGAATTTTTATTTGGTTATTTTTAATATCCTCTCATTTATTTTTGCATGTTTTTGTATATGTTATTTTGTTTGTCAGGGATAGTTTCACTAATTTTATTAGAAGAATTATAAGCATAGATTGAAGTATATTTTCAGATTGCTCCATTTTCTTTTTACTTCAGAATAAATTCAACTCTTGATTACTGGTAGTCTTTATTAATGCTAGTTTTTCCTTGTGTAATTTTATTTATTTATTTATTTATTTATTTATTTATTTATTTATGATTTGGTACCAGAGATTGAACTCAGGACCTTGCACTTGCGAGGCAGGCAGCAGAACCACTGAGCTAAATCCCCAGCCCTTCTCTTGTGTAATTTTAGAAATATTTTATATTTATGTTTCTTGAATGTTGCTTATTTTCCTCTGTGCTTATTTTTTTTCTCTTGTGCTTGTTTTTCTCTTGATGAACTCTCTCCTTTCAATCTGATGATTCTATGGAATTTTACACTGATACATATAATTTGATAACTAGAATGACAAGGAAATATCAAAGATTGTTGTGAGGTTAAGCAGATAAATTTGCTGAGTGCCTATGAGTATGTAAGGATTATATTAATATCCAAGTGGGCAGTGAAGACTCAATGTAGGATTTTAGCAAATTTTAAGAAGTATAGAATAGAAATAGGTAGTCAGAAAATACTGTAGGAATACAAAATCCAACCCCATGGTTAGTTCATAGATAAATTAGAGTTTTAGAGCCCTAGCAAAATGTGAAATATTTCTGAATGAAAACTTTGCAAACGTTGTACTGGTGAAGTTTATTCATGTTAGTCTATATACTAGACAACAAATAAGAAAACACAAGCCAGTAAGCTTAGCCTCAGAGACATATGTTCCAGGCAGGTGTTGGCTGACTGGAACAGAATGAAGTGAACAATTAAATGTGTCTTGATTGGCTTCTTTCATACAGTGCATAGTATACATTATTGAATTCTCATTATTCTAAGGAAGATATTACTTCAGTAACAAGATTAGAAAGTTAGATATAGAAAACCTATGGGACTTGACCCCACAACCTCTAAGTAACGATACAAACTGGCAACAGAACAAATGTTATTTTGGTTATTCCGTGGTACAGTTTTCATCTAGAAAGGAAGTTAATGTTTCCTATGCAGGAGACCAAGATGACGTGATGTGGATAGAAATGAATGGGAAATTTCTGGCTGTAGTGTAGGTGGAGAAGGTCAGTTGCCAACATTAAAAAATGAATTTAAGTAAGTCTCTTAAATATTTAATCCCTATTTGTACTAGTCAGATTGCCAAGAAATACAGGATGGATAAATCTGAGCATTCTCTGTCCTTAACTCTTAATGTTACCAAATATTTTGGACCAGGTTATCCTTGTCAAAATTGTGTCATTTTTATTGCTATCGTTTGGATTTCATTGAACTTCTTCACACTCATCATACAATAAGGATCTGAATGCTAATCCAGTTTTAGGGGAGGTTTAATTATTGAGTTTAATCTGTATGCTATATATTGAAAATTTAATTCCTCTCATTTGAAGAAAATTGTCAAAGTTTAAAATTTGGTGATAGTTACCATTTTTCTGTAAACTGAAATTTTCAAACAATTTACTTTATAACCTCATAATACTAGTGACATTTGTGAAGAGACTATGTCTTCTATATTAGGGCACTTTACAGCCCATCCAATCATACAGTTGTTTCTCACCAATAAGAAAACTAAGGCCTAATCATTTAGGACTCAGTTAACTGAGGTTAAATGATTTATTCAGACTTGTATAATTTGCTGTTAACACAATAATGTCCAGAAAACATCACTTGCCTAGTAGTAATAAAATGCCCCTGACAGCCCATTCATAATGCTCTGTGCTATCATAATTTGATCTTAGTGTATAATATGATGTTTGCCATTGCTTACCCCTAAGCCAGAAAGTATTTGTGTCTATTTCAAGTGCAGTCATTTTCCCATGGTCTTAAACTTAATAGGCACTCAGAAAATATTTTATGAATGAATGAATGAATGAATGTTTTCCTGGGACCTATCAGACTAATTGGGGATATAGTTAGGTTTAAAAAATAATTACATTATTGTTCGAAAGATGTAGGCATGCAGAGAAGAAAATGGATAATCTTTAGGAGGGATAGAGGTTGAGTAAAGCCTTCTTAAGAGGAGTTGACACCTAATGCTGAAAAGTCAGGGATGCTGAGGAACTTACCAGCTAGGGAGAATGAATGAGGAGTCACATATTTTGTATTGAGCAAAAGTAAGAGCAAAGGCAGAAAAAATGAAAGAATATAGCGTGTTTAACTAAAAATACTACTTTTGTATTAGCATTGCCAAAATCAATACTGTACTGTCGTCTTATATATAGAACTTTAACAACATCTCTTCAATAAAAAAGGATTTATGCACCCACAGTGCTGGGAGAACAGATTAATATCTTCGTAGCTTGCAAAGCAATTTACTCTCAGTGGGATTGTTCTGAAAAGTTCACTTAGAAAAACATATCAAGAAGGGAAAAAGTGAGAAATTTCCTAGCTTGAATGGAAAGATAGTACACAAGAAAAATGTATTCTCGAAAATTATTTTAAAATACATTTTTCTTTTTCTATTTAATTAATGTAAAAATTTTAGATTTGTCTCATCATTTAAAATGTACTTACTTATTGGAGAAATATCCCTTTTAGTTGGGTGGAATAGAGGAAGCAAAAAACCATACCTGATTCAGAGAGCTCCCCTTAATAAAGAAAGATTTATTTCTTGCTCTGTGTACTCCCACCTCTGTGTGATTTGGTCCCCTTTTCATTGTTAACATGTGAATTTACCTAACTACCTAAATAGAGAGCTGCATACTGAAGTAAGCTCATCATAGCCATTAACAACCAGCTAAAGAAGAGGTCACCTGGAGAAATAAGTTAATGGTTGCCAAATCATTGCCTAACATAATTCATCATGCTAGTGGATATCTACATAGACCAATTTATGTTTGGAATTGTGATGTAGCTGCTACATTCATTATAAAACTTATGAACATACATAGTCTTTACATACCTTATTCCTTGTGATCGTTCATGGTCACACATTGTATTTTTATGCACAAATGACATGTTTATTTCTGTATTTGTCAAATCCTCTTGGTTTGAAAGATTAAGATATTTTTCATCTTGTTTTCTTGTTAACATTTATTGAACAGTTACTATAAACATGACATTGTCCTGCATTATATTTTCCTTTGTTTTTAGATAATAAAACAAATGATATAAAATAGTGATTTTACATTATGGAGGAGTTAGATAATACAGCAGAAATTCTTCTAAAAGTTTCCCATGATTTATGTACTTAATCCTCCTTATAATGTTATGATGTCTAGACTATAATTAGCAACTTAGATGAGGAAACTAGAGAACAAAAGGTTTCAGTAACTTTCCCAACATCACAGAGCTAATAACAGAGCTGGACTTAAATCCAGACTGTACTGAACTCTTTTTCTTCTCATGGTACTGTGCTGTGGATACATAATAGATGCTGTATGAATCAAGAAAGAGTGAGCTCTTGAAAGAAGAAATGATCTGACAGTGGGTTTAAATTAAAAGTACTTTGACAAGAGTTCTCTGAAGCAGGTTCACCGTGCACTCACTGGTTACCACTATGTCTGAGTCCAGTAAGGAAGAGCACATTCGTATGTCATGAGTTATGTGAAGTAGTTTATTACTGCAGTGACACAGTGATGGACAACAGAAGCTGGAATTCGATGTGAGCTTGTTCTTCAAGGCTCAGGGAAGCTACCAGGGCCAATTGTGTCTTGACGGTGCATACCTCATTTGTACTACAGCTGCGGAGCCCTGGCAAGCAGACTGGCCTTGGCTTTGTACATCAGGGTAGAGAACTCATGGGGCTACAGCAAGGAAGGGCATGCTGTTTCTAGAGGGTACTAGAGCAGAGTCCTGACCAGTCCTTCCTTATCAAAGTTGTTGCATCCCAGCACATGATACAAGCACAAAATGAAGAAGAAAGATGTTGGAGGCTGCTGTGTTTGTCCTTCAAACTCTGTGTCACCCTTAGTAAGGTAGTAATAAATGTTTTTATTTCCTCACATTCTGTATCCTCCCAAGTCATGTATTTCATGGCCTACTCACAAGACACATGCACGTGTGTGCACACATGTATGCACACACACCTTAAACAATATCCATACCCTGGTCATTCTGTGAGCAAATGATACTGAACATGCATTGGGTCTTTAGCATTATAGTCATTCAAGACAGAGGGGAGAACAGATGAGCACAATTCTAATCTTGGGGCAAGTGCATACATGCTGATTCCCTCATGTTTATGTAACTGAATAGCACACTCTCCAATAACTGCAAAAAGCTAAATGAAAAATCTGAGTGAAGGTAATAGATTTAAATATGTTTGTAATTTGTAGAATCTTAACACATCATTTCAATTGTGTGTCTCTCCCTCCCTTCCTCCCTTCCTTTCTTCATTCTTTTCTTCCTTTTTTCCCCCTTTCCTCCCCCCTCCTTGCTTTCCACTCTCCCTCCCTCAGCTAATATCCACAGAGCAGTTACTATATTCTGGAGAATTTTCTAGGAGATGGATATACTAAATGAATTGCAAAACCTTCCCTCAAAAAGCTCATGGTGGGCAGGGGATTTAGCTTAGTGGTTCTGCCTCCTTCCTTGCAAGAGCAAAGACCTGAGTTTGATCCCCGGTACCCCCCCCCCAAAAAAAAGCTCATGGTAAAAAAAAATTGACAAATAAAAGCTCACCCTGAGATCATGTAGGGGTGTGGCAATAAACATGATATCAGAATAGCTCCATGAGAGATAGCCAGGGAATTCCAGGGGAGCCCTGAGTTGAATTCTGAACCAAAGTAGAAGTATAGCTTTTTCAGAAAGAGAGGAGTGTGTTGCAATTTACACAGAGTGGAAATGACTGGACCTGCTTGTAGAACTGTAAACAGAGTTCTAGAGTGGGACAGGCAAGCCTACTGGAACTGTAGAAATGCAGCAGGCAAGGTTTAGCGATCTCCTTGTGCCAAGATTCTCTCTTAGAGTAGGAGAATGATGTCATGATCACACTGAACCTCTAAACCGATCACCAGGATTGTACAGAACACTTATTAAAAAATGTGTGCTGAATAAGTTTTCCTTTGACTTGGGGTAATCAACATAAATGTAGGTAAATGAATGGCTACTAAATTTAAATATTTAAATTATGTGTATGAGGAAGGAGTTCATTTATTACTTTTGAAAAGGGAAGAATGGCATCAACTTTATGAATTAAAAACTTTACATAAATTTGCAGTGAACCCAGTGCTTGATACTCAATGATTCCTAGAGGAAGAAAATCCACATTTGAGAATTTTTCTCCAAATGTGTTATTTGCATCTCTAAAATAATCACAATCACAGTAGTACTTATAAAGAATTTTTATAACTGCACAAAAAATCCCTATTGAAAGGCTTTTGCATGAAGTTAAATTAGTCCAGTAAATTTTTAAATAATGATTACCTGTATAGGTTTCACTAAATCCTCCCCTTCACCAGTACAGAATTTAAAATGTAGTAGGGTTTTAATAATTTTGAGTTGAATTATATCTATTGTGTATTATATCTAGAGACCTAAGATATGGAAAAACTGTTCCTAAATTCTGTTATTGGTGAATATTATGCCTTAATGCAATTATTGTCTTTATTGTCTTCACAATTGTTTTAGCTAAATAAGCCCCTCCAGCGCTTGTACTGCCACTCACTGTATTTGTTTGAGCAGACCTTACCTTTTGTTCTGTTAGTTTTGTGAGCCACCAGCCTCTCTATGGTGTTCATCCTCTTAAAACTCTAACGGGCTCCTCTGTAAGACTTTGCAAGGGTTATGAGAAAGGAAAAAGGCACATGGGAGAATCATGTGTTTGGTTTGATCAATTCATACGAACAGTGCAAAACACAAAATTTACACAGACTGAGGTGATTTTCTATAACTGCTCATCTCTTATTTTCTTAAACTATAGGTAGTGCTTCCTTATTGCAAGAAAAAATTATGCAAAAATATAGCATTATAGGAAGTAAACTCAACTCCACATCTTAAACCTAAATCAAATGCCTTTAGAAAGGTTTAAATATTTGCACAAGTATCATATTTTCATAATCTATAGAAATTTCATAGTTAAAAATAACTTTGTTATTTATGAATTAGACTACTTGCCTTTCTCTTTTACTTTTTTACTAGAAACTAGATGTTCAAGGGGTGATCAAATAATCTGGTGACTTTAAATTATAAAATTTTTTACAGGAAAAGACACATTGCTAATAATGTTGGAATAAGTTTTTTCACAGTAAGTGTTAGTAGTTTGAGTGTTTTGAGGGGCATTCATCAAAATATGTCTTTTATTGTAATAAATTTTAATTTAAATATTCACCATATATTTGATAATCCCACATATATACATGTCAATATTACTATTATTTCTGAAATTGCCTTCAAATAAGTCATAAAATAAGCTTTTTCAGTTTTGAAGTTTATTGGAAGTCTCTCTCTCTCTCTGTATATATAATATATTATATATATACATATGTATATATACTGTGTGTGTGTGTGCATATATATATATATATATATTTTATCTTTTTTGTTACTTTTCCTAAAGTGGCTTCATTAACATTAAAGTAAACATAGAAATATTTCAAAATTTGAAAAGATAATTTGCAGTGTGTATGGGTAGATGACAAAAAATGATGTTCTTTTTCTATGAAACCTGAATGATGCTTGATATAAATCAAAGAGTGTATGACACTATCAAGGAAATAGTCCAGGTGAAATAAGATTATTGTGTAGTAGGAAAGCTATAATAAAAACTGTCAGTACTGTCACCCAGTTTCCTCTAAGGTCTGTAAAGGATCAAATGTGTATTGGGATCATGTAACAGCTGTCTAAAATGTGAAGGGAACCACAATTGTTGTGAGCAAGAATATATTGTTTGAAAAAACTTGTGTATGATTTGTATTTAAAATACAATAGTATGTTGAACTCTGAAATGTACTATGAACCTAGGACTTTTAAAATGGCTACAAACTAACTAAACACATATGTGGTCATATGCATTTAAACTTAATTCAAATTAAAATGTTGCATAATGTAAGTATTACCTTATGAATACTTACTGAAATAAAGATCATATTTATATTTAACATATTTTACAGAGGAAACTATCCTATTCTGGAGAATAACAAATGTTTTGCTACGTCTTATCGGGTAGCAGCAACAAAAAAAGAGAAAGGGAGTCTAACATGGACATTGAAAATATGGAAGCACTAAGGAACAACGTATGGAGCAAAAATGAAGGAAAGCCTATTACATGGATTTTCATAGTCACTGGTTGTAGCCGTGAGATATTTCCTCAAGAACATTCATCCCTAATAAAAAATAGCTATGTCTATAGTTATATTAGCCATTTTTAAAGCGTAAGTTCTACAGTGAACTGTGCAATCCAATCTGTTATCTTTAATTTTCCAATTTCTAGGGAAACAACCTATAACTTCTAATTTAGTGATATTTAGTTGAGGAATATAGTTATATTATATCATTAGAATGGGGACAGAACCAAAATCCTCAAGAAGTATTCCATCCATATAAACAGTGTTCAATCATTGATAAGTTGGACATATTATATTTTTATGGTTTTATTTTTGAAGAAAGGCAATGACTGAGGAATTTTCTATAAATGTGTATAAGCCAGCCATTGGCATAGGTTAGTGGTGGCTAACCTATGGCATGTATGCTGCAGCATTGTTTGTATCACTGAAAGCTCTAAAAGGTTTGACATCACTGGCGTAGGTGCCGAGAGTGAAGGAGCAATTACAGTCTATTCCATGGATGAATCTATAGTCTGCCTTTGTACTTTCTAATGGGTTGCATTAGCCAATAGTTTCCCCCCTTATTCATTTCTTTTGTGTATTCAGCCATCTCACTTTGGCAGCTGAAACATTTATGGTGCATTGATATGTGATATAGGAAATAGAATAACCACATAAGCATCCTGGACCTGTAGTGTGAAACTATAATGTTCTCATCTCTACATGACAAATCCTACTTGTCCTTTAACTTCCACCACACATATCTCTAAGTATTATCTCTTTCTCTTGAAATGGAAATAACTTTTCCTTCTTTTCATATGAGCACTTAAAACACGTATTTGTCAGACGTCTATTATGTTTAATGTATGTAAATAGCTGCAAGACATTACATTGTAACTCTTCACTAATCTATTAAACATTAAAGAAGAGAAAGCAGTGCATAACTTTGAGAACATTTTGAGAGTTATAAACAATTAGCTGTTAAGTTACTAAAGTAGGTACTGTTTAGTACAACCATAAAATCTTTAAAAATATCACAACAAATCTCTAAAGTACAAATTAGAATCACATTTGCATATGGAAAAATGCATACCTGAAAGAGGTTAGGTCATTTGCCTAAAATCTGAAAACCAGTAAAATGAAGTCAAGCATTAAATAGGCACTACAATCCATACTCTTAACCTGTATCCTGTAGTTTTAGAGTTAATAAATTTAAATGCTTTGAAGAACCAAAATATTTGAGCACTTCATTATTATTAGCATAAGCAGGGAAAAGTACTTACCTTCCTCTTGACTCTATTACCTCTTTCTCAATTGCTTTAAATTCTTTCAATCCCAAGCATCACTACAGTGGATGAAGAATAGTTTCCTAAGACAGTGTGCTAACAAGACCATCCATCCAGGATGTACAGCAGAATTTGTACCTATAGTAGTATCTGATTTTCTAGATTAAAGCATTTTTGTGGAAACATGCAGGTACACAATCAAGTTATACCTGATGTTTTTCTAGATGTCTAATGAGCAGAAAAAAATATTGCGTAAATACCTTTATTTTTGAATTAGAGTTCTCTAGAAGAACAGAATCCATAAATGATATATGTATAATTATAATTATACAAGGGCTTTATTAAGCAGGCTTACAGAATCAGAAGCAGAAGAGTCTCAAGGGCTCTCTGTGGAATGAGAGGAGGCAGATTACAAAATGGCTGCCTCTGTATGGGAAAGTTGGAGGATTCAGTAGTAGTCAAAGGTCAAAGGACTCAGCAATCCACTGGACCCCACCCCCCCACCACTCCTTTGGCCTCTTCTCTGTACAGCCACCTAGTTCCACACTACAAAGACGCAGAGGACACCGGACCACCAGACCACTGTATTGGAGCTAATCAAGTTCTCAAAATTTAAAGAATTTCTGCCCAGAGGTAGGGGCTTCTGAGCCACTGTCCCACTGCTCCGGGTCCAGAGGAAGGGGCTTCCGGGCCGCCAAACATCCTGCTACTCCTGGCCCAGAGGAAGGGACTTTCAGGCCACCATCCCTACCACAGCCCCTGGCCCCTGGCCCACCTCTCACAGCTCAGAGGAGGTGAACCCTGAGGACACCAACAGCACCCTCCCTGCCCCCCCCAGTCAAAATGAGAAAACACATAAATAAGTCTCAAAACCAGACTTCCAGATCACCTACAGCAACC
>NW_004624857.1:289094-325854 GCF_000247695.1 Heterocephalus glaber | reverse complement strand
AAATGGAAATAAAGTCTTTGTAAATAGGGAAGGGTGGAGGGGGTGAAGAGAGGGCTAGGAATGGGGAAAAAATAAGAACCAAGATTCATCATGTAAAGGTACAAGTTCCCAAGGAGAAATGTATTGTGTTTTATAAAATGTACCAATAAAAAAATTTTTTAAAAAATGGTCAAAGGACTGGAAGCTCTCTGCACTGTGAGAGTCTGTGTCTGAAGGCCCAGGAATCTGCACTGGAAGGCTGAAGAGTCTCTGCTAAAAGGTTTAAGGAACTGGAGCTCAACTTCCAAAAGTAAAGAATGGAGATCCTCTGAAAAATGACACACATTTCTCTCTTTCCTTTTTTATTCTGTCCAAGTTACAATCCTATTGCTTGGTGCCACCTACATCTGGTGCAAGTCTTCCTCTCTCAGGCTCCTGGCCTAGATGTCAATCATCCAAAGATACACCCAGAATTATTAATCTGCTAGGTACTTCTTACTCAGTTGACATAGCACAATGGTCACAATTCTTCTGTATTCATTGATTTGATGGTAACTGCTACTACGTTATTGATATAAAAATACTGGCAAATAATTCAGTTGTTTCTCATATCTGTAATATAATCACATATTGCCAATTCCATTTCAGCAATTCAATTTCTAAGTCAGTCTTATGGTGTTTAAGTAAATTTGCAGCAGAAGTTGAAAATGGGGACAATTTTCCTTTATTGCTGCAACCTATACTAATCTTAATATCCCCTACAATTCTCTGCATAATAACCAGTAACATTCATTTGGAAAATAATGTAAACTAATTTTAGCAAGTTTTGTCATTGTTATTTAAGTCTTCTTTTATTACATAGTCTTTAGGCTTTCATTATCTTAAGAGTCCTGCTACAAGGAGAAAATTTTAAAGACTTACCTTGTTTTACTTTTTAGTGCTTAATTGTTTCTGTGTATATATTCATGATATGTGCCTATTTTTCCACTAAACCTTCATGAATTTATTAATATACACGTTTTTCCTTTATTCTTCTTTGTTCTATCTTTGTACATCACTTAGTTTCCGTTCTCTTACCAAATCTCCTTTCAAAATCTCTTTTTAAGTGTAAGAAAGAAACACTGTGAGATTAAGAGCCGCATTGTTCAGCATTTAGGATGGTATTCTTTCTGTGTAGTAACAATAGGTCAGTGTTTGTTTAAAAATTTCAGTAGGTAATATGTACTGTTTCTGTGGGTATATTTTATTTACTTGGAAGATGACAAAATATACATAAGTTTGTAATTTCTTATTACTTTGAGGATTTTGCAGCATAGCTAAGTTTTAAAAGAATAATGTGCTAAAATTATCTTTCCAGCACAAATGACTAAACTGTAGTTGTTTAAAAATAGTAAAAAAGTGAGCTTTCTAGTAACAACATTAATTAGAGAAAAATGAAAATTGAAGAATGAAAAGGGTCATGTATTGAGTTAGAAAAGTTTCCCTAAACTGTGAGAAGGTTTAGGAAAAGTTGCATCTGTTTTCTCAGTAGCAATACCTCTGTGACTACTAAGATTGGATAAGCTTTCAAAACTGTGTGATCCCAGAGAATCCTCACTATTTCATCTCGATTTGAAATGTCTCTTGAAGAAAGAATAAAAATTATCTTTTAGATATTTTTTCTTAAACTAAAATTGGACTCTAGTGGAGATCAGTTGTGCTCTTTTTGGTGTGACTCCTTACCTGCTTTTCTGTTAGTATTCAGAAAGCTCTAACAAGGAAGCACTCATGTCTGCAAAATATAAAACACCACCTTTTAAAGTTCTAAGCTGTCTTCATAAGTGGTTGTGATAGTCCTGGTTATAAGATGCTGAATGTCTTCCTGTAGTTAAATCAGCTGCCGTAGCCTTAGTCTTTGGAACATTACTGGATCCTCAGTATTCACATCTTTGCAATGGTGATAATAAGTAAAAGCAAACAAACAGCAATTATTGAGTTAAACATAAGTCTTTGTTTAATTCAAAATATGATTAAAGTGTAAACTGTACACTTTTAAGGTATTTGAGAAAACCAATAATCTTCGGACAGACTACAGAATCTCTGTAGGAAAGTTCTTCATTATGTTTTAGTTTCAAGGTCATGATAATTATCATCGAATGCATTATTTTGGGCATCAATTTTGTGAATTGTCAACTGCTGTAAATTTTTCTCTCTTGAGTTGTTTTGAAGCATGTACATGTGAATGGAAATTTCTAGTAGATAAATAGCTCTGTTTAAAAATTATGTTTGGTATTAACTTGCACATACAAATAAAAATTTAAAGCCTTAAAACTGGATATCATAGATGTGGTTTAAAAGGCAGAATGGTGTGCAGTATTAAAATTCAGTTACTTTTAATGATGTTACCATAGCTTCCAGCTCAGCAGAATGTAGAAACTGAGCCAAGATGCATATTAAGGATATTCGAAGTTAGTTCCAAATACCCCTAAGCCAGTAAGACCCTGTTGTATAATCAGAGAAGCAGCATCAGAAAGCCCATAGAAAGGGCTGTTATGGGATACTGAGAGAAGCAGAGCTGTAAAAATACCCAGAGAATTATTGGAAGCTAAGGATAGCTTTGGACCAACTATTTACTGGATCAGAACAAGAGATTAGTTTCATCATGTTTTAAAGATACTAGCCATCTCTGTTGAGTCCTTTTATTATGCCATAATCTGGGTACAGGATGTGAATGCTGTGGAACTGAGACACATATATGACATATATGACCTTTATTTCTTGACTTGAACCCCTTACATTCAACCTGTTCCCAAGTTTTCAGTTTTCAGGAGTAATATTGCACATTTAGTGAAAGGTATTAGCCTATATTTTTGCTTACACCAGTGCTTATAGGGTATGGAAGATCCTGTACCATCTTTTGCATCTTGGGTAGGTAGATCTTCCAAATGGTGCCACTAAACACCAAAGCTCTGAGGAAATATAATATCATTGCTGAGAAAATATTTTAATTTTTAACATAAGTACTAATTTGCCCAGTTCCATTTTAAGTAGATTTAAGGTACATTATACAGAGTCTTATGAAAAGTGCTGGTTGAGTTAACCAAAAATCTAGCAAACCAAGACAATATAAAGTCAATTTCAAGGTTTTCAGCTACATTTGCACGTGCGCACACACATGTGTGTGTGTGTGTATATTCATACGTTCCTGGGGAATTAAGTTATTTATACCTGTGAATTACTAAATTCTTTAACAAACGTAGGTTACAGTTCCAACTGCTATGAATGCTTACCAATAAAAGAAGCAGGCATCTATTCTCAGATGCATGAAGAATGGAATGCCCCTTATTTTATATTCACTATAATATTTTTGGTGTTATTCTATGGAGTAAAACTGTCCTGTCTCACTAACATTTGCGTAGAGGACTCAATGTCTCTCTCTATTGATGATATTTGATAAATATAATTTGAATAGTTTTTGTCTCTTAAGTACAGTGCTAATGTTTTCACTAAAGTTTTCATATATTTTTATGGCCATGTTGAAATCGTGAAAAGTTAACATTATTAAGAATGCTGCATTTTGTTTTTAATGAATTACATTTTATGGTATCTGCTAAATATAGCAATGTAAAACAATTATCAGTAGTAAACAAATCTAAGATGTTTTATTGCTTTTACAATAATCTAGTATACTCAGTGTAAATGTAGTTACTCGGGGATTAAAATATTGCATACCTATTTATCTGAATTAACTTTTGCCTTTTACAGTGCATTTCAAAGAAAACTGCATTATAAGAGAATAACTGGGAAAGGTAAAAGGAATTAAATGACTGAAGATAAAAACAAGTTTAATTTAAATGCTACATCTAAGGAAAAATTTATGTAGAACTGTGGTTTACAATAATTGTTGACATATTCCCCTAAGTACTGTGTCTGTGATTTTTCATGGTATCAATCATTTAAAGCAATTTAGGTAATAACGTTCTCACATGCATTTCTGCTATTTTATTTACACCATTTGCCTACATCGTTGTAATGCAGAACCTTTCTGATTTGGTACAGTAAATGCACGCTGTAATATATATTATGGCATGGTCAAAGGATAATTTATTGTCAAATAGAAAAATAGGTCAACAATAATGTCACTTGATGATCAAACCCCTCCAAGTTTAATAAAACATCTCACCAGTCTGCATTCCAGTGCAATGGTTGATATTTTATTAGGACTACCTGGCTATAGCAGTAGTGTAATTACTGAGCTGTCAGAGTGATAAGTGGGATTAATGGCAGCCTGATGCACTTTAGTCTGCAGAGCGCTTAGAGAATTGCAAGATGGTATTATTATCAGAGTCTGCCCATTCTGGCATATTCATGGCACCAAAGAAAAAAAGAATGCTACAATTCAGGTTTGTGTTGCCCTGCCTCATTAACATCTGACATTTCCAACAGCTGTTATTTGTGAACTAGCTCAATAATAAAAGGAGAATTATTTGGTAAAGAGGCTTAATAACC
The DNA here is from genome assembly GCF_000247695.1 of Heterocephalus glaber. The sequence continues at coordinate 321,387 of NW_004624857.1, read as the reverse complement.
ACAACTAAAAATCCTTACATTGTCAATGCTGTTAAGTGAATCTGTTTATGTTGAATTTAAGATTTCTTTGTTAGAACAGAAAAATCCACTGCATATTAATTTTTTCATTTATACCTACTGACATTATAAGTTTATTTTTTAATTACCTTATTATTCAAATTGGGTGTTAGAAAAAAAGAAAAGCAGAAAACTTACGACTTCATTAGGGATAACCAGAATCTGTATGAGAGCTCTCTCTCCCTTTCTTTTCTTCTCTCTCTCCCTCCCTCTATCTCTGTCTCTATCTCTGTGTATCTCTGTTCCTGTGTAATGGCAGATATTTTTAAACTCTTCAAATGGCTCACTTATAAATGAGAAGATATTTAAGATAGTACTTTATTTGCTAAATTTTAGTTGTGTTACGTTACCATATATTAGGGTATCCTTCAAACCATTGTTAATGCTCAACATATCTTTCTACATGATGGTAAAACATATAGATATCACCTCATTTCAACATCAAGGATAGAATAGACCATGTCATATATTCCTTTTGCATTGAGTTGAAAAATATATGCTGTATGTCATACTTTCAATAAACTATATTTTGAATCATGTACAGTGTTTAAAGAAAAAATCATAAGTATGAATAGATAGGAATTCAACTAAATGATAGATGTGAATCTAACAATGACATTTACAGAAATAATAGGGAAGAGGTTTAATGACTACATTTCAGAGAGGACAATTGATTATGAAAAGCCTTTGGTACTCATTGTGTAAAATTTAATTTAGAGAGACGGCTAAGGGCACAAACCAGAGAAAAGAAATCAGATTTAAAAACAAGATATTAATTAGGTACTGAGAAATTGATTCAGACTCTCTTATAAAAGAATGACATGGAAACAGGTATTATTTCCTCGAAAGAAAAGCAACAAGGTCTTAACACATAGAATTGGATAGAAAATGAGCCTATTTCTATGTGAATGATGCTCTAGAGAAATTAATGTTTGAGGAATTAAGTAATGCCTGTTGAGGAGGTGGTGTTGGTGGCTTCCTACCAGCCATGAAGCAGATTGGCAACATGGCAGCCCTGCCTTGGATTGTTCATCAGTCCACTGGGCTCCCTGATGTCCACTCAGGGTATAGGTTTGCAATTGGGAATATGGCAGCCTTTGATATGAGTGACCCGGAAGCAGTGGTGTCTCCAGGTGGTGTTGGGTTTGACATCAACTGTGGTATCTGCCTGCTGAGAACCAACTTGGATGAAAGTGATGTCCAACCTGTGAAGGAACAACTGGCCCAAGCGATGTTTGACTACGTTCCTGTTGGCGTGGGGTCCAAAGGGGTCATTCCGATGAATGCCAAAGACCTGGAAGGAGGCCTTGGAGATGGGTGTGGACTGGTCCCTGAGAGCAGGCTATGCCTGGGCAGAGGACAAGGAGCACTGTGAGGAGTATGGGAGGATGCTGCAGGCCAGCCCCAACAAGATCTCAGTGAGGGCCAAAAAGAGAGGTCTTCCTCAGCTGGGGACCCTGGGTGCAGGCAACCACTATGCAGAAATCCAGGTTGTGGATGAGATCTTCAAAGAATATGCTGCGAAGAAGATGGGAATGGACCACATGGGGCAGGTGTGCATGATGATCCACAGCAGCAGCTGGGGCCTGGGCCACTAGGTCACCATAGATGCCCTGATGGCCATGGAAAAGGCCATGAAGCGAGACAAGATCACAGTCAATGACCAGCAGTTGGCTTGTGGTCAGGTTGCCTCCCCACAGGGCCAGGACTACCTAAAGGGAATGATAGCTGGCCACTATGCCTGGGTCAACCACTCATCCTTGACCTTCCTAACCACCAGGCTTTTGCCAAGGTTTTCAGCATAACCTCAGATGACCTGGACCTGCATATGATCTACGACATTTCCTACAACAGTGCCAAAGTAGTGGACAGGAAGGTGTGGACGCTGCTGGTGCACAGGAAGGGGTCCACTTGTGCTTTCCCTCCTCACCACCCACTCATTGCTGTGGACTACCAGCTCACTGGATGGCTAGCCGGTGTTCATTGGCAGCACCATGGCAACCTGCAGTTACATTCTCACTGGCACTTAATGGGGGATGACAGAGACCTTTGGGACCACGTGTCACGGCAACATGCATTGTCCCAAGCAAAATCTCATCATAATTTAGATTTCCAGCATGTCTTGGACAATTGGCAGATATTAGAATTGCAATCCAGGTCGCCTTGCCCAAACTAGTAATGGAAGAGGCTCCCGAGTTCTATAAGAATGTGACCAACATGATGAACACCTGCCATGTTGCCGGAATCAGCAAGAAGGCCATTAAACTGAGGGCGATTGCCATCATCAAAAGGTAGGGCCACCAGGGCTCCGGACCCCCTGTCCTCAGCCAAGGAGAGCTGCGAGACTTGACACCTCTGACCCGCAGCTTGGGGTGTGCAGCTGTGGCTGCCCATGCTGAGAGGCTTCCTGAGGCCATCATCTGGGAGCCATGCTGCCCCTATTGGAAAGGGTACGTGCTTTCTCTCACTTGTCCCATGGATTTTCAGGAAAATCTGTTGGGAGGTGGGGGTGAAGCAACTGCCTTACCCAGCCATGCAGGTCTGTAGTCCACAGGATGAACTGTCCACCAAGCCCCTTTTACACCCGGTAGATGTCAGGAACATTCTATTAAACACCAAGGTTTGGCAAAAACAAAAAACAAACAAACAAACAAAAATATGTAAAAATTGCATACCTTCAGAGTAATTTTTGTCTACAACCATTCTGGCGGGTCTGATTAAATTCCATTAGTTCGCTTACCCTGGCAGTACTTCTCTTTCCAAGAACTATCAATATTTTTTCTACTCTTGAATCATTCTCTTAAGTGATCTTACTCTCTAACTCCCACCATCATTTGCTCTCCTAACATTCAGCCATACATTAAAGTTCTGTCCAAGTATTACTCTTTTCAACAAGCTTTCCGACTCTCCTTCCGGGATTATTTCCCGCTGCTGTTTTCCCTTAGCATGCTGCATCTCGCCAAAATTTACATTGATTGGGCCAGGGATTTAGCTCAGTGGTTTCGCGACCTGCTGTGCAAGCACAAGGACCCGAGTCCGATCCCCGGTACCAAAAAAAAAAAATAAGAATCAAAATTTACATAGATTATATTGCACATTTCCATATTCTTTATATGTCTGTTCTCCAGACTCCAAGCTCCATGAGAGAACAAGGTGGTATTGTTTGCTACTTTTATATTCTCATATCGTAGGATCTGCCATATAACAAGATGTATGAGTCTGTTTTCTGTTATCAAAGTGAAATACTTGAGGCTAAGTAATGTGTAGAGAAAAGAATAGCTCACAGTTTTGGAGGCTGAAAATCCAAATAGCATGTGCAGACTCTGACAAAGGCCTTTAGTAGAGCATCACAGTAGGAGTGCCTGTGAGAGCAAAAGATTGATGGACAAGGCAGAAGGCCAGGGAGAGACTGGCAAGGAACTGGGCTTGCTCTTCTATAACAACCTTCTTGCAAGAACCAACCAACTTCTCACAAGAACTACATCAGTTCCTTGTAAGAACCGTGCCTTCTGTGACCTAATTAGTTCCCATTAGGAGTTACCTCTTAAAGATTCCATACTACCTTCCAACACTGTCATACTGAGGACCAAGATCCCAACACACAAACACCTGGTAGATACACTCAAACCACAGCACAGGGGCTCCTTAAATATTTATTAAATTAGTGAGTAATTGAACAAATATACACATAATGTACAAATAAAGGGTAGTTCTAACCAGAAGTTTCAGTTGTCCCTAAGTAGTAACAACAGCATTCCTTTTCTCGCATTGTGCTTCTAACCAGAATTACCTTAGAGGTTCTTTTTCTCAAAGTGCAGCTTCTCATATTAGTAACTCAGATTTACCAGACCTCCTTTGTACATTGTATGACACATATCAATCATATCACAGATGTTTCTTAGGTGAACTAAAGTTTGAGCATGTCCCTGGCCAATTCTTCAGAAAGAAGATTTTGTGATAAAATTGAAATGTAAGAATTTTATTTGAATGTCAGCATTTGTACAAGTGTGAGGAAGTCGAACTGAGCAGTCACAATAAAGATTTCAGTGAACCCCTGAAAACTAAACTAGTTCCCCAAATGAGGGGACTGGGTTAGAGTCCACGAACCTCTCATTGACTTGAAATTGGGTGAAGGTTGCCAGTGGAAATGGCACATGGCCTTGTTTGAGTCCTTCTTTAGCAGAATCAAGGCAGCTAGTGGGAACACATGATTTGGTCATGAAGAGGATGGGTCTGGGTTGTGCTGTGCTGTGAAGCAACTGCTACAGAATCTAGTGGTTTTATGAGTGGAACATAGATTTATAAACATCAGGAAAATGGAGGGAGGAAGGGAAGAAGGACATTGAAAGTAGTAAAACAGGAGACTATCTTTGCATTTGTATGATAATCATAGTCACTGAAACATACAATCATAAAGTACTGTGTGCTTTAGCATTGTCGATGTAGTGAGGAATCAAAATTATTACAGTAAAGAAGTGAATGATGCATCTTAGGTATGATTCTCTTGAAACTGAAGAGGAGCTCTGAGTGGATGGACAGTTATTACCTAGAGTGGTTCTATTTCATAGATCCCAGGAAGTGTGCAAAAGATGAAATACAGTTAATATGTAATTATTTTTTAAAAGTTGTGTATCTAAAAATAGCATAATTTCATTTGTACTTACTAGATATTAACTCTGAATATAAGGTGAAAATATATGTAGAAAATTATGTCTGTTACCTTGTAGTAATATTAACACAGTTATTTTAATCCCTAGGTGCCTGAAATGTGCAGATGCCCCCTGCCAGAAGAGCTGTCCAACTAATCTAGATATTAAATCATTCATCACAAGTATTGCAAATAAGGTAAATTCAGATATAGCTATGCAAATGAAAATTAATAACAGTATTTGATCTTGATCTCTGTTATTATTATGGTTAATGTATAAAGCTTTTCATAATATATTTGACTAAAACATTAAAATATATCTATAGGAATTTGAAAATTAGCACATTTTATTAATTCAAAGTTGTGATTTACATTTTATAGAAATGCATATTGCATTGTTCTTAAAATTAGTTTATGTTGAAATTTGTTCTTTTTTTTTGCTAACGGGAATCGAACTCTGGTCCTTGTGCTTGCGGGGTAGGCAGTGGCACCACTGAGCTAAATCCACCCCAGCCCTAAATTTGTTCTTTTTTAAAAAGGCATTCATTGAACAAATTGTCTTAATTTTGCAAAATGGTTACAGATAGGAGTTATCATTGATGATAAAATCATCACAAGTTTTCTAATTGTATTGTTCTACAATTTGCTTTGCTAGTAAATCTGGCACACTGAGTTACATCAAGGGAATGGATTTCTTTCTTTCACTGAAATTCAGTTAGTTTGGTTAACATATGAAGTAATTCATAGAGACTGGTAGAGTTGTAACTAAAAAAAAAGGAAAGGAAAAAGAAAACAGGCTTTTCTGGACATCAGTAGAATAAAGAGAGCTTTGATCTTTAGGTTTTTTAAAAAAAAATCAATGGCAGGCTAAGCACAGGTTTTATTCATTAAGTGAATAGTTGATTGATTGAATAATTAATAATATCTGTTTTCTTTGTGAAAGCGAAGTGAAAGCTCTTGGACAAGTGTCTTAACCATTAAGAAGCACAAGTGAGAAAGTATCTCATAAGGTTGTAGAAAGTATTTCATTTTACAAGATTCAATACTAATGTTCTAAAACACTATAAACACTCACACAATTTGTCTTCAAGAACCAGTTACCATTTTTATACATAAAGATAATTTCTATGTCAATTATTTAAAATAAATATTTTAGGAAGAAAATGATAGACAAATTTATATAGCTTTAAGATTTCAAAATAATTAAGTTATTACCTAGGTATATGAGCATGACATTCATCTAGATGATAAGATTTATTAGGATCTGATGTCTGGGTTGACATTTTAGACAAACTACAGTACTTATTATGAACCTAGGGAAAATTACTTCTTTGCTTCCACTGATGAAGAAAATATTGCCATCTGTCTTACAAAATCGTGGTGCAAACTGAATAATAGTTGTATGTGAAAATGTCTAATGTAGTAATTACTTAAATATTTTATTGATGTAGAATATTTATTTCACTGTTCACTCTCTATGGTAAATACTATACAAGTGATTGCTATTTTGTTGTTGAGGTTATTTATTGATTGGCTTATATTTTCCAAATATAGTCAGAGCACCAGGTGAGACAGGGTCCCTACTGTGGCCCTGTTTAGAAGTTCATAACCAAGAGTAAGGATGGGCACATTAAATAACTAATTATTGTAAATGAATATGGCCATCATTGCAGTGCATGAAATCAAGGAAGAGTTTTCAGCATTTGGTAACACAGGAATGTGAGCATACATGGGCCCAGTTTAGGGAACTATAATAAATACAGTATCGTCAGAATAGAGCCTAGATTACATGAAAAAGATAAGTGGGCTAGAGACAAGACAATTAGCTTGGGATTCACCTGTGAAAATATTTGAATAGCATACTCAGTATTTGAGATTTATTCACCGCCTGCTGCTCAAGCGCAAGGACCCAAGTTTGATCCCCGGTACCAAAAAAAATAATAAATTGTGATTTATTCATCAATGGTTTGTGTTTGTTTTGTGATTTATAAGACAAATTTGTGTAAGAGCTTATTAAGTACATAGTATCCCAAACATTCATCATTAAAAGACTTTTGTCTTCCTAGCAAAAGCAAATAATTTATGTGAAATATATAGGAAATTTTTTACATGATAATAATCTCATCAGAAAAGAAGTGAAGTGAAATATCCAAATTTGAAGTCTAAAATGATTTGGCTAAAACCTGTCAGTTCTGACATCATGCATGAAAAAGTATGAGAATGATGACCTATCATCTTGGAAGATCATGCTATCCAAATTTTCCTAGCTATTCCAAAATTCAGTAGTTATTGTGTGATTCTAATTAGTACCCACTCCTCTTATTCAAGGTCTACACAAATTTATAGGGAAAATGACAAAAAAAGAATAATGATATTATTTGAAGAGACATTATAAAATGTCTAAGCAAGATCAAAATCATCTCTCTTTTAGGAAAACCTCTTTCCATTTCATTAATCTGTTCATATTCTTTACTACTTAATGAAGCATTGTGCTTAGGTATTTATTTAAACAGATTTCCATATGAATATAAGATATTTGAAGATATTTAATGAAAATGTAATCTTTTGTCGGGCATTTAAGAGACTATTGTAAGCAATGTTTTTGTTGAAGAATCACTGTAGCAATGATGAAAGGTCAAAGATTCTTTTTCTTTGAAGCCTGCAGCTTTTTAGGTATTTACTGACTGTGTAAAATGTAGGCTGTCCCATATTGCTCTGCCAGTGGACCTCAACACAGGAGGGGGATTCTTTCCAGTTTGAGAGGGTAATTGAATCGCCTGGCTCAATGAGCCTTATGTCTCTTTGAGAAAAGGATGTCACTTGTGTTGTATTGTGTTAGGCTTCTGTGATTCAGTGGAGTTTAGGCCAATACTTCCATTCTTTATTTTCTTACAAACTGGATTACAGTTCTAGTTTCGAAAGGTACACTGAATTCTATTGTACCTCCTCAGTCAGTTTTTCTCTGTTTCATTTGTGCAGGCTGTTGTTTGCAATTGTTATCGCTCAATTGGAAGTACACGTTTCAGATTCATCAAACTGTGAATACCGTGCTATATTTCTTGACAGTTTTCCTTTTGAGAAACACTTCTTTGTATAAAAATTCATGAGGTCAATCTATAAATATAGTGGAAAAAATATGTTTTTAAAAGTGTTCTTTGATTTTATGACCTTTTATTTTAAACAATAATGAAATATTCTCTTTTTAAAACTATCACATTACATTGTGAGTGATTTTTCACTTATTTGCATAATGTTGGGTGACTTTTACCTATAGATAAATTTAATAGTGCATGTTAGAGAAAATCCTAGTTATATGACTCAGTGTAAAAAAAAAAAATCTCTTCTTTGTAAAAGATCTTTACTCAGACTAACTGGATATCAGGGGAACAACAAAATTTAACAAGCAGAATTTATTGACAGATGTTATTGACAATAATATTTTTATTTCTTAAAAACACTGATCTTGATATTTATGTGTATATATATGATATATGAATCATACAAGTGTAACAAAGCAGAAAAGGAGAAGTATGCTCAATAATTTTGATACATTCTCCTATTGTACTTACTTTTCTATTTCAATGGCTAAATGGTTTGTACTCTTGCAAATAGAATGTTGATTTTTTCTAGACTAATTTTCTAAAAGCATAGTTATTATTATACTACTTCTGTGCTCAAAAACTTTAGTTGCTCCTGGTGTCCGGAAAATAATGTCCAAATAGAGTCTATTATGTAAACAGATTGGGCCTTCTTTCATTAGATTAGCATAGCAAAGAAGACAAAAATGTTAGAAAATCCATAATTTATCACACAATAATCTTAGAATATAAATATGTTAGATATATAAAAGAAAATATGTGATAACATTTTAGTTTTCTTGTGGTATACAAAGCCAGTTTTGTCATCTCTATTACTAGGAAGTGTATAATTTTGAGCATTTCTATCCCCTCCCAAACCATTAGAAGATGCTCAAGAGAACAAGCTTTTTTAGAAAAATAAATTTTCTTTCTGTTATGCTCCCAGAAGGTACACAGTCATTACACTCAGAGTCAAATGTTCCATTTGGCATGTTAGTATCACTAAACTCATGGGTCAGTGTCTTTACAGATATGCTGCCAGTTTTTGAGTGTGCATTATGAGTGGTAATCCCTGAAGGTTTGTTGTTTTCTGTTTTTGGTATAGAAAAAGGTATTTTAATTCTAATTACTTCTCTTCGATTTCAAAGGAAAAAATTTTGTGTTATTAATCCCATTTCTTTTAAAACTTGATAAGAGTATCATTAATGTTTCATTTAGTGAGAATTGAATTAGCTTTGTTGATTTCACATTTTTGCCCATTTTTTTTTTCATTACTTAAAATCTTGGAACTTCCCTGTGGAATTAGTTCACAATTGATTGGAATACTTTAAACTTTTATTTGCAAAGGCTGTTTTTGATTTTGAAACTGTTCTTGATTTTATTTTTGTCTCTTTGAAAAATATTTTCACTATGTGTTAAGTTCAGGGTTGGCAGTTATTCTCTTTTTACCTCATAGAAAATACCATTTTAGTGTCTTCTGAACTCTGTCATCCACTCCTGTTATTGAAATATGACCACAAATCTAGTTAATTAAATTCTCATTTGTGGGCACTGTCATTGAAGGGTGGCTATTTTAGAGATCTTTTTATTGCTGATACTCAACAATTTTATACTAACTTATCTAAATCTATTTATTTTTTATTTATTCCACTTAGTTTTCATTGGAATTTTAAATGTGTAGGTTGATAATCTGGGGGGATTTTTCATTGTCTCTTGTCTTTATGGAACTCTTATTGGATATATGTTTACACTTTCTTAGTTCTTCATGACTCCTAGCTTATCTTTCAAACATTCATTTCTTTGTTTTGGGGATTCTATTCAAGATAATATCCTTCATTCCTATTTTAAAATGTAGTAATAAATTCTTCACCAGTATACAATATCGTTAATGTGGCCCACTGAATTTTAAGCAATGGTTATATTTTATATTTTTAATATTTTTTATTCTTGTTTATGAACTATCACTGTTTGAACCAATTTTCCAAGCTATTATTTCATAAAACATATAAAGATATTTCTACTTATACTCTAGAATTCTAATATCCCAAGTAGCTCTAAGCCTAATTGTACTACCTGTGCTATTTCCTGGCTATTCCAGGAATAATTCTTCCTCCTATATTTAACTTCTTTTTTTCCCCCTCTGTTCATTTTCTTTGAAGCTGTATTGGTAGATATTCTGAGAAGATTGGCAAAGGCATGTTTCTTTAGAAAGGATTTAAATTTTTGTTTCTGTCAGGCAATAGCTTTACCACCAGTTTTCTGGAAACACTTGAAGCTAAATTACTTGCCTGACATTTTTTCAAGTCACGCAGGTTCTAGGAATTAAGCAAAAAATGGACTGAAGGAATGGTTTATTATGAATTTCTTAAGGAGATTATTTTTTTCCTATCTTTGCTTAGTTCCAAAATAAGACAAGTATGTTTCTCTACAATTTCAGTTAAGAGGGAAGTAGGACTAATTTTGTCTTTGGAATGATAGTTATATACATTCCTTGCTTTCTTGTGTTTTATATTAGATTCAGAATTTGGGTGAGCCTTGAATTCTTTCTTCTATACCCTATGTTCTAAGTGTGATGAAAACGAAAGTCCATGTTTGACTGGTTTAACAAATACCTTTGAAATAATGCTGGCTATTTCTCTGTCCTATTTACAGCCTTCTGAATTTAAGTCCTTGGACATGCCTACTCAAGGATTCATTCCAGAAGACAAAAAAACATAATACCTATACTTAAAATATAGTACCTATGACTTAAGATTTTTAATTCAAAGAGTCATAGCAAATAATTAGTTCTCAATGAACATGGAATATTGTATTAATACTTAAGAATTAGTCAGCAGTCTACTTTAATTTTTAGAATCTCAAATTTTTGTAGGAGAATATTGGAATAGGAATTGGAAAAGTGAGTGGAGAAAAGAAACAAAAAATACCAAAAAGGGTCTCGGGACTTAGCTCAGTGGTGCTGTGCCTGTCTAGCAAGCACAAGGTTCTGAGTTGGATCCCTAGTACCCCCCCACCCAAAAGACAAAAAAGTTTGCCTTGTCAGGTAATAGCACTTATTATATAACTGCTATTTACATTTTTCTGCAATAGATGAAAATTCAAAAATAGAACCAAGGGAATAGAAGTAAATAGTACAAAATGGAGAGAACATTACAGTTTAGTGAAAAATAAAAGGCTTTTTAATAATTTTGACTTTTAAAAGCTTTTATCACATCATCTTTTAAACTACCTACATACCAGGTTGACTAAACTAAGTATTAATGGTAATATTGAGAACTAGAAGCTATAAATAATATGAGAACAAAATTTACCTCAGGCACTTTAGAGATGGAGGGAGGGGTACAAAAGGAGAAATAAAACGAATTAAAATGTGTTATATACATGTATCAACTCTCCACATTGAATGTAATTATTATGTACTACAAACATATCCTAATAAAAAATGTAAAAATTTAAATGGATTTAAAAAATACTCTCCTGACCTTTAAAGTTTGCGATTAGAAATCTGCTGTTATTCTGGTAGGCTTTTTACTTATTTGCTGTTTCTCTCCAAAGCTTTTAGTATTCTCCCTGTTGAATTTCTGGGACTTTGTCTGATTTGTTCTGGAGAGTTTTTGATCATGGCTGCTGGGCTCTAAAAGAACTATCAGTCCAAACTAATGTATTCTACAGAATTATACTTCAAATTCGATGGAGACATAAAGATTTTCCATGAAAATGAAGCACTAAAGAAATTCAAGGCACTAAACCAACATTGCAGAATATACTTAAGGAAATCCTATAGGCCACCAGCAGCTATGAGCCCAATGCAAATGTATATCTGACAGGAAGAATAAACAAAAGGAAACAATACAAGGGTAAGCACTGGAACAATAAGGCAATGGCAAGATACAGTAAATGTTTTATAATCATATTTCTCAATGTTAATTACATTAACTCCCAATAATGAGACAACTGGCAAATTGGATCAAATAACAAAACTCAACCACCTGTTTCCTACAAGAGACACACCTCATCCAAGAGGAAACGCATACAATGAAAGTGAAAAGATGGAAAACAACACTTCATGGAATAGGAACCTAAAAACAACTAGGAGTCAATCCAGTTTTTAAAGTGATCTTCAAGCCAAAACTGATCAAAAGAGAAACAGAAGGTCTTTAAACTAGTTAAGGGAACAAGTAAATAGGAAAAAGAACAAATTTAAATAAGCACTGAATGCCAGTGCGTGCAATATCATAAAAAGTACTACTGGACATAAATGGTCATCTAAACATCAATACATCCATAATGAAGGACTTCAATATACCACTTGCACAAATAGACAAAAATCAACAAAGATGTACTAGCACTGTACCTCACCATTGAAAAAATGGATTTAACAAATCTCTAGAGTGTTTCATTCAACAACAGCAGAATATACATTTTTCTCAACAGCTCATAGAACTTTCTTTAAAATAAATAGTATCCACAAAGCATGTTTAAATATAAAATAATTGAAATAACCTCCTGTATACTATCAATTTATAGCAAAATGAAACTAGAAATTAAAAGTAAAATAAACTATAGAAACTATGAAAACACTTGAAGATGAAATACTTTCTGGAATAATAAGTAGGTCAAGAAATCAACGAAGAAATTGAAAAGTTCCCAGAATCAAGCAACAGTGACATCGCAACATACATAAACATATGGAACACAGTGAAAACAATCATAAGAGGGAATTTTATACCTGTGAATGTTCACATTAGAAAAATAAAGTGATCCCAGGCTAGTAAGCTCATAATGAACCTCAAGGACCTGTAAAAGCAAGAGCAATCTAAATCCAAAGCTTGTAGAAGGCAAGAAGTTATGAAGATCAGAGAGGAAATTAATGTAGTTCAGACTAATAAATAATAAAAACGATTGAGGTCCGGGGATTTATCTCAGTGGCTCCACTGCCTGCCTTGCAAGTCAAAGGACCCAAGTTCAATCCCTGGTACCAAAACCAAAACAAAACAAAACAATTGGGCTGGAGATTTAGCTCAGTGACACTGTGGACCAAAACAAACAAACAAAAAAATGATCAGTGAGTCAAAGAGTTGGTTCTTCGAAAGATTAAACAAAATTGATAAACCCTTAGCCAGAATTACCTACCAAAGGAAGGAAAGAGAAGACTTATAAGAATACAATTAGAAATGAAAGGGCAAAATCACAGTAGGTACTGCTGAAAACCAGAAGATTATCGCAACTTTGAAAACTTATATTCAAATAGATTAGAGAATCTAGAAGAAATATATAAATTCCTAGACATACATGAATTTCCAAAACAGTACCAAGAAGATATCAAAACTATGAACAGCCAATGAACTAGAGGCAGTAGTAAAAAGTCTACCAACTAAGAAAAGCCCAGGATCTGAAAACTTCTGGAAAGTACCAGTGCCAATACTTGTTCTCCTCTTCTATGAAACTGAAAGGAAAGGAATACTTCCAAATTCATTCCTGAGAGCTAGAATTACCCTAACAACAAAAGTGGACAAGGATTCAACAAAAAAACAAAGGAATACTGCCAAGCTCATTCCTGGGAGCTAGCATTATCCTCATAGCAAAAGTGGACAAGGACTGAACAAAACAAGAAAACTAGAGGCCAGTTTCCTTAATGAATATAGATTTTTGAAAAATCTCAACAAGATACTTGCAAACAGAATGAAACAAATCATTGAAAAGATTATACATCATGACCAAGTTGGTTTCACTCCAGGGATGCAAGAGTTGTTCAACATATATAAATCAATAAATGTAATCTATTATACATAAATAGAAATAAGGAGGAAAAGTCAAATATCATTACAATAGATGAATAAAAAAAGCCTTTGACAAAATCTAACATCCATTCATGATAGAAATACCTAAAGTAATAAAAGCCATTTTTGATAAACTCACTCCCCACATCACACTAAATTGGGAAAAAAAATCAGAACATTCCCCCTAAAATTAGGAACAAGTGGTGAGTGTCCATTCTCATCACTTCCATTCAATATAATACTTGAGACTTTGGCCAGAGCAATCAGACAAGAGAAGAAATAAAAGGGTTTTGAATAGGAAAAGAAAAATTGAACTTATACTTATCTGTAGATGACACGATCCTTTATATAAAAGATCAAAAACTTCCTCTAGAAGATTCTTAGAACTAATACATTTAGCAAAGTAGCAGGATACACACACCCACACACACACAAAGCAAAAGAAAAATCCAGCACTGTTCTCATACACCAACAATGAACCCACCAAGAAATAAATAATAAATAATACAATTTACAATAACTTCAAAAATTCTAAATACCTAGGAATTAACATTAAAAAGGGAACTGAAAACCTCTATAATGAAAACTATAGTGCTGTGAAAAAAGAGATTGAAGAGTATATTAGAAAATGGAAAATCATCCTTTGTTCTTGGGTAGGCAGAGCTGATATTGTCAAAATAGACTTATTACCAAAAATAATAAGTAGATTTCATGCAGTTCCAATCAAAATTAAAAAAATGTGGACTCAGAAGAAACTCAGAATAATCAATGCAAACACAGCAACAAAAGTAAAGCTGGAGCATTCCAATCCCTGACTTCAAATTATACTGCAAAGCTACAGTAATAAAAACAAAATGGTATTGGCATGTAAACATACATGCTGACCAAGAAAATAGAATAGGAGATTTAGAAAGATCTCCAAGTACCTTCAGCCATGTGAGTTTTGACAAAGAGGCCAATAACATATGCTGGAGGAAAAATAATAAATAGTGCATGGAAAACCAATTACCCTGTGCATAAGAATAATATAGATACATATCTCACAACCTGTGCTAAAATCAAATGAAAATACATCTGAGAATGAATTATAAGAAGAAACACTAAATGTGCTGAAAGAAAATTTGAAATTCTTAAAGACATACGCATAGGCAAAGACTTCCTGAACACAACCGTAATCATGCAAGATAAAATATCAAGATTCAACAAATAGTATTTTATTAAAATAAAATTTAAAAAATTCTGCACAATAAAGGAAACAAGCAGTATAGTGAAGATACAGCCTACAAAATGAGAAATAAAAAGTTTCCAGTTACTCTTGGGCCAGAGGACCAATATCTAGAATATGTAAAGAATTTTAAAAAATTACCCCCTCAAATAAAATACACAGTCAAAAACTGGGAATTGAAATGAACACACACTTCTCAGAAAAAATACAAGTGGCCAATGAATACGTGAAAAAAAAAGTGTTCAGGATATTTGGCCATTAGAGAATGCAAATAAAATCAACACTGAGATTCCTTCTTACTCCAGTAAAATTGGCTATAATCAAGGACTCAAAACAATTACAGCAACAACAACAACAAAAAATGCTGTGAGGTTTTGGGCAGAAAGGAACACTTGTATATTCTTAGTGGAAATATAAACTAGTAAAACCTCTATAAAAATCAGTACAGAGATTCTTTTAAAAATTAGAAATTCCATTTGAGTCAGCAATAACTCTTCTGGGTATCTTCCTCCAAAAGTTAAAGTCATCATATTACAGTGATGCATGTATACTCATGTTTATTGTATCACAAATCATAATCAATTAAATTATTGAAGTCACCTATGTGCCCATCAACTGATGAATGGATAAGAAAAAAATGTGATTTTATATGTAAATGTATACACACACACATACACACAATGGATCACTACTTTGCCATTAAAAAGGATATAGTTGAGTCATTTATATGAAAATAAGTGGATCTTGAGGTGGCAATACTAAGTAAACTAAATTAGACATAGAAGGCTAAATATTTCATGGTTTCTCTGTAATGAGTGGCTCAAAATATAAATAGTTCAAAGAGCAAAATAAAAGAAAGATGACTGGAAGCAGGGAGGTAGACTCTCTGAAAATTGAAAGGGAAATTGAGGAAAGTGTGAAATGGAGGGTGGAGGGAGGGCAGAGGGAGCACAGATGATTAAGATGTGATGTATTTATGTACCCATTCTCCAGGATGAATAGAATTAGTATGTTTAGCAAATATTTACTAATAAAAAGTAAAACATTTAAAAATAAAAACTATACTTGAACCCAACTGAAGAAATTACTCACTGTGTTTGTTTCAGAACATTTGTTAACATCTCTGCTAATTAGAGTGACTGAAAATTTCTATGAGAAAGAAACTTCAGTTGAGGCTTGGGTAAGCATTATAAATATGGAAGAAATAATGCAAATGATTAATAACCATTCTAAAGCTGTCCGAGTTCTGCATTAGTCAGAAATGTAAATCAAAAGATGAGACACCAGTTTTCTCTCATCAGATTTTTAAGATTAGAAAATTCAATAACATATACTATTTATTATTATATAGCAGGAGACAAAGAGCTTTTATACAGTAGATATATACTTGAAAATTACCATACACATACACACACACACACACACACACACAGACATAGACACACACACCCATACATAAAAATATACACATGCAGTCCTGCCAGTAGTGACTGTTCTGCCAAAAGAAATAGAAATAGCACCACATAGTAGGTGTAGGAACAATGGTATTATTTGAGAAATTGTCGTTCTTTTGGAAGTAGAAAACTGTTGGTGATAACTTGAATGTCAGGTAGGTTATGAAACTGTTCTTAAAATTGCATTATTTACTGATTAGAGGTGTTTTCCTATTATATTAAATAGTAAAGGGGCAAGTTGCATTGAAGTATGAATAGCATGATGCTATTTTTATAAATAATTTCAATCTATAAACTAGTGATGTCAGAGGAAGATGTAATTTAATCTCAATTTCTTCAGTTGATTGGGGTAGGACTATGGTAAAATAAAAATATTAAGGTTTTCCTTATAAATACTTATATTATTTTACCTCTTACAGTGAACAAAAAAAGAATTAAAATTAAAAAGTAAAGGAAAATTAAACAGAGAAGTTTCAGAGAAACATGTGCCATTCTCTGTACTATATTTTTGTATGAACAGTGAAAGATCTAATTATTTTTTCCAGCAGAAAATAGTTCCAAATATGTTTGTCACATATTTCTCCAATATTGTGAAATCACACTTTTTTCATCTACTTAATTCTATAATTATTTATATGTATTTCAGATTCTCTATTTGTCTCTTCTATGTATATGTGAGAAGGCCAAGCCATTTAAATTACTATGCTGTGTAAAATATTTTACAATTGACCGCAGCCATCCTCCTGCTACAACATTTATTTTCAGAAAGTCCAGCTTTTCTCTACATATAAAACTAACTTCCCAAACTGAAAACAAACTTTACAAAATAATAATTGAGCACCACATTTAGACAGTACTAAAATACAAATTTCAAATTATTGATGCAAATGTATGCACACTATGCTGCATTCATTCATTAGTTGATGTAACTCCTAACTGAATTTTCCAGAATGCAATCTTTAATTTTAATAATAACTTCCTAGTATGGAATCTGGTAAATCATAGGGTACTAAATTTACTAGTAGTAAAGCCAGAGAATTCAGGTATTGTTTTTAAAATGTCATAGCTTAATTCATGTATTATGCTGAGTGAGATGAACATAAGGTTGCCTATTAAATCATTCATGTTTATGTAAAATCTACCTTGTTTTGTTTTGTAATGTGTGGTATCCCCTTGAGATCTTAAAAGGTTATATTTTTTATTTTTAATCACAGTTGATACAGTAGTCACTGCTTTTCTTCTAATTTGCCTCAATAGTTGAGTTTTTAAATTTGAAAAGACTTGTAAAACTCAAAGCAAATGTTAATCAAATGTAAGGTACAAAATTGAAGCAGTAGGATATCTGAAAGTAATGTCAGTATAAATAAAAGAGTTTTCATTTTATATACTAAGCCAGTTCTATATGAAACAAGTAGCAGCCCATAAGTTGTGATTGTGTATATATAGACAAACTTAAACACATGCTTTTGAAATTATTTTGAAAAATTTAGGTCATTCTTAAGACAGTCTAGTGATATAAATACATAGATATATAAATATATATAAAGGTAAATAAATTGAATTCACATTTTTTAGTAATATCAAGACAAACAAAAATATATATAAACATGTAAAATACCACTTAGGATTTTTATATTAGTAACTAAAAATCAATGTGACAGAATCCAGAAAAGGAATTTTAATCTAACTAGTCATCTCATTGGTAAAAAGGAAATTAGAAATCCAGCAAGGCTAAGTAATTTATTCCAGATAACACAGCTGTTTGATAGTGTAACTCTGTTTCCAGAATTTTCCTGTGTGCTTTTGTCTCTCTCACAATACATAATCTATATGAATAAAGCATCTATATTGTGAGTAAGTAAGCATTAAAATATAAAGGGTTAAATAAATAATATACTTGCTATCCTGACAAAAATTAGTAAGTACTATTAACATTTGGATTGTGGGGTAAAACATATAATAGACTTTGTGTTAAAGAAGTTTGGATTTAGTTTTTGAAAATTATTCTGATAAATTGAAGAAATTAAAGTAAATTACTGCAATCAATACTAAGCATGTTTTTGAGAGTAAGAATTGGCTTAAATTAGTGCATTTGAAATAGGGACAGTTTTTGAGAAATCTATTTGTACCCACTATATAATAGAATGACACACTGTACTACATATCATAGCACTGTTGATTAAGAAATCTCTCATCTTCTTGGCAATAAAAAGCAAATCCTTTTGAAATAATCTGATTTTGGCATAGAAGAAAACTGTAGTGTGAAATTACAGTCTAGCTCTAATGGCATAAATAACAAAGTATATGTTACATATAATTATTAAAAATTATCATATTTATGCACTTGGAATAGAAACTTTTTGAAATATCTTTGTAGCCACTGAATCTCATGTGTATATACATGATTCCATGTGTATATACACTATGTGTATGTTTAACAGTCACTGAATATGCTGTTTTAAACCTTGAAGTT
This sequence comes from Heterocephalus glaber, assembly GCF_000247695.1. The sequence goes on along the minus strand of NW_004624857.1, from coordinate 302,673 downwards.
AGATTATTCGAGCAAAATTTACTTTCAGTATATAATTTTGCTCTTACATATATTTGTTTTTGAGATCATACCAATATTAATTTAAATCTTTATATTTTAACAAATATTTTTTAAACAAATAAGAAAACAAAAGTCTCCAGTTTTTCTCTTTATTCTCAAACTTCACTAATCAGCTCTTTTAAATTAAATCAGAGACAAAGTAACTGTCAGATATTTAATGAGTAAGCAGCAGAATGTGTTAGGTAGTTTTTTTTGTGCGTGTCATCCTTCAGAAGGAGGAACTTTATGAAGTATAATAATACGGTACATGCAGTTACTCAACTTTTCTTCAAAGTCTTAGAAACTAACTGTACTTTTTGTATGTAGAGCAAATGTGTGTCAGTTTTAGGAACAAGAATCAGACTTAAACCACAATTCTGGCTAGCATTATGAAATTGTAAAATTTAAATAAAATGCGAAGGAATCCCTGTGAAAAATTAAATTTGTATTATAATAATTAGAAAAACTTTTCAATATTTTAAATATATGAATGAATGACTCTGTCAGTAATATTACTTACCCTTTCAGTATTTTCTCAAGTTAAAACATTCTCGTTTGTTTGCAAGCTTTGAAATATTTATAGATACTACTAGAATTCTACTAGAATTCTTCTAGAATTCTGTTATTTTTTTCTTAGTTCCAATGATCAGTGCTCTTACATCTTTGTTTCTACATTTGTATTGGTGTTTAGATGTAGAAAGCCACCCTGTCTTCTTGAAGTAAATTATGAATTATGAAATTTATTTCACAGAACCCTGGCATACATATAATAATCTTGAATCCTACTGCTTCTTTTTTATTTCTTAATCTATTGGGAATGAAAAATGTATACCTCTGTAATTTTCTCATAAAATCTACTATACTTTTTTATTATTTTCACAATTGATGGTCATATTATTTCCTTTAAAAACTTAATTCTTTTTGTATTTTATAGAAATGAGTTTATTGCGTACTAAAAGATAAATTGTAATCAATGATGTTTCCAGAATTATATCTACTTACAGGCAAGGAGTATAGAGTGAAGATAAACCCTGATCTTAAATTTAATAAAGGACACTTGTCAGAAAAATACAAACCACCACAAATAAAAATTTACAAACATAGAGATTAAAGTGGTCAGAAATAAAAAAGAATATTCTAGCATTATGCTAGAATAATGAAATGTGCCTGAAATCCTGATCAAGCATTTGAAAAGATGTTCTTTGAATAATGATAATACAGTATGAAAAGATGGATTCAGGTATAGATGGAAGTTTTATTATGTTTAACTAAAATAAACTAGAGGCAACAATACTAATTCTTCATGAATATCTATTGCTTATCAAAAGATCTCTCATATATTTGATGAAGTGAATACATGTACACACATGCGGTAAGTTGTTTTGGGTAACTCATGGGGAAATTGTAAGTTCTCAAGTCCATTAATAGAGAAAGAATACAGAAAATAAGAGAAATACAAGTGACAACTTTTAATTTATATGCTCTATGTACTGTGGTATGTCCAACTTCCATACCTCCCGTAGTCTTTTATTTTCACTCAGTAAACATGATTTTTCCTTACTTTGCAGTAGTTTTTTTTTTAACTTACTGTCTTCATTATTCTATTCCCTTACATGAGTTTCTTTTAATAACTATTAAAATCTTGAACATAGATTTAACATTTTCAGAAAACTTTTTTAGTGAGAAAAAGGCTAAATGGGGTTCAAGCGGTTACTTAAGTCCACTAAATTTATTCTGTCCTGCATAATGGACTCAGAATCACATATGCACCAAGCTTTTAAAAATAATGTACAGCATATAAATAGGACTAATGTAGAAGAAAATCTAATCTACACTTCTCAAGTGGTAAAACTAAGGCTTAAAATATTATACTTCTTCCCCAGTCATATTGATTTCATATGCTATAAAGATCAAGTCGAGGAGTACATAACTCCAAAGACTGTGTATATGTGTATGTATGTGTATGTTTTCACATGCATATGTGTATTTTCCAGTTTAATGCCTGAGGGCTAGAAAAAAATTATTTTGTACAAGAATGATGTATTAGTTTCCTTGCACATTTTGTCTTAAACGAGACTGGTTAAACTAAATTCATAGTTGTAAAAATTAATTACATTGTATACAACTTACTAAAATTTAATATATATAACAAGATATTAATTTTTCAGAATAAAATTAGACAAACCTATCCTTCTGAACATATCTGTACCTACAAGACTGTCGGTATATGGGAAGTAGATTTTTTGTCTTCTATTTATAACATACAAATCTGTAATGTCCTTTGACAAATATCTGAAAATCCACAGGTTGTACATTGAGGGAGCTTGATAAAAAGAGGTGTCTTTGTGCTTCTATTTTCTGTTTGTGTTTCTAAAGACATTTCTTATTCAATGAATGTACATCAGTGCATTCACCATTAGATAACTCAAGCCAGAAAGATAAGTAATGTTATTTCACCCTTCTCACACATGCATACTTTTGAAGTTTAGCCCAAGTATTTTTTAAATGCAACAGATTGGGGTTTATCTTGGAAGAGTGCTTCCATCTGTGAAAACTGTCATTGGAAGAGGGAAGAACACTTTAAAATAAATCCACCAGCTGTATTGATAATCTTGTAGTGATATGAAGGCCTGGATATGATAGGACTATTTGTTAAATTAGTTATACCATATGACAGGAGAGCTGGCTTGTGAGTTTTCCAGCTCCTCATAATGACTTTAAAAATCACTAAATTGTAGTGAAATGACACTAATGTAGTTTCAAGCCATAATTTTAAAATAAAATCAGTGTATTAAAAGTTTTATTTTAAAATTAACTCACCTGAATGGAATGTATTGTGATGAAAAACCCCTAGGAATAATTGAAAATTATACACCTGCAAAAAATGGTTAAATTAATGGGCTGGCAAACATTCAATGCTTATACTTTTGATTTGACAGTAACAGTCATTTTCAACATCATTTTTCTCTTTTAGATTTTTAAACAATAAGCTATGGAAGTTTTCTTGTCTTTTACATAAGATGTCTCTTTGCACAAAAGATCAGATATTTATCTTATATCCTTTCTAAGATAGCCCTTACATTTTTAGTCACATGATGGAACACTAAAATGCTTGTAACTGATTCAGTAACATGAAGAAACCAGTTGAAGTGGTGTGTATTTTCTAGAAGGAGAATACTCGGCTGTCTGTAGAGTACCTTTCTTAATTCAGATTTTCTAGCCTTTACTTTTAAAATGGCTTGAAGAGCTCACAGAATAGATGTGAACCTCTTATGTAGAAGGAGGACTCAAGAAATCATCCCATTTGCTAATGGAGAAAGAATTGATATTGATCTCTATGGGAAGAGTTGAGAAGGCTTTTCTTTTCTAAGAGGTTTCTGAATGTCTCAGCTCTGAGTACCCAGATTCCTGAACAGTGGAATTCTCTAGCATATCTTCAAAGTTACCTGAGAGAAATGGATTGCCAAGGTGACTGAATTCTGAGACATTGTTCATATTTTCTCATCCCATTTCAAAACCATGCTTCTATTTACTCTGATACAGGCTGATGCTTTCCTTTTCTCTGTACCACTGTATAATTTCCCTCACAAGCTCTCTTTACACTACATTTCTAAGAATTTCTCATATCTACTCAGTAATCTTGCTAGTTAATCCCTTATACTGGAAAATTTCTATTAAAAAACTTCAATGATATACTAAACTCCTAGTTCTAGCCATCAAGTTGGTCCCAGCACAGTTCAAATATATATTCTAATCATCTTTTCCTAAATAATGAAGTATGCTAACAAAATCAATACCTATATCTACACCAATACCTACTCTAAGCTTTCTTTAGTATTTACTCATATGATTCTTCCTCATATTTTATCCTTGTCACATTTGAAGTTACTTTGACTCCCACCCATTTTTAGCTGATGCCAAACACCTTAAACTGAAATGACTTCTTACTGTGACACTAATACATCATGGTGCCAAGTAGCAATTATTTGATTTTTTTTCTTTAAACACACAGTATACTTTTGACTTAAAAAGGCACTCAATAAATCATTACTAACTTTTAGAAATATTAAGATCTTCCTGCACATTTTGTTTTGGTGAAAAGGTTACACATGGAGTCCTTATTATTAGGCCATTTGGTGGTCAGTGTATCTAGTGGTAGCTTAGGTTCCACTTGTTTGACGTCTACACCAAATCATGAGCCATAAGTTTAATTTTAAAATTTCTTTGTTGAATTTCCTCAAACAGATGTCTAATTTCTTATTGTATTATTTTAAGTGCAATCTTGAAACTCATATTGAGGCTCCTGAAACAATCATTATTCTTGTGCAGAAATCCTTAGGTGAATAATTTGATCACATTCTTTTTTTTCTGCATTAGAAGTAACCCTTTTTTAGTCATGAGTTAATCAATACACACTTATTAATTGATGATGTCAGATGTACCTAAGATGCCAGGCAAAAGCAGGAAAGAGTAGTGACCACTGACTTTGAGATTATCAGTAGTAGCGATTAACTGCTCAATTGCAGGTAGTGAGAGGATCAGATGTTTGACTGTAAAGGGATACCGGGATACTGAAGAACTTTTTAGCTTTCTAGGAAAAAGAATAATTGGCTTATTCTGCTGTGTAATTGATAGGTCTCCCACCACCTCAGCAGCTATTATGTATAGTAGCTGCCCTCTTCCTATGGTGCCTTGCCCCCTCCCCTGTGTGACGTCATGCCGAGATGGTTGCTCCCACCAAAGAATAAACCCTTCTTCCCAGTATGCCCCTGTTCCCGCCTAGAAAGTAACCTAATACTCGCTCACCTCCTACCACCTAGTGACATCATGGGCTCCTCCATTCCCTAGTCACTACCTCACTCAACCCCACCTCTGCCCCTACAAACCCCACCCCAGTCTCTATAAAAGACTCTCCCTGCCCCAGCCATATTGCTTTGGCTCTCCTTTGTTCAGAGACAGCCCGGCAGATCTATTCCCCTAATAAAAGCTTGTTGTGGCCTGGTCTGGTCTTGGTCTTCGGCCCTTTTACCTGACAGTAATATTAATTAAAAGTTCAGAATGAATTTACATGTTCACCTGTGTCAGGGTCAGATGCATTTTTTCTGTTCAGAGAAATGTCTTCAAAATTAGGCGTCCTTGTCCACTAAAACATTGTCCAGTTTTATACCTAATAATTTTACTCATATATTATTTTGCTGAATTGCCTAAATAATTCCCTATATCTTAATTATACTTTTGAAAATAAAATCTTTATTGAGATATAATTCATATCCCTTATGTTTTCCCATGTAAATGTTTTTGATAATTCAGTGATGTCTAGCATATTTAGAGTTGCAACCATCACCATATTTAGAGTCACAGTAATCACCATAGTTAATTTGAGAACATTTTTATCACTCCAGAAAGAAATTCTACACCATTAGCAGCCATTCTTCATTTTATGTCAGACTACCAGCCCGAGAAACCACTCATCTGCTTTCTGTATTCATAGTTTTGCCTAAGATGGACAATTTACATAAGTGCAATCACGTGTGGTCCACTGTGAGTTTATTCTTTGATTTAGCATAATCTTTTCAAGGTTTATTCATGTTAAAGTATATATTGTTACTTCATTCCTTTCTGTTTTAAAAATACTGTCTTTTCTGTATGGGTACGTACATCATTTAGCCATTTATAAGTTGATGTGCAATTGGGTAACTTCCACATTTTAACTGTTATGAATAATTCTGATATGAACATTAGATTTTGCATGGACATATGTTTTCAGTTCTCTTGAGTGTACACTAAAGAATGGAATTGCTGAATCATATGGTAATTTTATTTTTAATCTTGTAAGGAATTGTTAAACTACTTTTCAAAGTAGCTACTCTATTTTCCTTTCATATGAACAATGTATGAAGGTTCTCATTTCCCTACACCATTGCCAAACTTTCTATTTTTTTTTTTAACTATAGCCTTCCAAATGTGTAAGTACTATCTCACTGGAGTTTTGATTTGCATTTCTCTGATGGCTAATGACCAGGACCAACTTTATCATGCTTATTGGAGTCTTTTATATTTTAAAGAGAAATATTTTTATTATTTTCCCATTTTAATTAGATTGTCTTTTTATTGTTGAGTTGTAAATATTAATATATTCTAGAAACAAATCTCTTATCATGCTGCGACCCACACAGTGTAGGGTTTTAAGCAGGGGAGAATGGTGGGAGATGAAGAAAATTGAAAAATACCAAGAAAGAATTATACATACCAAAATTATGTTTGAAAACTGGGACCAGGTGGAACCATAACCTGGTGAGCTAATGGCTGCCTGGAGTTCAGCGCTCTTTATTTGTAGTGTAAGACAAACGGGAAGAGAAGGCAGAGGTCTCGTGATCAGGGCATGTGAAAAAAGGGAACAAGGAAGAAGAAAACATAATGTAACTGTCCCCTGAGGCTGTGCCCTCCAGGGTTTACAATGCTGTCTGACTCACTCGTCTGTGGATTAGAAAGAGTGTAGGGCTTAGGCTAAGGGCCATCTTCAGGCTGGGCAGTGGCATTATTGTGTACAAGGTTTGCAAATATCCTATTGTATGAGTTCTTTCTCACTTTCTTGATAGTACTCTTTAAAGCCCAAAAGCTTAAAATTCTGATGAAATTCAATTGAACTACTTTTTTTTCTATTCATTCTATGTTTCAAAAGTCATATCTAAGAAACTACAATATATAACTCAATGTGCTGAAAATTTACTGATGGAAATTTTACAACTTAAGGAATTTTGCAATAAAATTCATTTAATGGAATACAAAATGATTTCAATAAGGTAGTTATAAGTCTTCTAGTTTATATTGAAAAGAGCTGTGTGTGTGTATGTGCACATGTGCATCCATGAGTGTGTTTACATGGATATATGGATTGTACCTAAATAAGAGTACTTACTGTAACTAGATTTTATTATGTATTAGTCATGAACAATATGGTTTGATATGAATCATGGAAGTATCATTTATCTGTTGTTTGATCCTTGGCCAAATATTTGCTTTTAAGAATTGAATTCCATACTGCATTCCTACTATGCATTTAGGAAGGAAGAGTCATTCTTTACGTGTCAGGCAAAACCATTGGTTGCTAAGGGGACACATTAAACAAGACAAATATCGCTAAGCAACACACGTGCTGTGAGAAGCATGTTTTAATTTCTAACTTAAAACATTTTATTTCATCAAAGAGTGACAGTCTGATTATTTTAAAATAGATTTTAGTATTCTGATTTTTTTTATTATTTTATCTCTTATATTTGTCTTTTCCTGAATTTTCATCAAGATTATTTTAAAGATTTTCCACTAACTTCAATTTCTGGAAAACTTATTTTTTTATTTATCTTGTTTATCTAGTATTTATTTCTGTTTCTTTAGGTGTTCAGAAATTTTGGATTGAGTCCTGGATATCTTATATAATGAAAGATTATTGATAAGCAGATTAAATAAAGGACTTTTGAAGGGCTGAGAATGTATTAAATGTAGATAAATAGTAAATATCATTCCTGATTTATTATTGCTCTTATTTTTGCACTGCTGGTGATTTAATGCAGGGCCTCACATAGGTTAGGCAAGTGTTCAGTCACTTAAGTATATCTCCAGTTTGGTGGTGGTTGTTATTATTATTGACTATTATCTATAGTCAATGAGAATATATGTTTACATTTTAATGTTCTTCTTTTGTTTCTTCCTAGAAACAATGTGTATATTCTCAAAAACCTTAAATAATATTTAAATAAAAGCCAGAGGAAAAATAAGTGCCTTAGTTTCATACTGTTAAGCATATTAAACCCACATTTTTCTTGAACTGTATTTTCTTGATCAGCTTTTGACTTACAGAAAAAAATCTAACAATAATTTCTATATACACCTGCATGTAATTTTCCCTATTAACATTTTATTTTTATGTAATGTCCCTTATCTATTGAAGAATCCCATCTATGACACTGTATTTTATTTATTTGTTGTGTCTTTTTAGGCTCTTCTTGACTGTTACAGTCTAACTTTTTTTTTCTTTTGATATACTTGGCAGATCTCGGTGGCATTATTCGTGCCCACTTCTTTTTTGTGATTAGTGTGAAAAATATTCCCAATATTGAGCTCATTTTTTATTATTTAGTCAGTAAAAAGTATAGTTGTCCAATATGTTTTTAAAAAATAGAATTCAAAAATTATTGTGAAAATTAGAGGTCGTCTAAGCTATTTTATAATACAGTAGTCAAGTGTAGGGAAAGGAGTGAGGAAAGATGAACTTGTTGGATCTGGTCCAGGAGTCCCTGTAAAATGTGTTTCATGCCTGTCTTTGGTTAATGGGGTGCTAGTAAAGGATGCTAATCAGCACAGAGTGCCATAAAACTTAGTATTCTGAGATGAACCAGATGAATGAGGAGAATGCTCTTACTGCTCTTAATTTAGGTATGTGGAGCATTGCCTGAATATAACCTTCATTGGTGTTGTTATTTTAAAGGGTAGTTTTTATCTTGATCAACAGTGCTACTTAGGTTACTTTTTTAAACTGAAAAGAATAATTTAAGGCAAAATACATTAAAATGCTTTATGAATTAAAATTATTAATAGAATGTGTTTTTGAATTTTGATTTTTTTTCTAAAATTGATTATTCTTTTATCCATATAGAGTATATTAAGTATCCCTACATGTCACTTACTCTGCTATTGTTAGTTGATGGTAAATACTAATTTAATATATATAAATACATATATATCATATATACATCTTGACATCTTGATCTTTAATCCAGCTATCTAAAAAAATAATATATTTGTCATTTTTGATGTTGAATTAAGTGTCATTGTTATGTAATAAAATTTTACTTTTTGTAGAACTATTATGGAGCTGCTAGGAAGATTTTTTCTGACAACCCACTTGGTCTTACTTGTGGAATGGTGTGTCCAACTTCTGATCTTTGTGTAGGAGGATGTAATTTATATGCCACTGAAGAAGGACCAATTAATATTGGTGGACTGCAGCAGTTTGCCGCTGAGGTATGTAAGAGGTACTCTTGGTATCTGAAAGTATTAATCCTTGGTGCTTTGTTGTTACACAGTATCTGTGGTGTGATGCACAGGGAAAGTACATGTATTATGTGCAACAGTGATTTTCGTTAAACAACTTATCTGTAAAAATGAAAAATTTTATAACCAATCAGTTGCAATTCCTGAAATTATAAAAATATTTTCAATGAGACTACATAAAGTAGATAATCTGAAAATAGATTTTATTCATTAACTTTACATTGAAGTGCAGCAAGGAGACCCTATTATGAAAAGGATATATTCTTGAACTGATTCTTTTCCTTAATCTCTATAGATTGGAGTAATATTTGATCAGTATTTTTTCATTTCTTTGATGAAGAGAGGTTTGAAATTTTCAAAAACTCTTGAAACTGAATAATATTTTTCAACAACATTTAGAAAATGATTAGATTTTCTGAACTTACCAATTGAGAGCAGGTTTGATATTTGGATTAAAAATTTACAATGAAATAAAATGAATGTTCTTTTCTATTAGTCATCCCATAAAATTTGGTTTTGGCCTTTTCTTTTATGAATCCTTTGTAAATGACTTTGATTCTGTGAAATCCTTATGCTCTTAGAGATTTCTTATCTGGAGTCCACAAGTAAGTCAATTCTCATGCATTATTTGAATTATCAGCTTAAAATTAAGTTACAATAAGATTTTATAATCTTTAGGGGCGAATTGGCTAGAAGGCCAAATTAAATACCTGTCTACACTAGATTTTTAGTTTATGACTTACCAATCTGCTTTTGTCAACTTAAACACAATGCATTCTTTCCCTTTAGGACCCTTTCTATGATATCCCACCAGTTTAAGTTTCACTTTGCTTTTAGTAATAAATCAGGGGTTTTTCCTTCTTGCTTTCTGACAGGTTAATTCTATGGAAAGTCTTCTGGGAATAAGAAAATAGAAACAATTTGATGTTGTGAGTTGTTTCAATAAATTCTTGGATTTAATTTCTTTCCTTACCAAATTCAAAACTGCATTAGGCTTAGCTGACCAGTGCAAGTTGTAATCTTTACAACCTGAGAAAATCCTTAGTTGATGGAGAAGATTCACAGAAATCCTCTTCATCTTCCTTTGGGGACCCACTGTTTCTTCATTAAACCAGAGCAAGCTTTCATGGGATGCAGTAAAACAATGGTCATATGGTATGTATATAAACCAACACTACATTTCAAAGCAAAAATGAGTTAAAATGTTACAATTAGTTATTGATCTTGGCTCAAGACAGAGAGTAGGTTGAGAGAGAAAAGAGAGAGACAGAGACAAACATTGTCTCTATACAAACTTTCACTTGTTTTTAATGAGCTTCTATTACCCTTTCCCGAAGTGCAGTTTATTTATTTGAAGACCCACTTAAAGAGCTTCATATGTAACCTCAGTGTTGTAAACAATCCATTAGAAACTCAATAAAATTTGACTATGGCCATACTTGGTTCTTTCTGAATATTTCACCTGATAAAAAGTGAAATATTAAACTCCAATAAATATGTCTTAACTGAATTAGGGGATTTATAAAAATTGCATCTTCCTATTGCCTTCCAATTATTTTTTTATAACTGGGGTTTCAATATAAATAATAAATAAAAGTATCCCTCTTGGAACTACCAATTAAAGCTTTCAACTGTGTTTTAATGTTTCCTTTAGGGTGTTTTGTTTCAGAAAGTCTAGGTGAAAGTGGAATTTACCCAAATTTACCTGACTGTTAAGTTGCTATGAAATCAGTGTGAATTCAAAATCAGTGTGAATATCTTGAAAAAGGGTAAAATGCAAAATATTACTCATTCAATCTACTAAACTACTGACATGAATACTGAAGTTAGAGTGCAACTGATGCAAATGATTTTATGATTTGATTATTTTGTAAAACAAAGATTGATTTTTGACCTTTAAAGAAATAGAAATCTATTTTTCAGCCAAATTAAGCAAAGGTTAGAAAAGCAGACTAAAATAGAAAAACATTTTCCAGAATTGTTTTCCTATAACTTATAAGTGATTTTTAAAATATCAACTTTGTAGTCTGCCATTATGGGTTAAGTGTACACCTTATCCTTCTCCATTTGAACAGAAACACTTCAGGTGAGGAACTGTCCTGGAAAAGAAATAAATGACAAAAAGAATACTTGCAGCAGAATCCAGAGGCTGGCATTTTTGTTTGTTTTGGTTTGTTTGCTTTTGTTTTTTTGTTTTGTTCCTGTGTTTTGATTGCTCTTCAACCTCTAGGTATATCCTTTTCTGCAGTGTCAGTGTGATGACTGTGACCTTCCTTCAGATGCTTTTGTGTGCCTGTGACATTAACAGGCTCCAAGACTGGTTCTGTGTTTGTAGGAGGCAATTTTTTCTTCTAATAATATTGTAATTCTGTAATAATACAACTTTAGTAAAACAACATGGAAAAATAATATGACAAATATTTTGTCAGTCTCCTGATGGTTTTCAAATTTCTCTGCAGAAATATAACCCTTGAAAATTTTATTTTGAAAAGCATTTGAATATTTACTTGAATATTTAAAAATCATGTTTATTATATTTAATAAACTAGATTCTCTTTATCTCTCATATTTAATGAATGGATTGTAAGAAAAGGATAAATGAGAATGGATTCTTTACCCATTGCCTAAAGTTTGAAAAAAAAAAAGATTTAAATAGAAAATTGGCTGTATGTCAAGTTCTCTTCTACTGATATTACAGATGTACAAAGGCAATTGAGAAAAATTAAAATTATCAGCTTTAATATTTGAATAAATGTTAAAATGAAAGAGAGCCAGAGAATTGGCTCTTAAAAATTACTCCTCAAAATTCTGGATTTTAGGAGCATGTTAGATTATAAAATTAGTGTCTCAACATAGTATTCATTTTTTACATTAAACATTTAATGAAAATTCATATCATTAATTCACTGTCTTTTATGGTATATGCTTCTTGAGACTGTACATTTATTTGGATTTTATTATTTTTGTTAAGGATGGAGCTGAAAAATGGAGCTCTAGACCAAATCAGGTGACTCATTGAGCAATGTTCCCTTTAGATTTTCCTTTAATTTTCTTTTAGCAAGTTTTAAAATATCTCCTCTCTTTGGCATTACCCAGTTTTGTCTCATCAGCCTATGGTACTTTCAAGAATGCAAATTTTTTATCACATAATGAAAAAAATTTATGTAATTTTATTTGCTGTAAGCTAAACATTTAACAGTTAAAATATTGAATGTTTTCGTATTACTCAAACACTGATTATTGAATCTGGTCGATATCTGTACATTCCTAAGAAAGAGTGTATAGAATTAGTGTGGATTTCTCCAATGAGTGTTGAAATATAAAGGAATTTTTATATGTTGTTGGCCATCAGTTTCTTCATCAGTAAATTTTTTGATTTGTATTTTTGCCCATTACTGTGGCATACAATGTAACATAGGTGTCTAATTATATAACACACAAACTGCATATATGTATCTATTTTCTTTATGGAAAAATAGTTAACCAAATGCCATTTGGGTAGTTGGTTTCCAGATCAATATATTATCCCTGTAATTTATATAATGTGATCCTATGTGTGAATTTGTTTTTGTTATTTTGGACAGTGAATTGAGGATCCTTATTTTTCTAAATTGATCTAAATTTTTTATCCATGAACAGTTACAAACTGTATTATTTCCCTCCCCTCCCTTCAACCCCTCTTTTCTCATTTTTTTTCCTTTTCCTTCCTTTGTTTCTTCTGACCCGCTCCGTAGTTCCCCTACTCATTTGAACATTTTCTGCTTATTTCACAATATCTATTACACATTTTGGTCCTCATTTATACTAGGGAAATGGGAAAAAAGAAGAATCAAGATATGTCATGTACAGGTACAAATTCCCTATGATGCATGTGATTATTATGTATACCTAAAATGTACCAATAAACATAATTAATTGAAAAAATGTATCATACAAGTCAGATGAGAACATATGTTTACTGTAATAAATTAAAACAATATAAAGTATACAGAGCTAAGATGTTTATTATGATATGCACTAACCTCACATAGCTATTCAGCACTTAAGAGTCAGAGCTGGTCTAAATTCAGATGTTTGGCCAGGCATGATGGTACATGCCTGAAAACTCAGTCCTTGGGAGGCTGAGGCAGGAGGATGCTGCAAGTTCAAGGACAGCCTTAGCGATATATCGAGTTCAAGGCCAGCTTGAACTGCATAGTGAGACCCTCAAAAACAAATTCAGATTTTTGGTAAGTGTAAGATACTCCTTACAAAAAAATTTGAAATGTCAATAATAAATGGTATATATTATTTACACGTTGGAAGATAATTTTTAGACTACTTTAAATAAAATATTAAAATTTAAAATGAAGAAACATTATTTACTACTGTTTCATGGTCTATTTTTATATCTGATACGGTGTTTTAATTTTTACAGTCCTTTTTTAAAGAATTTTATTGACTGCTTCGGACTTTTGCTCTGTAACATGAAGATAATATTTTTATTTTT
>NW_004624857.1:276293-288994 GCF_000247695.1 Heterocephalus glaber | reverse complement strand
TTAAAATATTTTTTCTAAAAGTTGAAAAATAACATATTATCTTTCCAAGGATATATAAGCATTCATTTCCATATTTTTTCAGGTAGACTCTGATCCAGTAAATTGATCAATGTTTATAGTCAAATTTTAAAAAAAAACTAGTACAATTCAAATAGGCAAGTGTTATGAAAAAAGTTAAGTAACATTTAGCAGTTATTTAAATTGCATGACACTTGTGCTTAAATACTAGAATAAATATTTGGAAGAACTGTCAATAAAGAAGAAACATATTCATTTACAGTAGTATGTGAATCTCTTATTAGGCCCAATTATATTCCTACCTCATTTTCATCTGGAATATGGAGATCATTAAAGTCTTTTTTTTCTTTTTTTTGGTACCAGGTATCAAACTCTGGACCTTGTGCTTGCAAGGCAGGCGGCAGAAGCAATGAGCTAAATCCCTGGCCAAGATCAGTCAAGTCTTAAACTCATACTTCCACAAATATATATAAAGACACTATAAAATACATGTCCTAATAAGCAGTGGAGATTTTATGTCCTATGACAAATAATATATTTCTATGATATGTTCAATCAATCAAATAGAGAAATAGAGATAGTGAAAAAAATGCAAACTCCAAATAAAGGTGTTCATCATAAATAGTAGTATTTATGCACAAACTGAAATGTGAAACTAGATACAATCTAGATGTGTATTATGTTGGTTGTTTTACAAGTAAGATGATCAAATGACTAAGGTACTTTGAAGAGTGAGCAAAATTATTTTTAATAATTAGTTCAGTGCTGCAGACAACAACCAGGACTGTCCCAATCAATCTGCTTACGTGAATATCCAAAGTAATAAGCCCCAAGTAAGTAAGAATTGAATTAATGAAACAAACATTGGACATTAAGTATAATTAAGAGTTGTTTTAAGGCAGCTTCTGAAGGACAGGCCCATGCTTTAATATATGCAAATCAATAAATGGGATAGAAGTCAGCAGCAGCCTGAGAGACAAAAATCATATGATCTTTGAAATGGATGCAGAAAATTTAATTGTTGAAAGTCACCATTACTTCATGTTTAAAACCTTAAAGAAACTAGGTGTAGAAAGAGCTCACCTCAGTATAATAAAACCCATAGCTAAGAAGTTAAGAGCTGATACAATACTGAGTGAGATAAAATCTAAAAGTGATTCCTTCATGATCTGGAATCAAGAAAGGATACCTATTTTCACCACTTTTACTGAGTATTATACTGGAAATCTTAGCAGAACAGAGTCTACGTTGGAAAAGGAAATGATAGATTGCACCATTTGCATTATGGCCTTACACGTAGAAAACTCTACTCCACCCAAAGACTGTTATAACTAATGCACAAATTCAGTGAAGTGCCAGGGCACAAATCAGCACATGGAATCAGTAGCTGTTTTATCCATCACTATAAAGGTATAGTAGATGTTTAAGAAGATAGATATGTATAACTTGGTATGAACATTAAACAGTATACACATGTGTGAAAATATCATATGGTACTCTGTAAACATCTTGCATGATTTTAAGTGTCAGTTAAAAAACAAACAGCAACAACAAAAAGACGTGGTTAGCATTAGTGGTTAAGAATAAAAATAAAATATTCTATTTTACTAAACAAAGTACATGTTCTAAGAAATACTCTTTTATTAGAAAATAAAAGCTAAAAATAGAAATTTCATGGTTAATTTAAGAAGACAAGCAGTTGTCTTGGGTTTTTAGACTCTAAGTACTTCATTTAGAGCTTAACCGACCCTCAAAATAACTGTCTAGGTTAAATATTATCATCTCCCTTTTATTATGATTAACATGAGGCTCCATGATGTTAATTTCTACAACCTTACATCTTTTAAGAGGCAGATCTAGAATACAAAGCTAGTGATTTGTATATTTTCCCCATTATCTCACAAATGCTAACTTGTCACAGAACATGCTACCAGACAATAACAACAGATTCAATGTAAACCAAGGATTTCTGGTTCAGTTTACAGCAGTACCTATTATACCTGATTTCCTCAGACATATGTGTTTCATCACATACTTCATAACTCCTTGATTTTCTGTTAGATGGGGAGTAATTGCATTAAAATAGTTTGTATTAAAATAAACCTAGCACATATGGCTTAATAGTTTATTTATGCATGACCAATTGTATATTTTTATTTCCTTCCTTTGTCTGTAGAACTATTTATTGTAAATCTAGGAGAGAATTCAGGTTTTGGGAAATTTAAAATAATAAAATTTTGGGCTTTTCTTTCTAAAGTTACTTAAAATCACTACTACAAAATTCCAGTGAAGACCTTCGGAAGTTGCCTTATGCAGTGAGAAGCACTGAAGTTTATGTGTTTATGTATAGTTTTGTTTTCATTTGGAAATCCTGTCTGATTTTGTGAAAGTTGGTACACAAACTTAGAAATGACTGTAGCACATAGATGATAGATACAGTTTGCTGTGGCAATCTCATCAATAAAAGCTATTTATGAATAGAGTATAAAAGAGATAGATACCATGATCATTAATTAGTGATGTTTATGGCTAAAACTTTTTGAAGGTATTTATAAACAGGTTGTAGATTAGGGAATAGTTGTTACATTAATGATATGTTACATATTTCTTAACATGTCAAACATATCGCTTTGAGTAAAATTTTTCTGTAGTGTTCCAATTTCGTGTAGGATTACCATTAGTTTGTGAGCTCTGTTGACATACGCACACACAATAAAAGGTTAATTATTTCTAGGGGAGATAGAGAGGAAATGATATATTAAACAATAATAAAATCAGTAACTTTTATTCTGGTTGAATGTAACTTCCTGGGGTGCAAATACAAGTAATATCTGTTAAGACTTTAATTGTATCTCTTCTTTTAGTCTTAATGCAATGATTAATAAAAGTAATAATAACATGATAGATTTCACTAAATACCTGACATTATTCACTGAAATTCTTTAGAAACTTTAAAAAATATTTAGTGCTGCATAATCATTAACAATAAAATGTAGGACTGGATGAATTGCTAAATGGTTTTCTGTAAAATATATTAGTATATTTTAAAGCTATATGTTAGCTATTAGATCTTTAAAAGATAAAAATAATGTGCTGCAATTTTGTGTCAGTATCTGTGAAATTTACCAAACTTTCATGGTTAAGATTACCGCTATTATTCTTTTTTTCCAAATTTATTTTTTATAAGTTGCAGTGTGTACACTCTTATGGGGAGTTTACATTTCAAAATGAGAGACATTTATTGGTTTGAGTCTTCACAACTTTAAAATGTGTACATTTCCATAAGTGTATTTGTTGAATAGTAGTATAAAGCAATGTTACCGTATCATCATGAATCACTTGTGAAAGACATACCATCAGTTAAAATTTGAATTACTCATTTTTCTTTTAAAAAATTATGATAAATGAACACACACAAAAACAAATGCCAAACTAAAAAGGAAATTGAATAACTTTTGGGTTAGAAATGTATAGAAATACTGAACTCTAAGTTGAGAATTTGAGCCACCCTGTTAGTCTCACATGCTGCCATGTAGCTTGGCTGCTGTGGGGTAACAAGTACCAAAAGCATCATTCATAATAGAGAACTGGATTCACCTCATAGATGCAACTACTGTACAGGTGCAAGACTTCATATATGAGGATGCGTAACAAAGCAAAGTAAGCTGTGCAGCTAGTATATAAGGATGTAATGGCAATGTAACTAGCTTCTGCAGTACCCCTAAGTATCATCTTGAGGCCACAGCTTCCAATAAAAAAGCAGGGTCTAGAAGCAGGAGGACAGAGGGGTTATAGTTAGGAGAGGTCATCACTTTCATGCTAGGAAGCAAGAGAAGTGTAAAGAAAGAAAGATTTCACTCAGCAGAAAATTAAAACAAAAAGTAAGGAACTACAATAGGAAAGCTAATACTATCAGTGATACTCAAGATATACTGATAAAATATTAATTTTATATGAAAATGTAAATAATATTACTGTCAGGACTTTTAGAAAAAACTATACATTACAATTAGATAAATTTTGAAAAATAAAACATTGATATGAAAAATAATGGAAATATTTGCTACTATGAACACTGAACATTAAAGTTTTTACTGGATAAATGCACAAATTTAGCTTAAACAAATACAAAAATAATCTAAGAAATTCAAGCAGGACACCTTCTGGGAATGCAAAGATATGAAAAACAGCAGGTGCAGTGACACATGTCTGTAATTCCAGTACTCTGGAGACTGAGGCAGGAGGAACACAAGTTTAAGTGGAACCCTGGGCATTTACCAAGACCTTCCCCCCGAAAAAAAGGAATTTAGGATGCTTAGAAGATGCACATATGCATACAAATGCAGGTCCTGAATTAGAGAGATTGGCAGAGGAGCAGTTTTTAGGCAACCATAGTGGGACAGTTTTTAAAAGAAAAGAAAGATGTAAGTCTTCTCATATGGACCTTGGTTGTTATAATGCTATGAAATATTTAGAGTAAAAAAGATATCAAAGTTTCTAGAGAAAGAGAAGACATTACTTTAAAACCAGATGACAGTTGCTCTGACCCCACATTTTTCCTCAGCATCAATAGACGTCAAAGGCCAAGAGAAAAATATTTTTAAAGGCCTAAGATAAAGAACTTTACTTCTTTTTTGACAGTAAGGACATTAATAAAAGTATTTTCAGGGATTTTACATCTAAGGTGGTTTGACATTCACCTTTTTAAAAGAATTACCAAGGGTTATTCTTTAGGATGATGGAAAAAGAACTGAAATGAAACAGAGAAATAGAAATAGTGATGAGGAAAGAATATGATGCTAAATATAATTTTAATATTGATTGTAAAGTAGTAATAATTCATTTTGAGGTTAAAATTAAGATGGAAATTAAAATTTATATAACACTGACAAGGAAGGTGTTTGAGATGACAACAGTAACATTAACAAGAATAAATCACTTTAAAATGTAACATTAATAAATATATATATATTCAACCACAGCATTAATCAAAATTAATAAGGTTTATATGAATAAGATTTGCTAAGTTGATTTAAGGAATCTATAAAATTTCTTCAACATAACTTACAGAGTGAACGTATCCATGTCATGCACTGTGGAACATTTATTAAAACTGTGTAGTATGTCAGAAACAGTGATTGGTAAAAGTATATTGTGTTCAAATCAGTAGAAACAGACTTTTTCTATAGAAGAACTAAATTAGAAATAAAAATAAATAGTATCAAAATGAAGCCTATAATGACAAATTTATATTTGAAAATTAACAGAATAATTGTAAATAATTTATGGATCAGTCCCAAAGATGTTTGTAAATTAAAAAATATTTAGACTTCAGTGACAATTTCCAGTGACCAGCTTTGACAATCTATATTTTAATTTCAATTTATTTATTTATTTATTCAGTGGTACTGAGCACTAAACTGAGATTTGCAAGCTGTGTGCTGTACTCTACCACTGAGCTACATCCCCATAGCCAGTTATTTCCATTGAAAATGTGTAAGTGTAACTAACAGAAAAGAAAAAAGATTATGCATTAATTTATAGTGATTGTCTCAGGCACTACAAAGAGACAAATGATGGGAGCTAATAATACATAAATTATATAGAAATAATGAAATATATAATAGAAGCAAAATAATGATGATCCATGAACAAAAAGCAGATTCCTTGAAAGTATTTTGGTATATTATTTGCTGGGATAAGTAAACCAGTACATTTCATTTACAACTGCTTTCTAAGTACTGACCTTTTATTACTTTATTAATTTGCTTATAGGTAAGACTTTCATAATTAATCATTACTACTATTTCTAGGAATTCAGATTCATAGAGAACAATTAGCTGATACTGGTAGGATGGAGGAGGATCTCTCCAGACCATTATGACAATATTATTCTCTTTCCACTCCTGTTATCCTCTTGTTCCCAAGAGGTTATAACATTTGTTGTCTTGCTCTCAGCACCTTTAGTGTCTACTCCATTATTCAGCATATACCTAAGTGAATGACTGGTACTGGGCAGCATTTGGGTGCAAAGGATACAGTGGTGAACAAGGTAAGAAGGTAAGAAAACAAATGCAATGGATTGGTGACAAAGGGGACTGAGATAATAGAGTGGAAACTTGTAGCTAGGAAACCTAGTAGACAGTCTAACAGAGAAGGGGAAGTTGCATTGAGAAAGTAAACTTTAAACTAGATTCTGAAAGATGCTCAAGTCTAACAACATCAGAAATGGAGGAATGTTCAAGGGATGAGTAAATCCTGAAGGCAAGAGAGTGCTTGTATTCATTGATTTTAACATATATGCTTTTGATAAGTAAAATTGCCCATAATCAGTGGATACATACTTATGTTTACACTGTACTTTGTAAACTTAAACCATTTAATTCAGTAATGCAGCCTCTAGTTCCCGAGTACAGCATTTTGTATAATCATGAACATATGGCCTATAAAATTTAGAAAACTTATGAGTTTTGCAACTTTTAATATAAAATGAGCAGAGTGCTTTGTAAAGAGAAGATATTAATCACAGAAAGTTATCACCATTGAGTCATTCAATTCTTATAACAAATTGTTGAAGTAATAATTACCCCTTTCATTTGACTTGATATTCAAAGAGATGAAGCACTTTTAAAGATAACATATGTACTTTTTGTGAAGGATTTGGGTCAGGTGTCAAGTTTTTCTCTCTTCTAGGTGGGTTTTCTTTCTCATGTTCTTAAGAGGATCTGTTGTAGAAGTTGTAAAAGTGAATACTATGCCAGACATATTGTTTTGTAATAATTTTTCTAAATTTAAGGCACATGAGTACTGTTACTCAGAAAACTACTCAACAGAGCTGCTATGTTCTATTCATATAAGTGTCTAAAACAGAGAGAACCTATATAAAATATTTATTGAAGTGGAAATTGAATGAAACAGAAAGAGCATTCTAATTCCAGATTGCATAGATTTTACTATACCAGAATAATATGAAAGTTATTAGTTAAAATCTTGAAAATTAATACATTAATAATATAATTTAGTGTTTACCACAACATGAAATTTTCCACATTTTTAACATATATGAGTTACAGGTCCCA
The DNA here is from genome assembly GCF_000247695.1 of Heterocephalus glaber. The sequence goes on along the minus strand of NW_004624857.1, from coordinate 281,897 downwards.
CTTTTGGTATCCCTGTTTAATTGTTGGAAAGAAAACTGCCGGGTAGCCCAAGTATATTTCTTTACCAAAGAAGAATGCAGAGAATAGTATGTACTCAATTAGTAATATAACTTAAGAAACATAAACCAGCAAAATGAAATTAATGTATTATTTTATCAAGATTTCTATTCAACCTACACTGATAAAATAAATCTTTTTAGAAATTACCAGAAATTATTTTTGTTCTATAATAAAATCAAATTAAATACTTGCCAAAATGTAAGTCTCTTAGGAGGTATATAAAATGTAAATATCCTTTCACAATTAATCTTTCAACTAGTGGTGAATGTTCTCAAATTTCAAGGAATATTTTATTGTCAATATTTCCCTATACCTAATTTCTGCTATTGTTGCATTAATAAGAATGAACACATTAATTAAGGAAGCTTTATACCTTTTAAGAAGTCATGTGCGTGTGTGTGTGTGTGTGTGTGTGTGTGTTTTGGTACCATGGCTTGACTTCTGGAGCTTGCACTTGCAAGGAAGGCAGCAGTACCACTGAGCTAAATCCCTGGCCCATTCATGTGTATTTTTATTATGTACCACTTTAGAAAGTAAGAAAGATTACATTACCATCAAATTAGAATTGATAAATATCTTTGCATTTAAAATGTATGTGATTTTTTTATTTACAAAGCACATTATTAGAAGATTATACTCTGTGGGGGAGGGTTGTGGGAAAAGTCCCCTAGTTCCACTCTACATATCAGTTTTTCTATTTTTAAAATCAAGATAATCTCTCCCATGTCTTGAAATAATGTGAAAATTTTAGAGAAAATGCTATAAAGTGAATTTGTAAGTGATAAAGTAAGTGCACTTTCAGGATAAGGAAAAACTCATAAATGATAGGATGATTATACCAGGAAATATATTTTGAAATGTTCCCCAAAAGGAATACTCAGTTGTAAAAACTGTCTGTCTTTATACTAAGGTTTCACTGTTTTCCTTTGTGATGCCTCCTGATTTGTTACAGCATGTCATTGGATTTCAGGAATTGTGAAATTCATCAAAATTATGTTGAATGCTTACTTTGTGGTAGAACTCTATTGTGTTCTGGATTGCAGACTAGGGAGAATAACTCTCTGATTAGTTCATAGCTTAACGAGAACATCAGATTTTATGTTATGCTGTTAAGTGAAAAATAATTATGTCCCTTGCAGAATGCCTAGCAGATAATCATACTCAATTTCACAATAGATTTAGTGTTATCTAACTAGCACTTTCATGCTAGTGTGAGGACTTCTTAAAAATTCTTTTCTACAACACACTAACTGTTTTACTATATAACACTGTACACCTTTTTTTAATACTACAGATGCGAAAAATAAAATAATTTTCAAATGGTCCAAGAGCTACAACATTTGAATGACAAAGAACACTTAAATAGGATGCAATTATAAAGCAGTAAGACAAGAAAAGGAATAGAAGTAAAGAGGGAAGATGCACGACAGTCTTTGCTTATAAATGACATACTTATTTATGTAGAAAATTCGGAAGATTCAAAAGAAAACCCTCTAGGAGATAATAGAGCATAGTGAGATTGAAGAATATAAGGTTATTATACAATATAATCATTTTTCTTATATACTACCTATTAAAAAACTAGATTTTGAAATTTAAAATACACTACCATTTACATTAACACCCTCTAAGAGAAATATTTAGGTATAAATCTAACACAACATTCAGATGACGTATATGAGGAAAATTGCAAAAGACATTTTGATGAATAGAAACAATTGAATAACTATTATACTTTCCTGTATAAGAATACTTAATTTTGCCAAAGTGCCAGTTCTTCCCTAATTGTAGATTTAATATGATCTTAACCAGCAAGTTATTTCATTGCTATGGAAAAGTTGATTCTAAAGATTGTTTTGAGAGGCAAAGGACCCTTGTTGGCCAACACAGGACAGGTGGAGAAGAACAGTTTGAATGCCATCTCTACCAGACTGCAAGCTATAGTATAATGGTCCAGTGATAGAGTCACTGTGGCTTTGTTAAAACAATAACCAAATAGTCTACTGAAACAGAATAGAATCACCAAAAATTGACTCACATAAATGTATCAACTTATGTTTGACTAAACCTGAAAGGTAATATGATAGAGAAAGCATAACCATTTTACAAATTGGTGCTGGAACCAGTAACATACACCTGCAAAAATGGATGTAGACACAGACCTTATACCTTCCATAACTATTCACTCAAAATGAATCATGAGCCTAAATATAAAAGGCTAAACTAAGTTTCTCAGACTATAACAAAGGAGAGATTTCATATGACCCTGTTTGTAGCAGTGACTTTTAGATACAACATCAAAGGCAAAATCTGTGGAAGAAATTATTGATAAGCTGGACATTATCAAAATTAAAAACATTCTCTGAAGGACACTGTGAAGAGAATGAAAAGATAAAGCACAGAATGGAGTTGCAATGAACATATCTGAAAAAAAAAACCTGTTATTCAAAATATACAACAAACCCTTAAAACCTAATAATAAGAAACAATCAAATGAAAAATGGGCCAAAGACTTTATCAGGCAACACACCAAAGATATACAGATGGTTAATAAGAATATGAAATGATGTCCCTCATCATATATCACTAGGGAAATACAAATTAAAGCAGTGAGATATTACTATATTATTAAAATTGTGCCTTGGTCTGTACAGGTGGCTATAATAAAATACCATAAAATGAGTAGTTTAGAAAACCAAAGAAAGGCATTAATGACAGTGCTGGATGCTGGGATTTTCAGCATCAGGGTGCTGACAGATTTGGTCTTTGGTGAAGCTGTTTTCTTGATTCACAGATCTGTGGAAAGGACAAGATAGTTCTCAGGGGTGTCCTATGAGAACAATTATCCTATTTAGGAAGGCTCTCATTACCTAATCACCTTCTAGGACCTTCAGAATCTAATCACTTTCCAAAGATCCCACTTCCTGACATCGGTGATTAGATTTCGACATACAAGTTTTGGGAAAACACATTCAGGCTGCTAGGTAGAAAAATGCAGAGCACTGAACACACCACATGCTGGGGAGGACGTGGATCGACAGGAACTCTTCTTCACTGTCATTGGAAATGCAAAATCTACAGCCACTTTGGATGATATTTTGACACAGTTTGTTCTGAAATTATGTAAGAATATTATAAAACTAATATTTTAATTTGATTTAAGTTAGATTAGTTTTCTTTTCAATGTGAATAGTCACATGTGGCTACCTCTCACATTGGAAAGTATGAATTTAGATCAACTTTATCTTGTGGAATTTAAACACTAGGAAAAATGAGAAACACCATTTTTTATATGACCAGGAACTTTTCTAAAGTGAGTTTCATATGTTAGATCATTTAAATTTCATAATTATAATATAGTTACTAAAAAAAAGGATTGAAGAGGACATCAGAAAATGGAAAGATGTTCCTTGATCCTGGATAAGCAGAAGCAGTATTGTCAAAATGGCCATACTCCCAAAACTCATATACAGATTCAGAGCAGTCCCCATCAAAATACCAGCAGCATCATTTACAGATCAAGAAAAAACAGTCCTACAATTGATATAGAATCAGAAGAGACCCAGAAGAGCAAAAGCAGTTTTGGGCTTCAAGAGCAAAGCAGGAGGCATAATAATACCTGACTTCAAGCTACATTACAAAGCAGTAGTGTTAAAAATGGCATCACTGGAACAAAATCAGGTATGAGGATCATTGGAATGGAATTGAGGATACAGAAACTTTCCCAGACACATTAAGCTACTTGATCTTTGACAAAACAGCCAAAAGCATATGTTGGAGGAAAGATAGCCCATTCAACAAGTGGTAACTGGAAAAACTGGTTATGTACAGGGAGAAGATGGAAACTGGACCCATATCTCTCACCATATACTAAAAGTAAAAATGAATCAAATATCTAAACAGTAAAACAAATATTAAACCTACTGGAAGATGAAATAGGTAAAACACTTGACATTGGTGTAAGAAAGGATTTTCTGAACAGAACCACAATTGCACAAGAAATAACAGTAGGAATCAGCAAATGGGATTATATCAGACTAAAAAGGCTCTGTACAGCAAAAGAATCAGTAGAGTGAAGAGACAATGTACAGAATGGGAATAAATTTTTCCAGCAAAGATCCAGTCAAGAAATGGGCAAGAGAAATGAACAGACACTTCATAGAGGAACAAATACATGATAAAAACACTCAGCAACTCTGGCCATTAGAGAAATGCAAACTAAAAATGCTAAGATTCCATCTTACTCCAGAAAGAATGGCAATCATTAAGAAATCAAAGTATAACAAATGCTGGCAAGGCCATGGTGAAAAAAGAACCCTTCTTCATTGTTGGTGGAAATGTAAACTAGTATAACCAGTATGGAAATCACTATGGTGATTTCTCAAAGATCTGACATTAGAAATTCCAAATGACCCAGTAATCCCCCTGCCAGGTAACTTCCCCAAAGAGCTTAAGATATCATACTACAGCAATACATGCTTACCAATGTTTATAGCAACACAATTTGTAATAGCTAAATCCTGGAAACACCCTGTATACCCATCAACAGATGATTGAATAAAAAATGTGCTATGTACATACTAATGAAATGCTACTCTGCTATAAAAAATGAAAGATTTGAGACATTTCTAGGAAAATGGATGCACCTGGAAAATATAATGCTGAGTGAAATAAACCTGACTTACAAGCTTAGGTTCCGTATAATATCTCATCTGAGTGAGGCAAAGTACAGACAAAGAATAATAAAGGATAGATAGAAGGGGACAGATAAATTTCTTGCAATAGAAAAGTGACCCAAGGGAAAAAGCAGTATAATTTTGATACCAGACCTTTTATAACACCCGTTATGCTAGCTAAAGGAAAAAATCAAGTGTAATAAAAATTATGAAAACAATAAAATAAAAACAAAACAGACAGAAGAATATCAATTTGTAGAGTAGTGTATTGAGCAGGACCATATATTGAGAAGGTATTAAACAGTTCATAGCTTCAGGGATGGGTTATACAAATCAGAGGCCATCCATTTTCATTCTAGTGCAGGTCCATGGTGCTTTCTGAGTTGAGGAGTATGCATGCTTTCATTTCTTCAGATCCTTTTAAAGTCTCCAACTCTGTGTTGAGAACTACCAAGAATTCAATAAACACACACTTTAATTTGATATTTACCCTTCATAGTTTTTGAAGGAATATTCTAAAGATTGGTTCAAAAATATTAAAACATCCTTAAGTGAAAATGTATACATACTGAATATTTTTGTATTGTTGCTACTTTAAAAGTGTCATCAGCTAGAATTCCTGTGAGATGTGCTTACATTTCAAAATTAAACTACCTGCTTTTGAATGAATGTAACAAGGAAGATATTTTGTAAATTTTATTTGGTATATCATATCTTAATTTCATATTATAATGAACTTTTTAGACTGGAAACATTCTTAAGACATATGAAACTCTTCCATTGTAAAAGATATCAACAATAAATCTTTTAAAAACACTTGTATCTTTTCTAAAGTTTGTTAAAATGAAATATAATTTATAAATGTAAA
>NW_004624857.1:247768-275242 GCF_000247695.1 Heterocephalus glaber | reverse complement strand
TACCTTTAGTTCTGTCAGTTTCTTTTATATATTTCATATTGTAATTATTATTCATATAGATTTACAATTGTAAAATCTTGTGGATAAATTAACCTTTTATTACTATGAAGGGTTCTTTAACCTTATAAATACTTCTTCATTTCAAGTTTCGTATGTTTTATATTGGGATACAAATAATAGCTTTGTTTTTGTTAGTGTTTGCATGGTGTAACTTTTTCCATGGTATAAATTTATACCTTTCTGTATCATTACATTTAAAGTGATGTGTTTTTAAAAGCTTTTATCTTTTTAGCAAGCACAAGGACCTGAGTTCGATCCCTGGTACCAAAAACAAAAACAAAACAAAACAAACAACAAAAAAAACCCAAAAGCTTTTATCTTTTAATGCAAGTTTTAGTCCATTTACATTTAATGAAATTATTCATGTTTCTATTCTCCATCTTACTGTTTTTTAGTTTCTCACCTTTCCATATCTATTAATTTTCTATTACTTATTTTCTTTGAATAAACAAAGTGTTATATAAATTCCATTTTTACATTATCTAGTTATGTGTTGTTTTAGTAGTTAGTGTAAAGATAAAAATATGCTTAACTGATTACAGTCTAATTAATGTTAGGGTTATTACCACTTAAACTCACAATGCAGTGTTCTGGAACCATTTATCTAAGCGCTCATGCCTTGTGTTTAGCATTTTAGTTTTATTTTTCTTGAACTCCACATTACAGACACTATTATTTTCTACAGTCAATATTAATTTACATTTTCTCACATATTTTGATCTTTAATGCTATTTATGTCTTCCTGCATCTGTGTTTTCATTTGGAATAATCCTTTCTTCCTCAAGAACTTCTTTTAGTATTTTGTAGTATTTCTTTTATTGTTGCCAACAAAGTCATTCGGAAAATGTTTTCATTCTCCATTGACATTTGAAGGATGTTTTAGTTTTGAATGGAATTCTGGGTATTTGCAGTGTGATAGAAATACCGGTTCACATTCTGACGGCTGGTGTTCATTTTGAGAGTTAAGTTGTTAGCTTTAATGTTGCTCATTGATATCACTGTGCCTTGATTATTTGGTTTTTCAATTCCATATTTCTCTTATTTGTCATTTCAACAATCTTACTGTGATATTATGATTTTCTTTTATGTTTTCCTTGTTTAAAATTTTGGAACTTCTTTAACCCATCCTTTCAGTTAAAGGAAATTCTTGACCTCTTTCATTGCAATTGTCACTCTACCCTCCTTGTAGGAGTCCATTTGTACATTTTTTAGAGCTCTATATTTTGCTTTCTACCTCTATTACTCAGTTTTATATTTTTTGTAATGACTTTGCATGTTTTCGATTAGTTTCTTCTGCTCCATCTTCCAGATTGCTAGTCTTGTATTTGCTCTTTGTCTAACCTGCTATTAAATACTGTATATGAAATTTTAATATCAATTTCTGCACAGTTTTTCTAATGTTTCTTTTATGTTGGACCAAATCCCCAATTTATGAAAGTTCACATTTTTGTTATGTATTTTTGAATATATTCATCTACATTTGATATTTACATTTACTTGTATATGCAGTTCTATTTTTCTAGTTATTGTGTTTTCTTTCATGCCAGACCAGACAGCTTGGTCAAAAACCAAGCATGGTAAATGACAATTTGTAGAATCTGTGGTTGACATCCGATCCTCTACAGCAGGTCCATGTTATCATTTGATGCATTGGGAAGGTAGATATAGTGAGGACTAATCACCTTCCTTCTACTCTGAGGCTGTTCACTCAAAGCTGGATTGCTTATCCACCTCTGGTTTGCCCCAGTTGAGAGAAGTTCTAGCTGTGTGTGGGGTGTTTGATAAAGCTAAGAAAAATCATCTTTAGCCACTCTGCAGTACAGTTTCTGTATTGCCTTCACCATCAAAGGCAGAAAACTCCCCTCAGCTTTACAGAAGTTTTGTTTAGACCCTTGGCTTGTAACTTACTGAGAATTAAGTTCATTTCTCTGCGCTTTCTTCTGTTCCACATTGTTGCATCCTGTGTTCCAAGACATTCTCTCTATTTCTAGAAGATTGTCACAGTTTCTCTTACTGGTTCTTCTGAACTGTTGTCCTTTCAAGATTCTTGATCTTCCTTCTTTTCCTGAGGTAGCAAGTATGGTAGGGGAAAGTGACTTCTAGACTCTCATCTCACTTCTTTCCTCTGTGCCTTTTCCTTTGAGTTTTTGACACCTCTAAGTCTGGTTTGCTTTAGTAAATCTCTCATGCTTTAATCAGATTTCTAAAATGTTATTCTTTAAAAGCTATTCCATCACTGTCAAAAGTGTAGATGTAAAGAAGTCATTTACTTAGTCATGTCTATGTGCCAGGTAGGTACTAAATGGTGGTAATACAATGGTTAATTTCTTCTTACACATCACATTATATCTTCTTTCAAGGATCTAGATTCTACCGACTGACACGAAAACCGAACACATAGGAGGGTAGGTAATTGCTTATGTTAGAGTCTTACAGATTAAACTGTAGGAGCTCACAGAATGAACTCACTACTTGAGCGACAAGAGGAAGTATGGAAGGAAAGTCAGAAAGTTTTTTTTTTCTTTTACTTTTTGAGATACAATCTTGCTGTGTAGTTCAGCTCACTTTGAACTCACTGTGTAACCCAGGCTGGCCTTGAAATCACAGCAGTCATCCTGACTTGGTCTTCTGAGTGCTGAGATTACAGATTTGCACTACCATGCCAAGTTTAGGAGGTATAACTCTTGGAAGGAATTTCAAAGATTGAGATTTAGTCAGTCTTAAGATTTCATCTACTTGGCATAAAACAAATTCCGCATATGTCAAATTAATATTGAAAAGGCATTGCCCATTGCTCGTTAAATCACTAATGGAGTTGAAATGTTAAAAATGTGTTTCAGTTTGTAAAATTTAATTTAAAAATTTTAATTATGGCAACTTATTTTCCCATAGGTGTTTAAAAGAATGAATATCCCACAGATCAGAAATCCTTCTATGCCTCCCAAAGAAAAAATGCCTGAAGCCTATTCTGCAAAAATTGCTCTCTTTGGTGCTGGGCCTGCCAGTATAAGTTGTGCTTCTTTTTTGGCTCGATTAGGCTACTCTGACATCACTATATTTGAAAAACAAGAATATGTTGGTGGCTTAAGGTAATGCCTACACATACTTTGTGTTTGTAGTGTCAATAATGATGAGGCGAAACAATTACAAATATTGTTGTGTTAGAATCATAAACTTCAGACTCACAGATGGTATTTTAAATGTTCTTTTCCGAAATGTTCAAATTTTGATTACATTACTCACTTTAAATTTTGCAGTTGACTTTAAGCAATATTTAGTTAAGAATTTATCTGTCTAGTTCTGTGAATTTAAGACAAATTTCAGCAAAAGAATTTTTGGTTAGTAGGAACAAATCATATGAAAAAATTGTTTCATCCTTTTGGATATTTCCTTTATGGAGATGTGTCTGAATAATCATGGGTATTTGAGATGAAAAAACCCTAACTTCTTAGAATATCAGTCATTTCATTTGTTGACTAGTCACATGTTATCCTGCTCATATATTTTTAGTTTGCAATCTCTGTAGTCTGCATTTGATTGCAATTTTTGTCACAATCCACTGGAAATGTTTTCTTTAAATGTACATTTTGTAATGTTTCCCCAATTAGTATATTTTCAATATTTGCTATTAATCAGTGTTATTGCTGTAAATCAGCATTCAGTTGAATACTCATTTTTATTCCCATGTGATTTCATACCTAGAAAGGGAAACTGGTCATTTTGTGTCAGTGACTTTCAGATGTTTAAACAAAGCATAATTGTAATTTACTTTATGTAAAATAAATGGAATTCTATATTGGACATGTATTACATTTATGATCAAAAACATACAATGTAGTATAAGTAAGCAGTGTATATTGCTTAAAATATTTACTGTTAAAATGAGAAAGAAATTTGGTGGTAAGCTAGTATTTACCAATTTTAATTGATTTTCCCTAACTGCCTTAACTTATATTGAAATATTATGGATTTTAAATTATAACCATTTGGAATAACTTTTTATACCTAGTATTTAAACCTTTTGTAGATGCTAAAGTATTTGTTAAACAGCAGATTTGTCATATGTTCATAGAACATAATTTTAATCATATTATGACTAAAGTTTGTTGTTTCTCATCTTTACTAATATTTGTAAATATATGGTAGTGAATGTATAAATCTCAGTATTTTCAAGTGGCACTATGCTAAACCCAAAATAATATAAAATGATCAATTTGTTACAATGATATAAATATTTTGGTATACTTATGATATATATCAATATATTAGCTATTAATTAATGTGAAAGTATTTGACTGAATCACCATGCAGAAATATCACATACTGGAAATGTATTTTATAAAGGATATGAAGCATAAATGACCTCATTGTCATAAAATAATTATTTTTCAGAGTTGAGGCTCCATCACTTTTGACTTTAAGGGACTACACATATTTTATGAATTATTTTTCCTAGGAAATAAAATAGTTTAGATATTATTTCCTAAGAAGGATTTAGGATATTTTAATGGCATGTTATCACAGTTTTTTTAATTAGGAAAAATGTAATCTATTAACAACATATGTATAACCATTGTAGGGGTTTTTCAGTTATACACATCAGTGACTATGTGAGCTAATTTGAAAAATATGAACTTAATTGTTGTGTACCTTGGTAGACTAGTAAAAATCTTTTTGCTCCTTAATTGCATTTTCACAAGAAGCCTAAAATGGAACCAGCCCTGTTTGTGAATTATTATGCATTACCAATATTAGCAGATGATTATGGTTATTAGAATCTCTGTATTTCTTTTTAATTCACATGCAGGTTAGACATTTTTAAATTATAAAAATTGGCACTAAATTTAGACTTTTACATATTTGTTGAACAGTTTTAGTGGAATACACTGTGCTGGTTTTCTGAGAAAATATTTTATGGTGCTTATTTTAAAATTTTATTTTCTTTCTTTTACCTTTGAACTTTTTCAGTATCTAACAACAATATGGAATGTTTAATCAGTCTTGTTTGTCCTGTCAGCTGGTAATGGCATTTTATGCTACTGTTACAGGATTATAAAAACTAAAATGAATTTAGCCAAAATTACAACAAAACATTTGTCTATTTTCTCACTTACTTACAGATATCTCTCATTCTCTAGTATTTTCACAGTGGCTAAAAAAGATTACATTAGTTTTGTATCTGAAAACAATTGCTTAAAGAAATGATGGCAAGTTTTATCTATCCTTCTGCTTTGAATCCAAATAGCTTTTTAAAAAAATCTCTGGTGTATTAGTATCCAAAGAAAAGATTGATAGAGTCAGTAAAAGATGTCCAGGATTTAATTTCTATTGTATTGAGCACAATCAATTGATATTTTTGTTTCCACAGCAAATTCATAAAATAATCAATAGTATTGCTTTTCCTCAAATATGTCTTCCATTTTAAACATACAGTTAAAAAGATTACAAAACTTCGTAGGATGATATTGAACATAAATGGTGTTGAGATTGCAAAGTATTCAAGTACATATTTTCTGAGGATTTATTTAAATTAATTTATGAATTTATGAATTATGATATTTTGTTAAATAGAATAGTTAGTAACATACTTTAACTTGATAAAACATTACAGTATTTTTATCATATCAATTGTATTTCATATAGATTGTCAATAAAGAAAAATGCGGTCTAGCTGAAGCAGTTATAGCCATTGGAAATATTTTGATAATGTATGATCATAAATTCATAATGCAGATTTAAAACTGAAGAAAAGCTCTGCCAAAGCATGAGAACTGCACTGTAAAAGAATGGAAAGAGGGCCAGGGATTTAGCTCAGTGTTTCTGCCACCTGCCTCGCAAGCACAAGGACCCGAGTTTAAAAATAAAAAAGAATGGAAAGAAGTTGTTAAAAGTGATTTCTATCACATATAAGAAACATAAGCAAAGAAAAATCATTTTTCCCTGTTATCTGACATCCCACTAACTGTACAGGAGGATTTATGGTTGCTGAAAGAATATTTGTCTTTCAAAACCTTAGATTGTTAAAAGAATACAGATAGAAGAAGGAAAAATGTTTCCATAGGTAGCACAATGGTAAATAATCATTTGTATCAAATTCTATGTTCTGTATTTTTATCTTCTTTTCATGTAGTATTCAGGGACACTCCCAATTACACTCTTGTTTTCAAGTGCTATGCACATATAAATTATTTGAACATATATATCCGCCCTGAATTCTCTCGCTGTCCTGAGCAACAGATTCATGCATTCACACCCTGAATATCTCCTCTTTAGAAGCTTTGCCCATCAGTTTTCTTCCTCTTTTTGAACTTGCCATCTCCAGGAATAGCCATCATCAACAAATATGGGAATTACCTGGATTACTCTTAGATATCCTGACATTTGTATTTCATGAATACATTTTAAAGTGTCTTCTCACTCTGCCATTTATGATGTCATTTACCACTCACATCCTGTACCATGATTCTCTTGGGTTCTTTTCTCAATTTGTCTTTTCAAACACATTTAGTTTCAAAATCTTATTATATTTCTTTTCTCCTTGTTATAAAAAGTTTTGCTTGACCTGATATTCATTTACCTTTTATGATTCATTTACCTTTTATGGTTTCTTCTTTCCTTCTTTCCATTATTATTTATTAAACACTTACTTTATGCTGGTAATTCTGGCACTAGAACTACAGGAAAGAACGAGACAAAGTGGTTATTCAAATAGGGCTTATCTTTTAGTGATGAAAAGACAGATAATAAATAATAAAACAAATATGGACTATGTCAGATGATAAATAAAGTGTTTTTAGAAATGTTAGTTTTGATGAGGAATAGAGCAATATAGTGGTATAGGGCTCTCTAATGATTAACAATTTAAACAGTTATTCACATAACAAAGTATTTTCACTTGTGTACAGAAAACTACATGAGAGATCACAGTACCTGGTCATTGTATATTAGAAGCAAAGGTACACTGAAGAAGGTAGGATGTATAGTTTTATGTCTCTGCATCACTTTTCCCCCAATCTTAGGCAGCATTGCTTGGATAAAGTCATTATACACCTAGGAGTAAGAAAGGAAAGTAAATGGAAGTCATTTCCTTGAAACTCACTTACCACTATTGTCTTAATAAAATCCAGCATGGGGCAGATACTGAGGACTACTAAGTTCAAGCTGACATCCACTGACTAAATCTCTAGACATATCTTGTGCCAGACAGAAATCTGTAGCCCCAGCAAAATGAACTTGTGTGCTAGGCCACATCACCATTGGCCAAACATAGCAGCTTTGGGCTCAAAATAACCCACAGGAACTTTTTATAGGAACTTGATTTCCAGCTTGGGCTGAACCACGTTTGCCAGCCAGTGTATTTCATCCTTGTGCAGTAGCTTTCACAGTATCCCTAACCTGTGGGAACCTTGAAACTTTGCAATATCTGCAAACATCTCAGGGCTAGGGACTGAAAGGGGAGAGCTGTCTAGAATTTATGGACAGGCTTGGTGAGGAAGGTCCTTCTGAGGGAATGCTATTTTGAAAATTTTGGAACAGACTGATACTTTTTCTTAATGTGTAGATATCAATTTATGGTCATAAGGAACAAGAATATTCAGGGAAATATGTTATCAAGCAAACACATTAGGTTGCCTGATTATGAATACTCTGACAATAATTCTTTATAGCTATTTTAGTGATACTAACTGAACTTCAAGAAAGACAAGTAATTCAGATTAAGCAGAGAAATTTAATAGAGAGGTTAAAGTAAGAAAAAAATGAAACAAATTTCTAGAGCAATGATTGAAGTATATATATAGTATGATATATATGATATATATATAGTATGATGTATATATGTATACTATATATATATATATATATATGGTATGATAATGATAAAAAAAGTCATGGCACGATCATGGGGTGTGCAGCTTGAATAGTTCATCAAAGAGAGTTGTCTAAAGACCAGTGACAAAGTGGAAAAACCAAAGTTTAGTTTGAGGCATGATAACTTGAGCTAGCTATGAGACACCCAATGGATATAAATGTTTGGACATTAAATTCAAGCATAAAAATGTAGGGATCATTACATGCTGATGGCATTAAAAACCATAAAGGATCTTACCTGCTTCAGTATTTTACCCTACAATAAGCTTTCCCTTTGAAACGCTGTGGTTCACATTTGTTTATTTTTCATTTGGCAGTTTGTACTATGTACATGTGTATATGGTATCTCCTATCTGTTTGCTATTCCCATCTATTTATAAATATATTTATAAATAGAAATATGTCATGTTTGTAACAATCACTTCGTCATACCCTGCTTTCTTAATGGTGATCAAACTTAACCAACATTTTGAGTATTCACACCATACTATTTGCTCTAAGAGTTGCTTGGAAATGTGATTCTTTCACAATTATTCATTTAATACATGAGCCAAGTAGGGTGCTAAGTGTTGGCGACAATGATTTTAGGGTACTATGGAGTTCTAAGAACTGCTGGATCTCCAGCAACCTGGTGTCCTGCTTTCTCTTGTGCCCTCATCATTGTTTGAAGTTATACTGCTACAGATTCTGACTGCGCCTTCCTCATTGCTCAGGGTTCTTCCTGCTAGGTTGGTTGTCCACTTCTTTCTTTCTGGCCTACAGAAAAGTTGTTTCTACTTCTTATAACCTTCTCTTTCTGAGTTAAATCAGTCATTGGCCTGCACTAGCACCACCATTTTTCTTTTTATTTCATGTATTTCTACTTAGATCCCATAAAAATCCCAGAGTAGGGCTTAGTCATTGGAATGTGCTCAGTCTCCAAATGTGTCTGGATAGATATAAAATCCTTACTTTACGGTAGTTGGTTTATTTGGCTAGCATCCTTATTAGCCCATTGTTTTGGCAGGAATTCTTTATGGCCCATTGTTTCTGTTTTCTTCTCTAGAATTTTGAGAACCAACATTTTAGTCTGTTTTGAATATCTCTTTCACAGAGCCCCATGACTATCAAGGCTGAGTGTCTGTTTGTGCCTACATATCATCTATAGTAGTTAAGATTATTTCTGCTTAGTCTTCAAAGGCAACACCTTTTGTGGGTCCAGTGCATTCAGATGAAGCAAAAGATAATGTGGTTGGTATTTACAGGTCAGCTTGGGATGTTCTTAACTCTAGCCTAGACCTAAATTCATTTGTACATATGACTTATATTTCTAGCTAGATGGAATTCTTTTTATAAATGACTGAATTTTATGCATTTAATACTATAATTTGCATTTTTATATCCTTGAACATGGTGGCTTGTTTATTGCTTGACTATGAAAATTAATTCAATATTGTAGTACTTATGTCACCAAAGAATTAGAAAACTCCTTTGGAAGACTTTTCCTTGGATGATTAAGAAGGCTCATCTTCAATAATTTTTATTTTACAAATTAATCTCTATAATGCTTCTATATGTTTTTTCATTTTAACACATTCTGTCATAATTATCTGTTTATGTATCTTTTCCTGCAAGAAAGAGAATGTATGAAGAGTTGGATCTAAAATTCATCATCAAATAGTTGCAGCTACCACTGTGCTGGCATTTATAAATTCTTGTTAAATGAGTAGATGAATGAATGAATGGATAAATACCTATATATTCATGTACACATACAGCCTTTATTACTGTAAAACTTTGCATAGTTATTTGAGCTTCACTGTAATGTTCTAATTTATTATATGAATAATAGTACCATGTGACATTTTAAGTTCAGACAATCAGCACTGATATCAAATAGGATTACTTTTAATAACTATGCTTTTATACACTTAACTTTCAAAGACAAATAATGGTTAACTGTAAAAATATTCTGTTCACCAAATGGAACTAATTGTGAAGTATTTTAAACAGCACAGCAATACAAAGTCATACATTTAAATTTCAGCAAGCTGGAGGTCTATTTTTAGAATATATATATATTTTATTTTTATTTCATATTTGTACTACATAATGATTTCATTCATCTATCTCTCTGTTTCCTATTGTCTATCTTTAATTTTGTTCTTTAATTTACTTATATTTTGGGCTTCTCCTATAAGACAAAATGTGATATTTCTGCTTGTGTGTCTTATTTATTTAAAATTATGGTCTTGAGGTGCATCCATTTTCCTTAAAATGACTCAAGTTCATCCTTCCTTATGACAGTGGTAATCAGTTGTGAAGATATACCACATTTTCTTCATCTATTCATCTATTGATGGACAAATAAGTCACTTTAATAATTTATCTATTATGAGTTTTACTGCTATAAACATAGGTATATGTATATCACTGCAAAATGATGTCTTTAACTCTTTTTGGAAGATATCAATCCGAGGAATAGTTGGGTAAAACGGAATTTCTACTTTTACTTTTGTGAGAAATATCTGTACTGATTTCCATAGTGGTTATCCTAGTTTACATTCCCAACAAAAAATGTAGAAGGGCTCCTTTTTCCTTCAGAATTTATTATTTTTTTATTTCATGATGATAGCCATTCTTTCTGAAGTAAGGTGGAATCTCAGTGTTGTTTTAACTTTTTTTCTAATGGTCAGAGATGTTGAACTTTTCTTCATGAATTTATTGACTATTTTTACTTCTTCTGTGAAGTGTCCATTCATTTCAGTTGCCCAGTTTTTGATTGGGTCTTTTATTTTGGGGTTCTAAATGTTTGAGTTATTTACATATCCTAAATATTAGTGCTATATCTGAGGAGTAGCTGGTAATTTTTTTCCCATTCTGTAGATTGTCTCTTCACTCTGTTGATTGTTTCCTTTGCTGTGCAGAAGATTTTTTAATTGGATATAATCCCATTTGTTCATTCTTGGTGTTATTTCTTATGTAATTGGGGTTCTTTTCAGAATATCATTGCCTATGCTTGTGTCTTCAAGAGTTTTACCTATTTTATCTTCCAGCAGCTTGTTTCTGTTTTAATATTTATCATATGTACCTATTAAACTTCTTATGTACTTTCCTCAGAGTTTACTATTTGTTTTTATTATTTGAGGAATTTATAGAATTACTAATGAAAATACAGAATTAAAAAATTGAAAAATTACCACTTTTATATTTATTTACAATTTTTATGAGTTTCTACTATATCTTTTCAATACTATATCTTTTCAATCCATGTGATATTTTACAATGGAAGTGAAAATGTAGATAAACTCGTGCTCACATTATGTGAAGTACAAATATCCACAGAAAAAAACTTACACCTTTAATGATGATGAATAAATAGATGGTGCATTTTTTTTTAAGACTGACAGTTTTTTCACTGATCTTTCTTTTTTCTCTTTTTCCTTTTCAGTACTTCTGAAATCCCTCAGTTCCGGCTGCCATATGATGTAGTGAATTTTGAGATTGAGCTTATGAAGGACCTTGGCATAAAGGTAAACAAAAAACATAACACCTATATAAGTGTTGCTTAGCAACACATGTAACAGTGATTAACAACAAATGGCATGCATTTTACGAAAGAACAATTAAAAGCAACAGCAGGCAGAAGCAGAAAGACGCTTTCTTTTGCTGAGGGCATTTGTCTGTCTACTGTCTGAATGCCACTAGCCTGGAAAAGGGCAATCGATAGTTATCTGGCAAGCCTACATGTGATTAATTGTCTGTAAGAAACAAATTCCTAAATTGCTTTAGGGGTTCGGTGCAGCTAATAGAAGGATTTGGTTTCTTAGATCACATTTCTTCATGCAAGTTGTATGCACCTGGAATAGTAGTATTTCACCATTTGGAACATAATTTCTTACAGAATTTAATTTTATTTATTATATACATAATGTCATTATTGTTCAAATGATAATCCTTTCTCAACATAAGCAGTAAATGAGTGGGATAGAAAGCAGCAACCTAGAACTTTTTATCATTTTGTAAACTATAGTGTTGTTCTTTTAAATATGGATGGAAAGTTGACATATTGTATTTATAGACTATAGGTTTAGATATCTTTATTCTAGTCCACTAAGAAGTCTTATACTCTGGCTCTTCACTTTACCACATTTGTATTTTAGTTGCAAAAATATTAATTTTCCTTATAACACAATAGATAAGTGATGCACTGTGATTTACTAATCTATTATGTAAGTATATGCAGAAGATATTTTAAAAAGTGGTTAACAAGCTACCCTTGACTCATTTTTTTAAGGAAGTAGAAATTAATCAATAAAAGAGGAAAAACTCAAGTCATATTTTATGCTTTTGGACTAATATTTACATTTTTCTTGACAGTGCTTGGCTGATAAGACTGTTATATAAAATTGCTGATCAAAAAGTCCAGTAGAGGCCAAGATATGGAGGGAGAGTGGGGGGACGAGAGGGCCAGGGAATATATCAAGCACTAAGGTGTGTCATGTGCATGTACCAACACCCCACGAGGAAAATAATCATCATGTTCTGCAAACATGCACTAATAAAAAATAAAAATCAAGAGGAAAAAAGCACAATTTTTTAAATGACAGTGCTCAAAATATCTAATTTATGGGTGATTATTTATAAAATTTATTCTTGAAAGTTCTTTAAATGTGTTTCATTTTGAATTTATGTCCTTACATAATTATCATTATATGAGGAAAGGATGATTTATCAAAACTTCAAACTAAAGTACTTGGTATTCATACCAATTAAAGAGATGTCAGAAATTATAGCATTTTAAAATTTCTTACACATAACTGAAAAATTACATTCTATTTCACAGAACTAGATATATTGCACAAATTAGAGCTTATATATTACTTGTATTTGTAGACTGAAGATATAGTAGACAATGTACTGAGTGGGGAAAATATACATTTTAGCTACAGTTATGCATTTTCTAATTTTATAGTTAGAGATTTTGTGAACTAATTAATATCTTTAGCCTTTGTCAATACTTTTAAAAAAATATGCTGCTACCATTTGGGTAAACTATTATTTGTTTTCATCTGCATAGGGTATCTCTGGAAACAAAAATCTGATAGCACAGATTGCCTTGGAAAATTGTGGAAGGAATTTGTCACCATTTTATACATTTGTATTTTAAACCCTGTGAATTTACTACATTATTGAGAAAAAAAATCTATGAAGAGAAACCTCAATTTGTTTTAGGATGTAAAAGGGATAAATTATTCACTTGCTTTTAAAACAATGAATTCAACTCTGAAGAGAGACAGCAATAAGATTCTTTTTCACTTTAGAGACTTGCATCCATTCATAAGATAGTCTTGAAGCTTTTATGACCTTTGACTTTAGCTTTCAGAGGCTGTTTTTAAAGGGGTCTATACTTGTTACCTCTTTTGTCTCATCACTCAGATTCCCCTTCTAATCTACATTCTGTTTGTCCCTCTCAACTAACATTATATTCTTTAGAGTCAACAAATAATTTCCTGACAATAAAATGACATTTTCTCTGGTTTCCTACTGATTCTTGTGCTCCATCCAATGGACAAAATCTGTGGTTTTTATGGTTTAACATTATCTTTCTCATTCTACTTTTCTTTTCTAATAGGTTTGTTTCTTTATTTAACAAATAGTTTTATTTTTGACAAGCAATGTACCAAAGGCTAGAACACTCTAGAACCATCCTTGTTTTAAACTTCAGGCTTTTACCTATAATAGTTTAATAATCAATCATACATATATTATAACATAATCATTTTTTTGTTTCTTAGTTTTTGTTTTGTTTTATTATTTATTTTATTAGTATATGTTTGCAGTTCATGCAGTTTATAGTCATCTTGGGGAGTGGTTACATGTACATACCACAGCTTGTTTCTTTTTTTAATATCTTTCCACTTCTCTCCCTTTCCCTCATGCCTCCTCTAATTCCCCTAGCCCAATTTTCATTCTTGTGGATAATTAAATCCTAGCTCATATTATGGCATATAATGTTTACAATAATTGAGGTTATTAGGTTCCTGTACATGTACATGTTTATTCTACTTGTTTACTCTTCCCCTCCTCATCATCATTCACACTTTTGCCCTTGAATCACCTCCCTATTGCAGGAGATCCATCCTCTTGTCCCCTTCTGTCTATCCTTTATTATTCTCTTTTTTGTACTTTGGCTCACTCAAATGAGAGATATGATATGGTATTTAAGCGTGTGTGCCTGGTATATTTCACTCAACATTATATTTCCCAGGTGCATACATTTTCCTACAAATGTCTCAAATCTGCCATTCTTTATAGAAGAATAGTATTCTATTAGTATGTAGATACCACATTTTCTTTATCCAGTCATCTGTTGATGGGTATACAGACTGTTTCCAGGATTTAGTTGTTATGGATTTTGCTGCTATGAAGTATTGGTACACATATTTGGCTGTAGTATGATGTCTTAAGCTCTTTGGGGAAGATTACTGGGTCATATGGAATTTCTAATTTTAGTTCTTTGCGATATCTCCCTATTGATTTCCATAATGGTTTTACTAGTTTACATTCTAACCAACAGTGAAGAAGGGTACCTTTTTAACTACAGCCTGACTGATTTCTTGATGATTGCCATTCTTTCTAGAATAAGATGGAATTTAGCATTGTTTTAATTTGCATTTCTCCAATGGAAGTAATCATATGTTAAAAACAGAGTTCAATTTATCCACTTTCATATCAACTGTCTCTTTCCTGTTTAATAATTTCAATTTCTTCCATATGTAATATGTGATTAGTTCTTTTTTAATAAGATGAATTTTTCCAGACAAGTGTCACCTGAAAATAATGAGAATGTTGCTTTTTTACATTACATACATATATATCATTTTTTCACAGTTTCAATGTCTGAAAATGTCTACTATGTTAAAAAATGGTAAGACATGGGATAATTTTCTTTGTTCTAAGATAGCATTTTTAGAATATTGAAAAAATTTTCTAGCATTAGATTAATTTTAATAAAGAGTTTAAATTTTAAAAAAATAAAGAAAGGGCATTAAATTTTCAACAGCCCTCTTATATTTGCTTTATCATCTTTTCATTGCTGAGTGTATCAACTTTTCCATCACATTTTATTATTTCTGGATTTGTAGAATAGATATCTTTTATTAGTTTTTAAGAAATTCCTTTTCTGTTCACTTATTGACTTATTTATCCAAGAATATTAGAATTAAAAATATTTTATTTATTTACTTATTTGGTATTGGGGATCGAACTCAGGTCCTTGCACTTGTGCACCAGGTGGTGAAACCACTGAGCTAAATCCCTGGCCTAAAAATATTTTAAAGAATAAATATTTTTAGTGTCCTTATAGTTTCACATCTACAAAGCATTTTTGTTTTGCTTTATTCATCTTTTTTTGTGAATTTAGATTATAAAATTGTGTTAGTTTTATAAAAATAAACTTTCAAGTATTTTGTTTCATATTGTTAGTGTTAATATTGTCTTGAGACTATAGTAAGTTAGTTTTTAGTAAGTTGTATGTTTCTAGCCACAAAGCCATTTTATGAGATAGAATTTTAAATATTTAAAATTATATCTCCTAGGGTTATTCGTATTTTCCTTCTCTTTTGTTCTCATGTCAATTTTGCCAATGTATTTTCTTAGACAAATCTTCTATTTCATTGGGACATTTGCATTTAATAGATTTAAATATGTTATTTTACAGCAGAATAGATATAATCCAACTTTACTTGTGATTATATTAGCTTTCTCATATTTAAACTTACTTTGTACTTTTTCTTGAGTTTAGATAGTAATTTCTCTAGTTAACATATTTCTTAAAAGAATCACTTGTCAAAGTTCTGTTTTCATATTCATTACCACTGAGATCTTTATTAATTTTTCCCCTCCTATCCTATTTTTTACACTCTTGAAGTGTATACTTAACAATTTTCATTTTTATAATTTAAGGTTATTAAATTTTTGAGATACAAATATTTTGTCAGCACCCATGTGTTTTGTTATTTTAATACTGTTATTTTTCTTGAGTAATTACAATTTTGTGGGATAATATTTTTATTTTCTTCTTTACCAATAATACTACTGATAGAATTAAAATTTTTCCTTTTTCACTTAGTAGAATGTACAGGTTTTAAGTTATCAAGTAATACTCTCAGTTGATTTCACATTCAAAAGTCACATCTAGTATAATAAAGTTATATATTCTTTTTTTAAAAAAGAAGACAATTTATTTGAAAGTAGGGAAAAGAGAGAGAGCGAGAGAGAGGAGAAAACAGACATGGCAGAAAGTTTCTTAGTATGAGTAGAGAGTATTCAAAAGTGAATAACTCCAAAGTTATTGATTCTTTAGGAGAAATAGCTTCTCACGTTTGTATAGTATCTCTCAGTTTTATGGTAAAAATACCTATATGGGTCCCTGTTAATTATTTTTTCCCTGTGAATTATTTTTAACTCAAGATAAAAGTTAGTAGAAATTCTCTGACATTTGTATCAGACAATGTTACTAATGATTAGAATAGTTTTTATTTCTTATCCAATTCAGAATTTAGATGGACAAGAATATTTTGTTTTATAGTTTTATAGTATATTTATTTTACAAAGAAAAGAGTACTCTGCATATGGATCTTGCATTTTTCTATACATGTTTAAAATATGTGTATTTACCATTTTCCAAAATATTTGGTGGAAGTCTGTTTACATTAATTTTATTTGCAAACATCATGCATTTTTGTGCTCCAAACTCTAATACAAAAGGTCTAATATGTAGAAATCTCTTTCTTGACAGCTTTTCTTCATCATTGTATTTTTCACTATGATTTGAAACAATTCCCATTACCATAGTATAGCATTGGAAAATATATAAAATCAGTTTATACCTTGACTAGAAGGAGAGAACTGTTCATTAATAGCTGATAAAATAATTTTACCTAAGAAAGCTAATTATTATTTTTAAAATTCTTCTATTTTATTTTCTATCTTAGTGGTTCTGGAAATACTTAGTCTCTTTAACCAAATTTTCTATCAGAAAAATATAAAGAACATGTGTATTGTTACATTTAAAAAAAAATGGATATCACACACTTCATTTGAAGAGTTCTGCTCCAAATAAATGTAAATCTTTATCCTGTGTAATAAATGTTGTTACAGATGTGAATACATATTATGGATATAAAAATACTTTTTTATCAAACCCTGAAGTGCTTATTATGTGGAACTTGGCTTTGGCTTTGGGCATATGACATGTAGAACTTTTGTCATATGATATTTAGGACTTCTGTTGTACCAAAGTAACAAATAACTGACCTTGAAGTGGGGTGATTTTTTATTCTGAATTTATATAGAAAATATCTTTTTGTATGTTACTAAAGTCACTAGAGGAGGGCAGAGTATATACTGTAATCCATAGCTAAAAAAATCGCTGTGGAAAATATTATATATATAAAAGTACAGCGCGGAAGGAACAAAAATACAAACAAAATGTCCACTGTGTGATTTTTTTGTAGTGCTAGATCTATTTGACAAATAATGTTGAGATTTTATAAAATACCAGCTACCAGGAATATTTTTGGTTTCAGTAATTGTCTTAAAATATTAGGATAGTTAAATTTTGCACATCTCAGTTAAATTTCCCAATCAGAATGTAAGCCAGGCTTATACTTTTGTCAAGGTTATACTTTCTTCCATTTCTTTCTGAGAGAGAGGTATTTATTCTATGGGAAACATTCAGGTCTTCAGACTTTTAGGAAAGAAATTTGAATAGATTTCCAGTGACAGAGAGGAGTCCAGTGCCTGCCACTCCATTGAATGTTGTTATTGCTCTGTTCTCATTTCTACTAGGAACTGCTGCCAAGTGATGAATATCATCTGTGTCTTCCTCAAGTTTTCTACACAATTAAATGAAGTCTCCTTATTCTTATTTTAGTAGATTAACACAGAATGTCATGATAATTCCCATACATCTATACACAAAAGGAAAAGTCTCCATTTTTCGTTCCCCAGTTTCCTACTAAGGTGAAATTAACTGTAGAAATACAAAATGTCTA
Source organism: Heterocephalus glaber (assembly GCF_000247695.1). Next base: position 257,273 of record NW_004624857.1, on the reverse strand, counting down.
CATCTTTCCGGCATACTTATAGTTATTCACTCTAATGTGGCAGAAGGATTGGGATGTCTTTGTTTCCACTTGATAAGTTGTAAAACACCATTACAGTTCTAAACTAAACTTCTATTACAGACACATGTGCATACACACACACACACACACACACACACACACACACATCATTTCAGAAAGGATAGAAAGTCTGTTTTGAAATGTATTGCTAAGGCAGTAGATGACTGCTCTACTTTGAAAATTTCATTCTTATTCAGTTTGCTAACATTTTATTTAGAATATTTTAACCTGGTTTTTCTTTTATATACATATATACATATATATATATATTTGTATTAAGATTATTAAAATAAGTGACAGAATTATTCATTTTTCTTTTTAATAAAGTAAAAATCTGTTCATTAAAAATTAAGTTTATAATTCTAAAACATTATCATGTGATACTTTTAAAGGAATCTAATTCTACTAAATGTAATAGTAATATTCACTATTAGCTTATACATGTTTAATTAATGTTACAGTTTATACAATGCCATTTGATGTGTTCAGATTTCTGAATATTAGTTATTAATCTCACCTGTATTATAAACTTCCATCACTTAGTCTTTCTGGTATATAACAATAGAATTAGTTTATTTTAGGAAGACAAAAAATGGTCTTCTGTGATTTAGTCTCCTCTCCCATACTTCTCTGTCCATCCCTCAGTTTGTACTTTCTGCTCCAGAAACAACTACATTGCCAGCCTCTCAGAGACAAGATGCTGCCTGGGTCTTTGGTGCCAGCCTGGAGTTGTGAGGATTCAAGAAGTCAACATATGCAGTAGATGAAGTTCTGTGCTTAGTAAATACTCTACAAATGCTAACTGCTGTCAGTGGCTCACTGGTGAAAGCTTTTGTCTGTATGACTCCAATTAGACCATATATTTTAGAAACATATACCTTCAGAACTCAAAGAATGTACCAGGCATTGTGCATTTTTCTTTGTGATGGGGAATGCAAGATGCAGATATTTACTTGAGAGAGGATATATCAGCTCACACCTGACAACTGGCTCTCTAAACTTCACATGCCAGCTAGTCACTAATTGTAGGGTTCATGTGTCTTAAAATCCCCACCATACTCATTTCTTCTTGCTCATGCTGACCAGTCTGCCTGACATGGTTGATATAATGGATCACACTGAAGTTCTGTGGAAAGTCCAGATTGCTTCAAATTATATGTATCATTTCTGAAGTTGACATAACTCCCAGGCAAACTATAAATGAGTATGCTTATCTCTCCTCCCTGAGTGTGTACTGCTTTTTATTTATTAATTGCAATAGCAAAAGTATGCATTTACCAAATCTGTGGCCACATGTAGTATCACCTTGGCCTTATAAGTCTGCCTCAGCAATAGTACTATATCTGTCCCAGAAAATGCAATTTCAGGTTACTCTTTAAGTAAGCCTGCAGTTTCCATTCACCCTCTAGGAACTATCTGATCCTAGCAAGGGCCAAACCGGTGCATTAAACGGATATTTGACAGGGACCACTACCTACTTTCCCCATCTCACCTGTACTCTGGGTAATGTATGTTGTTTCATTTACTCTCTCAAAACATCAAGATGTTTTCATGTAGCTTTCCCAAATATGAGAGCTATTATAACTCTTACTACATACACCAGAGATTTAACATGGGGACTACTTCAACTGACAGCCTTATCAATTTCAGTTATGGCCTTGGAGATGAGGAGAATGTTCACTGACAGGGTCAACAGTTTCAAAGGACCAACTGTGAACTGAACCAGAATTTAGTCAGGCTCCACTATTTACCTCTTGCATAGGCCTCCACTCTTGTGTCTCCAAGATTTGATGTCAATGAAGAACCTAGCTCCAATATTCCTTGAAATGCATGGTTGTTCTGCTCTCCCCTGTGCACAGCTGCCTGGGTACATGACCATTACTCTCGGTGGGGAATAAAATTTATATTTACTTGCCATGATATTTTAGAGTCCTTTCTCCTAGGAACCTGGCTTCTTTTAGTACAAAAGGTGCCAGATCTAAAAATTGCCTCTAGTCTGAAAAAAAAAGTGTCTAAGTATTTTGACTTTTAATGGAGTGACTAACCTCTGCTTCTTGACTTTATTCATCTTCCCTGGACAATAACCCCATGCGAGTCCTATCTATTCTTGTTAAAGGTCCTGTGGAAATCCACTTCCTATCTCTATTCTCATCTTTATGATCTTGACTAGAATGAATCTCTTTGTTTTCTGAACTCCCATGTACATATGTCAATCACATTGTTTTGTTTTACAGTTATGGTGTGTAGGTATTCTGCCCCTTCTTAACTAGAGGCAAGGACTGTGTCTCACTTGTCATTTTATTGTTTCAAGTGCTTCACATAGCGCTTTGAGCATATTTAGTAAGCTACAAAAGTTTACTGACTTGAGTTTAATTTTCTTTTGACTTTTTTCTGTATTTACCCCTAATATAAAACATGTTAGTATTCTATTTATACGCACTTTCTTTATGTAAGCCTGTATGCTAAAAGATAAGAATATCCACGTACTGTGTATGGACTTTTTATAGATAGATTTTTTGACTAAATTTATTTTCAGTGTTTTAGTTTTGCTTATGTTCAGTGTTTTAGTTTTAATTAACTAAATGCCAAAATATTATTGTTCAACCTGTTTAATGTTGTTTTCTTAGATAAATTGTGGTAACAGCCTTTCAGTGCATGAAATGACTCTCAGTACTTTGAAAGAAGATGGTTACAAAGCTGCTTTCATTGGAATAGGTGAGTAGCTGACTTCCAAATATGTTTATTTATAATATATTTTTAATATTTGACAAAATCTCTCCAAAATTATTACCTTCAGACATTTTTATTTGCATTTTACTTAGTACACGTTTGCTGAATATAATGTTTACATTCTTTATAAGGAGTTGGTACAGGTACATAATACATATTAATTACATGTTTTTCATCACCCTTCCCTTCCCCCTCTATCCATCCTTTGCTCCCATTCCCACTTGAGAAAGATCTCTTTCTCTTCTGTTATCTTTTATTTTGCTCTTTATTTATAGTTTGGGTTTCTCATATAAGAGAAATCATGCAATATTTAACCTTGTGTGTCTGATTTATGTCATTTAACATTATTGTATGAAGGTACATCAATTTTCCTAAAAATGACTAAAATTTATCCCTTTTATGGCAGAGTAGTGCTCCATTGCATGTAAGTAGCACATTTCCATTATCTTTTCATCTGTTGATAGACATATAGCTTGCTTTCAAGATTCAGCAATTATGAATGGTGCTGCTATAAAAATTGGTATGAATGTATCACTGAAATATGATGTCTTTAAATCTTTCAGGAGGATACCTAGAGGGGAACAGCTGGGTCAAATAGAATTCTACTTTTAGTTTTTTCAGAAATCTCCATACTTATTTCCACAGTGGTTGCAGCAGCTTACATTCCTACCAACAATGTAGAAAGGTTCCTTTTGCTTCTCAGCATTTCCAGCACTTGTTATTATTTGATTTCTTGGTGACAGGCATTCTTTTGGGGGTAAAAGGAAATCTCAGTGTTGTTTTAATTTGCATTTCTTTAATGGCCAGAGATGTTGAACATTTCTCCATGTATTTATTGGCCATTTATTCTTATTTTGTGAAGTGTCTATTCATTTCACTTGCCCATTTTCTGATTGGGAGTTTTACTGGGGGAGTGTCTATTTTTTTTTTTTTTGAGCTCCTTACAAGTCTAGAGACTAGTGCTTTGCCTGAAGAATAGCTGACAATTATTTTCCCATTCTGAATGTTGTATTTTCATTCTGTTGCTTGATTCTTTTGCCATGCAAAAGCTTTCTAATTTGATATGATCCCATTGGTTGAATCTTGGTGCTATTTCCTGTGTAAGTGGGATTGGGTTCAGAATGTCCTTGCCTACTTCTGTGTCTTCAAGAGTTTTATCTACTTTATCTTCCAGCAAATTAAGTATTTTCTATTTTAATGTTTTACTTCTTTGGTCTATTTTGATTTTAGTTTATTATATGGTAAGAGATACAGATCTAGATTCAATCTGCATGTGGATAGCCAGTTTTCCCAGCACCATTTATTAAAGAGTCTCTTTCCTCCAGTGTATGGTGTTGGCCGCTTTGTTAAACAGAAAAATAATTAAATTTGCTTGGGTTTGTTTCTGAATTCTCTGTTCTGTTCCACTGATCCTCATGTCTCTTTTTCTGTGGCACTATCCTGCTGTTTTAAACACTGTAACTATGTAACACAGCTACATGTCGGGGATTGTGATGCCTCCTGTTTTACTCATGTTAACCAGTATTGCTTTTGCTATTCTGGGTCTCTTCTGGTTCCACATGACATGTATTTTTTAATAATGGAAGTTTTATTTGTCCAGGTAAATACAAACATTAATGATTGGCCAAATAACTAAATTTTAGTTATATAACCATTTGGGCTGTGTCACCTTCATTATGACTAGACTTCAGCAAGGCAGTCTTTTATCTTCCCATTCTCTCAGCACGCCACTGTCACAGCAGGCCATCTCTGGGAAGTAAATTGTTTTCACATCATCCCATGGAAGCTCAGAATCTGTCTAGATGCTTTGTCTTTTTATGATAATACAATTATTAAATTGATAATGCACATCAGAGTTAGCTCTTTTTCTATTCATTTTTTGAAATTCCCCTCAAATTTGGGAAGTTTTTCAGTTTTTGTTTTGGTTTGGTATTTACTTGATCAGATACATGCTTAGTAATTTTTCTGAAAGTCTCAGAGATATATATAGCCATTGAACCGTTTAATGTATACTAGGTTTGTGTACTTTACTTAAATATCCTATGTATGTTGAGTTTTCTAATCTTTTTTCTTCTACTTATCATTTATTGGGAAAATGGAGAGAACAACTAGTATAATTTAATCTCTATCTTAAACTTTGTACTTATTTTCTCAAATGATTGTACTCTGGACAATGGAATGTGAAAAACTGAAACTCAATACAACAAGTTCATCTTCAAGTCTTTCAGCTTTTCTCTTTTGCAGTTCACGCTTGGTACATGTGAATATTTAAATAATAAATCTACATGGAGATAAAATCTTTCCCATATTTTTAAATTATCACACATTGGAAAGCATTTATTTTGGAGCTATCTTCTTACTTTGCATATCTATAGCTATATCATCACTAGTGCTTCTTTGTCAATTAGATATTTGTTACCAAAATGCTGCATACTATATTATTAGACAATTGGTACCAGTTCTAAGGGAAGCTCTGCATTAACCTTTTTAGATGAAAACTTAGGAAGAAGTCTAGGTGTGGTGGGACAAATCTCTTAATACCAGCAGTCTGGGAGGTTGAGGTAGAAGTTTGCAAATTTGAGCTCAGCTTCTATAATTTATTGACTTAGTGAGACACTGTCTAAAATAAAAATAAAAACATCTGGGAATATAGCTTAGTGTGAAGGCCTTAGATTCAATTCCCAGTACCACAAAAGAAAAAACTAAAGATAGAAATTTGTACTAGCTCCTAAATTTTGTATTCAATATCATTCCTTTCAGAGCCTTGTGATTGCATGAATATTTGCTACATTATTTTTATTTAAGCTCAATGATCATTGTGTACATCAAGAAAAAGAAAATGTTCTGACGTAGTACCTAGGTTTCATCTTTAGAGGTTCTATACCAAACTTTGGTCTTACTTTTCAGTATTTCTTTTGTACTGAGAATTAAATGTAAAGAAACACAGCAAGTATTTATTCTGTGAATACCAACAGTACTCAATTTGAAAGTTCCTGTTTCTTCCAACAAGCATATATTAAAGAAAATGAAAAAATTAGCTAGATATTAAGTCTGGAGTCAACATATAACTATTTAAGATTCATCACTGAGCTTTCCTACAGCAGTTATACATAAAATATATGTTTCCACTACTAGATAATATTGGCTAGTACTACTACATAGCATCTCTATGGTCCATGTCTATAAAAAAAATGTCTGAACTGAAGAAATGGGGCCAAATCAATAACTAATGTATTTAAAACACTCCAAATTAACTGCATAAGAAGAAAACTATCACAAAAATTGGAGAAACTAAATGGTTTATAATTGTGAGTGATTCTAATGGTAAGAAATAACTTCTATCTGAAAGAATAACCTTTGGGAATTTTATTTTATCTAATTCTATTAAACTCCTTTACATTATTTTTTTTAAATTCTGTGCCCATTTCATTACAGTGGTCTCTATTTGACTCTGCAATGTGTGTGTACAATTTTGAAAATGTAGATTCCTTTCATATTTATGTTGTTGTGTATTTTCATGCTGAGAAAGGAATCTTTTGACATTTTGGTGTAGTGATGTGAGGAATGCAGTTGTATTCCATTTCAATATTTTGTACAAAATATATAGAAGAAAGTTTCATCCTGTCAAAAAGAAAGGTTCTGTTTGTAGAAGACAAGTATCCCTATTCTCTAGAAAATGTTTATTTGACATTCTTGATTGTCAATTTGGGAATTTATGACCTTTCTATTACCATATAATGGTTAGACAGTCTCAGAACCTTACATGCTTCTGTTCATTAACCTTGCTACTATATCCTAATTAAACTTCACTCACATGTTATCTACCCCTTTTCACTGAGTTTTGAAGAATAAATGATAGAATAGGAATTTTGTATTATTTAGGATATAGATTTTCCTTCTTTTTTAACTTTTAAAAAATTTTATTTTATGCACTGATTTGCAATTCATGCAGTTTTCAGTCATGTTGGGGAGTGTGTACATGTACATAAGACAATTATTTCTTATTAATCCCCTTCCATTTCTCTCCCTCTTCCCTCCTTCCTCCTCTAATTCCCCTATCCTGATTTTCATTCTTGGTGATATTTTGAATCTTAGCTCATGTTATGGAATATAATGTATACATTCATTGAGGGGGCTAGGCTGAAACAATATGCATTATGCATTTAGTTCTGTGTCATGTTACAGTGTGAGCCATCTTCAATACCTGGCTTACATCCTTGATCAATTCTTGATCTCTACATTTATGCTTAGAGAAGTGAGAAAGAGAGGGGCAGCTCCATTTCTCATTAAGTTATGAAGCAGAAAATATACACATTGTGTCTGCTTTTATCTCATTGCCTACAACCTGACCATATAACATAAATTGCAACAGAAGAAGCTAGGAAATACAGCTGTTAGCAGAGTGGACAAATTCCCCATTAAACTCCTTCTATTATAGAGAAGGAGAATAGATACAGAAAAAGGGAGTCACATAAAATTTTCTGCTATAGAAACCATTGGCATTTGACATATGAGACTATTAAAGCACTTAAGAAAGAAAATACTCATAAGACTTAGTGCTTCTATGTTGGTTGTATAGACAGCTTAGTGAAAATGGAGATGAATTTTCTTCCTGCAGTTGAGAATATCATACTTATAGATCTCCTGTATTTGTAACAACCCTTACCTTACCTTATTTTTTTCTAAATAAAATACTTTTTATTTTATATGACTTAATATAGATAATTCAGTAAACACATTGTCTTCATGTAAATAAATATCTTATGTCTTATCATTTTAAATACTGTGTGTGATATTGGTGGGGAGAATTCACGTTTAGATCTTTCCACCTAACTATTGCAAGCTGAATTCACTAAGGAATTTATCTCACTGAATGTGTACCATTGTGATTCTTAAAGAGTTGAATCTCTTTACTCATGAGATGTTTAGTTTTTTTCCTAAATGAGCTGTAGGCTATGTTTTCCTTTCAATATTAGACTCAGTTGTCTTTTTAATAAGAGGTTTTAAAAAATTATCTAAAATTTTGATATTTTTACTAAAGTAAAAGCATCTGTACAATGTGTTACTATCAGTGTTTAACACTGATTTAGAATACTCACTTATATAAAGCTTTCTCAAAATATTGGATGGCTCTTTGGTTAGTATTAAAATCAATACAATACATTAAAATCATTGTGTCTTTTCTTCTTTTAGTGTAGTGATAAGCTCATTTCATGTTAACGCATCTTTAAAAATTAAAAGTAACTATTATCCAGGACAAAATAGTAAGAATAGAGGCATTTTAAAGCATTTTTTGGATATTTCCTTGGCTGAAATGACAGCTAATAGAGTAGAAATTCAAAAATATACTGCATCAGGTGATGAAATTTGTAAAAGAAAGTTTTTTTCAGTTGTGTACATTTGGTTTGATGTGTGTGCTTCTACAAACTGCTTTATATATAATTTTTTTTGTACTGGGGATCGAACTCAGGACCTTGCGCTTGCAAGGCAGGCACAGTACCACTGAGCTAACTCCCCAGCCCTTATAAACTGTTTTTTAAAATGTGGCTTACTGTATAGAGTTTGATATCCACAACTATCTGTTGTAAGGCCCCTAAAGTACTAATCACCATTTTCTCATATGATGTTCAATATCTCCCCCTAAAGAGCTATTCAATCATATAATACAATATGAAGAGTGAGATGTAGGGTTAGTTGGGCTATCAACTAAGTATAACTAAAAAACTAAATATAATTGTTTTGAGCTCTTTGGATGATTCTTCTAAATGAGGTTTAAAATGCACTGTCCTAGATGATTAAGGAAGAGGACCAATAGTCTTTGCTTTTCTTCTTATGACTATCCATCCCTCTCTTATTTTCCTCTCATTTCCTCACAAAACACAGTAGTGCTGAAAACAAGTTAAGCCAGTCTGTGGTGACAGGAACATTTATGAAAATACTCACAGATAACTGGTAAAACTTACATATTTTTCTGATATTTTCTTAGTTTTCACAAACATTTCAAAATGTGTATGAAAGAGAAAGGACTACTGAGGAAACCACAGTGAAATATTTTATGATATAGTGAACACTGGTAGGAACTGCACACAGATATTGTAGAGATGAATGAACAGTCACCTTACTCCACCTTTGTGTCTACCTAAAAGATTTGCTTTGAATTCACCTTTTGTTGTCACTACCTCCCTTTCCTAATGTGACCTAACTACTGTTATAGCCCCTTAATCAGTCTCTTTGGCCACCATTATCCACATAACAGAAATATTGAATTTGCTGAAATCAGATTTTATCATATCATTTCCCAAAGCTTCCTGTTGTCTTCTGAATGAACAATAGACTTCAGGGCTGGGAATGTAGCTCTCTGGTAAAATACATGTTCTGCTCTAGATCAGAGGTTAAATTCCCAGCATCACCACGGGCAAAAAAAAAAAAAAAAAAAAAAAAGACAAAGAGATTCCATAAAATATAAAATTAGGTTTTCCAGGGTCCTGATAATTTGATCACATGCTATGTCTCCTGTCTACAATTATTTTATATTATCTTAATTTTGGGCCATAAACTTAGACTCATCTTTGCTTTTATATTAAAGCTCTTAGCTTAAGATGTTATTTTTTTTAAATTCTATTTGATACTCTGTCTGCTTTGTTCATTGATAGATATATAGTAGGCCAGCAAAGTCCTTGGCATATATTGGGACCTTAATAATTATTTTTTAAAT
>NW_004624857.1:232119-243314 GCF_000247695.1 Heterocephalus glaber | reverse complement strand
AGGCTCTCCTTGATTTGAGGGTTTGTGTTGAGAAGTCTACCGTGATTCTGATGGGCTTTCCTTTGTAGGTGATTTGTTTCTTTTCTCTAACTGCCTGTAGAATTTTGTTCTTCTGTTTGGTTTCTGGGATCTTGACTATCATGACTAGGTATAGATTTTTCTTTATCGTGGCTAGATGGAGTTCTATATGCCTCACTTATCCGTATATCCAATTCTCCACCTCTGTCTGGGAAGTTTTCTACTGTTACTTCTGTGAACAGTTTTTTTATGTCAGTTGTACTTTCTCCTGTTTTTTTGTGGATTCTTATCAGTCTTATGTTATTCTTCTTTGCATCATCTAGCAGCTGCTGGATTGATTTATCATGATCCCTTGCTATTTTTAAGAAATCTCTGTTTTCATGGTCCTTAACCACAATCCTGTCTTGGATATCTAATATTCTATCTTCAGATTCTTTTAATCTGTTCTGCGTGATTTCAATGGAGTTTTTAATCTCCTGAATATCTATTTGAATCTGTTTCATGGATTCCATTTCTTTCTTATGTTGAGCGATCATGTTTTTCATTTCTTTCTTATGCTGGCCATTCATGGCTTCCAGCATGTTTCTGAGCTCATCTATTTTTTTTTCAGTTTCTGTTCTAGAGCCTCTTAATTATGTCTTTCACTCTGCTCATCATCTCTGTAGTTATCTGGGAGATTGTTTCTGCTTTTAATTTTTCTAGAGCTTCATTCATCTGTTTTATTACTTCCTGTGCTATCATTTCAGGGTGTCCAGGTGGTTGATTATCAGACTTTTCCACCTCATTTCCCCCAGAATGTGCCTTTTGTGGGGTAGAAGTCTGATTTTGTGACTTTCTTAAATGTCTTCTCATTTTTGTTTTTGTTATTGTCCTTGGTTTAGTTCCTGGGTTGATATTTTGAAGTTGCTTATTGTACGTATCTTTGTTGATGTATTTAGAACTCTTATGGAATGATTGCTTCTCAGAGGTGTCTTCCAGATATAGCTAGTTTTTAGGTTTTGAATCTCTAATGGCTCTGAGGCTATCTCATTTTCATTATAACAGGAAGGACAACTGATTAGATCAATCACACCTTAGCCCAAGTGATACAATAAGCAACGCCATAGCATCAAGTACATCTTAGAAAATGACAGTTTGTGCTAGTTATTAATCTATCCCCTTTAACTGTGTGAATTAAATCAAAATCAATGACCAACCCAACATATGCTTATATTGGATAAACTCTTCAATATAGGAACTTTACCCTTCAGTATGGGGAGTTAGAGGGAGTTGGAGAGGGAGGAATAGGTAGGTAGAAGGATAGGGGAAGGTTAGCAATGAGGCCAGAGGACACAGGTGAGAGAAGGAAAGAGAAGAAAAGAAAAATAAAGAAGAAATATAAATTAAGGCCAGAACAGGAACAGAAAGGGGATATGAAGAACAATGTGGGAAAGCAAGGGAGCAAGGCAGATAGAGAGAGCAGGAAAATAGAAGAGAAAGGAAAAAGAGAAAATACAAATTTTAAAAGAGTAAAAAAAAAAAGTCCTAAAAATAAGAGCAAAATAGTGGTAATTTTGAAAATAACAAATAAAAGATACAAATGAAGGGCCTCATTCAGGCTGTCCCTGCTGTTACAATAGACAACGTGGGCAACAGTGTGTAGTTATAAGTCAATGAGTTTCAGCAAGCTAGTCCCAGATGCATGAGATTCAGCCAGATTTCTGGCTGCAAGTCCCAAGCTGAGCTCCCTGTCCTCCTGCAGGGTTGAACTCTGCAAGGTTCTAGTGCAGGTTTCAGCTGCCCTTCCCCTGAAGATAGTCCAGGTTCCGAAGGGAGGTGATGATTCTTCCAACTTACCAAGTACGGTGGTTTGGTGTGCCTTTATTTCAGAGATTCTCTTCACTTTTCTAGTGGGCTTGTTTTCATCAGGGATCCTGAGAGAGGCCCTCTCTCTCTTGTTCACTTCTGCAGCTCAGGACAATGGCTTTTATGTCCCCCTGTGCCTCTGTAGTGTGGAACTAAGTAGCTGCACCGCCAAAAGGCCAGAGGCGGGGCGGGGGTTGTTGGAGACATTGGCGTGGCCAAGCTGGCAGCTGGTGGGTGTGCCGGGGGGAGTCCTCACCCTGTCCAGGTCCAAGCCTGTCTGGGTCGCAAACCTGTCCGGGTCGCAAACCTGTCCGGGTCGCAAGCTGGTGGAGCAAGCCGGAGGAAGCAGGTCCCAGTCAGCCTGAAACCTCTCAGTCCCGCACAGCCCTAAATTATGATTCTTAATGAAGTTATTTTGACAATTTGCCAAAATAAATTTATGGGAAATGTAGAAATTTGGCAATTTTGGAGTACTATAACATTGACCAATTGCAGGGGGGATATACTTTACATTATTATAAAGTTGGTATTACAGTATTAATGAAATAAGCAAATGGGGGCAATAGTATTGTTTATGCTAGTATTGGTAGCAGTAACTGTGATAGCTAATATTATTACCAGTAAAATTATTAATATAATCTATCTTGTTAAGTCTTAAAATATCCCTAGAAGTAGATATTACTAGCATTTTTATGGCTAAGAAAATAAAGGTTAAGAAAAACAAAACAAAAATGGCTACTAAACATGAAAAATGAATATTGTAGTGAGGGGAGGAGAATTTTAACAAATGCCAATGTCCATACTTTGCCAATATCAGCATAAAAGGCTGTTACAAACACAATAACTGAAAGCCAACATGTTACCTGGTGACACCTGCCTACATTGTAACATCCCATTTAAGATTCTTCAACATGGTAATTTTATACTCTGATTATAATTTATATTTAACCCCACTTTTCCCATTGCTACCACCAACTATTTCTTTTTCTGTTACCATCATAAAATAATATTTTTAAAATGTGAAAATTCCCAAATATTATAACAGCTGAAGAAGAGATAATTACAATTAAGAATATCCATTGAGAGATTGTGGTATTAAGTTTGCTACAGTGTGGCCTTTAGTTAAATCTCTTGTGCCTTCTTACAGCCAGAATTCTTCTCTATAAAAGTTATTCTTAACTAGTGTCTTAATCAGGCCTATCTAAATTGTACATAATAATGGAAGGTTAGTATTTATTTAGAAGAAAATGCAATAAAATTTTTAGACCACCTCTTCTGTCCCTAGTTAAAAAGTTAAATTGTGTGGTCAACATCCACATTTATGAAAAGATTATTTTAAAATAATAAGCTTGCCTTCATTGTAAGACAAATAAAAAGCTATGGATATTTTGCAAGTCCACTTTTTAAAAATTTGTAATGTTGTTTAATCTAGTGTCACTTGTAAGTACCAGGATGTAATTCTAAGATGGCTCCCAAGAATTCAAAAATGAGGGAAATAGAATTCCAGCTGAGAATTCATTAAATCATCTCTTAATGAATTCATGGAGAGCCCCAGAAGGATATAAAAGAGATGTAGGGCAATTATTCTTTGATAGTATTAACATATATTTATAAAAACACGTATTAATCTTAGAAGGAGGTAGTAGGGACTGATGACTTTAGAGATGTAGAAGCAGAGAAAAGAAAAAAAATCAGAAGGAATACTGGAAATGTCTTATTAAAAGGACTGAGTCAATGAGTGGGAGTTATTTGAACCCATATCATAAAATAGACAGGTAAATCACTTTAAAGACCTCTAAATCTTTTTCTGCTTCCAAACTTGCCAAGCTTGTACTAATTATAGTTGATTATAGGAGGCAATGATAATCATGCCAGTAAGAGTAATCCTTGTTCCTATGATGGTTATATTTTTTCTCCCAAAACAGTTGTGGTTTGTGTAGTAATGTGACACTGTAATAAATGGCTCAGATATTTTTTAGGTATTCACTGCATTCATAACAAGTCAAGTTGTCTTAAAACCACTTTCAATAGGTTGAATTAACCCTTTTTTATTCATTAAATTTATTGGTACATTTTAGGTATACAATATGATGACATTCATCATTGGGAACTTGTACCTTGACATGATATATTTTGGTTCTTATTTTTTCCCCATTCCCATGCCCTCCCTTTAACCCCCCTCCACCTCTCCCTATTTACAAAGATTTTGTTTCCATTTTTTCCTTTTCTCAAAAAGAAAAGACCAACCTAGGTCTACCACTTTTCAATAAGATCATCATTTAATATCTACACATTCTTTCAAAAGTTTATTTTTCATCTTTGTATCTGTAGTCTTTCCTTTTCTGGGAAAATCTTTTAGTCTGCTTTTGTATGCTAAAGTCAAAACTTCATAAAAATTCGTCTCTAATGATACTTCCTTCATGACACTATTAAACCGATTCCACTGAAATAAATGTGTGCATTTTCTATTTGTATATAATGAAATATGTTATATACCATATATAGAATGAATATAGTACCCCTTTATTAGTATTGGTTGGTTACATGTATCCTTCTACAGCTAACCATAAATACAGTATGTTAAACACATACAGGAGTCAGGATTTTTTTTATATTTATATCCCACATCTTGAGGACACATCTTAACACATAGCATAACATCAATATAATATTTGAAGTTTTAAAAATTAAGCAAAGAGAAAGAAATGATAATGTAGTAACGTCTTGAAAAGTTTTGAGACTATGCTTGATCATTTAACTTTTCAAAATTCATGCATCTTTCCAAGCATCCAGACCATCTCCTACTCTCTACAAAATTCAGACAGTTTTATTAGTTTTTGCAATGTCTCAGTGACAGTGTTAAATCATTCATATTTATGTTTTGTCATTACATTGAACATTACAGTATAATGCTGAATGTTAGGGAGTTTGAGAGTTTTTGTTTAATTTTTTTTTAAGTGGGATTATTTACTTGACTGTGTTTAAGAATAAGCATTTATTATGATTTAAGAAAATCTTTCTTAAGGTGATACCTTTTTCCACTGGTAAAAGTTGTTCAGTAGTGTAGGTGATGAATGTCTATTTAATATCTGCATTTCTTTTAAAATGTTCTATAGATCATGTTCTTTTTATTGAAAAAATTACAAAAAGGCATATGCAATGTTTTAAAATATCAAACATTTTAATCTTCTTTGAATTTCTTTGGATGGAGAAATGGAAGAATTTCTAATATATTTCTCTATATATTTCATAACAAAGATATATTTCACTTATAGTAGTTGCATAAATGGAGGAAAAATGGTCTTTTCATTGTTCAAGCATTAATTTTCTTTTAGGAGTTCTCTGTGACTTAGCTATTACAAAGCATTTGATAAGAGAATTGGAAAATTATTGAAGGAAGCAAAACAATGTTCTGTCAACTACTGAAGACCTCTGCAGTTAGGTTCCAGTACCTTGCCTGGTATACAACCTAGGCCTGAGAAATAAATACACTAAGAAACAGAACTAGGAAAAGGAAAGTGGGCTGCCAGGACAACCAACACTGGTGCAACTGACAAAGGTGCTGGCTAGTCCCAGGCACGGACTTCTATTGGCAATCAATTGGGGTAAAGGCAAGCTATGTAGAGTTTCTATGGAAATTAATATAAACAAGGCTCATAAAGGGCAAGACAAAGCATTCTTAAATTAGAAACAGAATCAACCAAATATATGGTTGTAATTAGAACATTTTCCTTCTAGTCAAAAGGTTTTAGTTGTGGGAACGGAATTTGGGAGTGAGTTACTCTGATCTTGGCACATAGGCTTCAGCCAGACTCACTTCTATAAACAACTGTATTGTGGGGTTAACTCTTTACAGCCTGCTTTGGGCATAATCAATATTATGGTCCTCTGCAGTCAACTGCCACCATTTGTAGCTTCCATTTACATTTTTGTGGAAGGAAATTACTGTTTGAACCTAGAAGCAGATATTATAGAGCATAAACTGTGAGTACAGTCTAACTGCTCAGGTGCCATAACAAAATGCCACAGACTGAGTGGTTTGAACAACAAATATTAATTTCTTTATATGTACAGAGATCAGAGTCTCTGCCTAGATGGATTCTAGTTAAAGCCCTCTTTCTGGCTTGTAGCTGGCTTCCTTTCCCTGTGTGCTCACTTGGTGTTTTCTTGGTTCATGTACGTGAAAAGAGAATGAACTCTGGTTTCTTTTTCTCTTCTTAATTAAGTGCACTAATCCAATCATGAGGATCCCATCTCATGATTTCATTTAAATTTATTCTAAACCAAGAGGCCTCATCTCCCAGTATCAATAGATTAGGGGTTAGGGTTTCAAGGTATGGATTTTATAGGGACGCGAACATTTAGTACATAAAATACATTGTGATTTTTCTTAATGTGGTAATTGTCTTTTACATCTGGGCTGTGATTTAGAGGTAGGATGTTAATTTTGAAGAATAAACAGGATAATTTATAAAATTAGAAGTCACTGAGACAGTGGATATTGTCATAGAGGATTTAAAGACACCACAATGCACACCTCCCAACTTGGTAAAGTTAAATGTGGAATAATTCAAGACTACATTGAATGCATATGTGTAATATATAATGATTTCAATTAAAACTAGGATGCATATGTCTGGATAGCTATTTTCATACTAAAAAGTACACAGTTCTGCTGATCTTACCCTTTTGTGAACAACTGCTATATAAAAATGTTAACACTTTTTGTGTCAGCTTTCCATTACTGTGCCAAAACACCCATGAAGAAAGAAGAAAGGCTTTATTTTGATTCACAGTTTCAGAGGTTTCAGTCATAATAGGTTGGCTTCATTGTTTCTGCACCTGTGATCATGGTAGAAGGATTGGATGGAGCAAAGCAGTTCACTTCATAGCAGCCAAAAGCAGAAAGAACCCAAGAAGAAAGGGTAGAGGAAAGATAGCATCCCAAGAGCACCATTCCATGACCCACTCCCTTCAACTAGACACCGCCTCCGAAGTTCACCTCCCAATTATGCATCTATCGATGGATTAATCTTCTTTTGTTACAGCCCTTATGATCCAGTCATCTCCAAATTCTCTTCCTTTGACCATTGTTTTATTAGGAGACCAAACCTTCGACATGAGCTTTTGGGGAACATTTCAGATCTAAACCATAACACCATGACACACAAAGAATAAGGTTAGTGAGAGAGCCATGAAAAATGATACAGAAATGGGAGAGGTGGATGCAAGTCTGTTACAATTTGGATGTTGAATGTACCACCAAGGTGCTTGTGTTGAAGGCTTAGTCTCCAACTAATGGCACTATTGGCAAGGGTGGAAACTAGTTGGTGGGGTCTGGTTGAAAGAAACAAATTGAGAGTGAGACTTTGAGGGGATATATTCTGTCCCTGGACCCTTCCCCACCATTCTTCCTTCGTACCTGTTGTGAGGTGAACCGCTTTGCTCCACCACTGATCCCACCATGATAATCTGCCTCCACACAGGCCCAGAAACAATGGTGCACAGGGATCATGGACTGAAATCTCTGCAACTGTCATCCACTATAAACCTGTTCTCCTTTTAGTTTTTCACAGGCATTCTGTCACTGTGACATAAAACTCACTAATGCAAAACTAAAGAAAACTAGGTATAGTTCTAAATATGCTTTATATTTCTTTCTAAAAAGAATCTTTCCAAAAGTACTGAAGTAGAAAACTTTACAGGACAAATCATTCATTACTTATTTCTTTTTTGTGGAGGTTAGACAGCATCATCTTTGTCTATCAACAGGAGATAAAATGGACAAATGGTTTTTACATATAAACTTCGACTTTAAATACTTAAAATCTGCATGCTGTAGAGCAAGAACATCCCTTTTAAGAGACTTCATTAACCCACAGTATTTTATGTAGGAAACTTATTTTAGTAACGATACAATTGAAATTTATATCAAATTAATTTTTCTCTAGATCTTGATTTTCAATTAAGGAACATCCAGTATAATCATGTTTTCAATTCCCCAAATAGAATCTAACATGGTTATATTACTCTTTCTAAATTTGTTAAGCTCATATCAGTTAGTAATATTACGACTTACGTGAGGAATTAATGTATAGGAAAACAATACTACAACATGGTTAATTCAAATATTAACTCAAATTACATAACTCTTTAAAATACACAATTAAGCATAGTTCCTGAGGACATTTAAGAAAAAAGTTTTCTAGACAAAGTTTTTATGTATTTACTCTCTATTCTCAAATATGTAAGGAATTTTGATGGGTGTTATCATCATCTGATTAGCCATGCGGTGCCACCTGGTGTGCCAACAGAAAGAACATTGCACATCAGAGGCTCTGTTCACACCCAGCCCCACCACACACAACTTACATGGTACAAAGTTAACAGATGTTCATTTTTCTTGTGTTACTGAGATAAATTGTGGATCCAGCTTTTAATTCATAAATTAAACTTGGAGAAAAAGATATTGATATTTGGGTAAATCAGTCCAAGATTATATGAACACTTCCATTTATGGGAAGAAAGTAATTTTTAATGAGAAAATTGCTTCCTTGGATCATTAGGTTTTTATTGTACTCCTACTTTTCTTCCTAAATTTAAATGGTGGTTTTGCTTGTTGAACCTTAATGTCTATATTTCACTGTGCTCCAACAACATAGTTTAAAACTGACTACTATTTAATCTCTCTCTGGTAAGTTTCCATTTTATTGGAAGAAAATAGGATTTTAAAGTGAAGATTATAGCACAGTCACATGCTTTTCCCTGTTCTTATTCTTTTAATGTTAGAACGCCATATTGGCTGCTCACATTTTAAAATATATCTTAAACCTTCTACAGTATACTTAGCAAGGTACAAGGAACTAGAGATTGCAAAAACAAGTTCCAGTATATTTAGAAATACAATAAAACCACTTCAGTGGAATTAATAGATAAGAATTTTATGAATATAAATGTAATGTATAGTAGCTTCATTTCTTGGGATATGACTAAGTTACTTGAATAAGTTATTTTTAGTTCTCACAAAGTAATTTTGGATTAGCATCTATATGAGAATTGTATTTATTACACACCTTTTGGTTATTGTAAATAAAGCTGCTATGAACAGGAATACAAATTTCTCTTGATATCCCTGCTTTTAGTTCTATCGAGTATATATTAAGAATTGAATTACTAAACCAGTTGGTATTTCTATGCTTATTTTTGAACAGTCACATACTGTTTTCCATATTAGCTGCACCATTTTACTCTTCCCTCAATAGTGCACAAGACTTCTCATTTTTCCATATTATTTCCAATATTTATATAATAGTACTCTAATGGGTGTTACGTAGTATTCAATAATTTTAATTTATTTTTTATATTCTCCCAGTTTCCAAGAGCTTGCAGTTTATAAAATTAATGAATAGGATGGATTGACAAATAAGAACCTTTCTCATAAAAACTATTGACATTTATTGTCTGTGATATTATGATAGCCTTAATTAGATTATAAACCAAAGATACGAAGAGAAAGGGCTGAATTCAGCAGGAAGGTTGGTCTGAAAGGGTGCAATTACAGAAGGAAATATTAAGAGATAGAATTTAGGCTGAGGATGTAGCTCAGTGGTAGAGTGCTTGCCTAGCACGCACAAGGCCCTGGGTTCAATTCCCAGTACCACACACACACACACAGAGAGAGAGAGAGAGAGAGAGAGAGAGAGAGAGAGAGAGAGAGAGAAATTAAGTATCCTTTTAAGTTTCTGTTTTCTAAAATGACATTTAATGAATTATCAGCAAAATTCTGTAAATGGGGCCGGGGATTTAGCTCAGTGGTTTCGCTGCCTGCTGCACAAGCACAAGGACCTGAATTCAATCCCCGGTACAAAAAAAAAGAAAAAAAAAATTCTGTAAATGAACTGATAGCAAATAGTTCAGGTTTTGTGCTCCACAAGGTCTGTTTTTCACCTATCAACTCTGCCTTTATACTGTATTGTGAAAACAACCCTAGAGTATACGTAAACAGAGGAGTGGAGCTTTGCCAGGAAGAATTTATTTAAAAAAAAAATGGAGGACAGATTTAGTTAGCAGGTTATGCAAGAAGGTATTAAGAATTATTTAATTTTTTATGTTTCTGTATACTTTTGAGACTAGGAAAAAAACATTTTAGAAGAAATTTATGTGAAATATAAATTATAGTAGCATTGTATAATCAAATTAACTCTTTAGGTCCAATACAACTTAAGTTGTTTTGAGAATATTCACCTCTTTTTAGAATTTACTATATGTATGGAACACCGGTCTTTGAAGCAGAAAATGCACCCATCCTGCATTTTTTTACTAACACTTTAAAATAGCTTATTCAAGTAGATCCCCACATTTTAGTGTTTAATTAAAGCATCTGGGTTCCTCTTATCTTGGTTATAATTTTCACAAATAGTGTATTTGAAAGATACACTCTAAAATATATTTGGTCCTAATTACATAAATGTGTTAGATTTAAAAAAATATTATTCAAATAAAGCTTCTATTTTTCCTTACATAGCTGTAATATTTAATCTTTTAAGGTAAATCCAGTAAATAAGTACATACTAGATTTTATAATAAAAAACCCAAAACACATTCACAGATTAAAATCAGAGAAGGAATAAATGAGAATGAGAAATGAGATTAATCAATTTTCTATGACTTAACTGACAGTTTTAAATGTCTTTCTTAGCAATTATGATTAATGCTTAGCTTTATTTTTCTCATCAATTTTTGATAATTAAAAAAAAGGACAACACATGGACAGTCATTTTGCTGCTAGGCCAGGACTTGATCTATAGACTTTCTCATCTTTCTTTTCCAGATTGTTGTCCTCTATCCCAGTTCTTCATTTTGACTTGTAACACTAAGCACCTACTGACTTACCAGAAAGTAACTAGGAGAATACAGTTCCTCATATTTCTATTGCTTAGGGAAGAAAACTCAGGATATTTTAGGACATGTCTTAAACTTTTTATACAAGCATATCGATCATCTCAGTGTAAAAGATAAAACCATATTCATTGTATACCAAAGTTTATTAGACTATAGAAAATGTATTCCTGATGAATTAGAGACAGATTCATCTGAATATGGAATAAGAAAAAAATAAAACTAAGTAGTGAAAAGAATTGGAGTTTTTCCTTTTAGTTTTAAAGTAATGTGATTAAGTAGTAGTGTATTTTTCTGTGCCAAATAGAGGATTAAAATAGGTGTAAGTTTAATACTTTTGATCTCCTATATAATAAATTCAATTAAATATTGGGTTGTTTTTTTACCTAAATTGTATTCAAGTTTGCTATTATGTTATTTAGAAAAATTCAAAG
>NW_004624857.1:215586-232014 GCF_000247695.1 Heterocephalus glaber | reverse complement strand
TGTAATTACTAAATTTGGGCATTTTTACTTTTATAAATTTGTTTACAAATGAACACTCTGGTACAATCAAGTAATAAGTTATTGGAGTTTTGTGTGTATGTGTGTTTCTTTTTCTATCAATTATAGAAATATTTAGTTAATGGAGTACTCAAGGGCAAGTTGAATCAGTGCTATGTTTTTTGTCTTTTTTCCCTTTCTAATGTGTTTTTGGTAACTATCTGACCAAAATTTCTGGCAAAAAAATTCTGGGCTATAATACAAGATTATATGGAGCTTAGAGAAAACTTAGACTCTAGTGATTGGCTTAACTGGGAGGTTTACTATTACAGTAGTAGAGTCTGAAGTGTGTTTAGCTTTTGATGGTAAATATCTCATATTTCTCTATCACTGCTTTCCACTTATTTGAGTGTGTTCTATTTCCCTGTGTGTGTTTGTGTGTGCATGCAAGTATGTGTCTATATTCTCAGCTCCTGCCTTTTGCAAAGTACAGTCATATTTCTAGGAAATGGAAGCTTAGGGGGATAGAGTATGGAAAGAGTGAAATTTGTAAGGGCAATATAATCTTGAAGTTATTTTTACTCTATGATCCTTGTTTCTGTAAGAGAGTCAGAAAGCAGAATGAAGTAAAAAGGTTATATGAAAAGCAAATACATTTTAAGTTTCCTAACCACCAAGACCACAAAGAAGAAAAGTAAGACCGATATTAAGAAAATTTTTGAGTCAATAAAATGAATTTTTAATACTTTTGTTCATGTAAATATGTTTCTAATATTAATTGTGCTCTTACATTCTTAAAATGCTATTGAAAAACCTAGTGTTTCAAAGTTTTCTTTTGAAATATCAACAGTCATGCAATTTTGGTATCAATAACAAAAATGGGCTTCACTCTCATAATTTGTGTGCTAAAGCTTATATAACTTCATTCACTCATTTATCCATTCATTCAATAAATGCCAAGTTCTTTTTCTGTGATTAATATATTTTTGTTATTAAGCCTACAATTTTGAGGGGAGACAAACATGCACATATTTCCTGAGTTGTCCTTCAGGTAGCTATTCCCTTTTTTATTACAATATTATTACACATATGACAACATCTAAAACATTTTGTTCACTTACTTCTGTGCACTTGAATTTATTCATCCTATACTAAAAGCTTCAGTAGGAAAAGGAAAAAACAGGGAATATTTTAGTTATGATGATTAGGACACCCAGATATAGAAAATATGATATATAGCAATTCCATATTGTTATAAGAGCTTTTAATACCAGAGACATTTTCTAGGACCAAACAGGTAACAGGGCCAGATTTGGGAGGCATTGCTTGGTATGAAAATGAGTGCAGTAATTATTTAGTGTAATGTGAAAGATAAAAGATTTTAATATGAGAGGTAAATTTTGGTGATACTGTGGAAATAGACTGAAGAAGGGCAAGACCAGACAGGAAATTTTACGTCGTGTCTATTGCAATAATTGAGGCAAAAAAAAAAAATTAAGAACCACGTGGAGGGCAGGAATCTATGTGTAAATCTTTGTGCCCAATTAGAGATTATCAGAAAAGGATGAGTAGGAAGGAATAGGCAGTGAAGAGCTAAGGATCTAAGTTGTGGGTGTCTTCAACCCTTCTTTTGACCAACTAAGTAGATGGTGGTGACAACGAATAAAATAATGCAATATCATGAGTTCTTTTCTGACTTTTCACCTTTTGGATCCCTTGTGACATCATAGTTGAAATATCCATCCAGTAAGTCCTCAGGCATACCTGAGTAGATCTGGAAATCAGGTGAGAAGTGTGGGCAGGGGAGGTAGCTTTGGTGCTCTAGCTGTGTGCTCCAGAAAAAAAACAAAAATCCTATGAGTCTTGAAGCTAATCAAATTCAGGCAGTATCCTGTCATTTATAGTTCTTGGGAATAATAAAAATAATACAAAATACCTTTGGACTGAAATTGGCATATGATAGGAATTTTTAAATGGCTGTCATGATTATCAACTTGTATGTCTTATGTGAAGCCATGACATTGATGAAATTACATATTTGGTCTTCATAACTACCCTGTGTGGAAGAAATAAATTACAGCCCACTGAAATTGTGTGACTCCTAACACCAAACAGTGTGATACTCAGAAATGCTAGAATTAATATGTTCTAACTTCATGTTTAAGATTATTATTCCACTATGACTTATTCATAGTATCTATTTCATTTTCTTACTTCTCCATCCTTCCTTTGACCACAGCATCTGTTAATAATATATAACTCACTGTGGTTAGAAGTCTTTTGTGACAATAGAGAAAAAGTCAAGTTAGATCCCATAAGGACTGATCTTTAGTACTATATTTTAATATCAGTGCAATATTTTAATACCATTAAAACTGGTTAGTATTTTCTAATGAGTTGACTTAGAAATTTTAGATATTTATTATATATGAAAATATTCCTTTTAAAGGAAATGTATAATATATGCATATTTAGAAAAGAGATAAATTGGAAAATAAAATTTTTAAAAATATCTCGGTATCCTTAAAAATCAAATTTCTTTAATGAGAGATAACATATATTTTGCAAAATTCATTGATACACCTTTTAGAGACATGCTCATTGTCTAAAATGAGAAGTAAGTTTACTCCATTGTAATCAGAATAGTCAATAAAAAAGTTCAACATTTTCTGCAATTTGTTTTTGCAATTTTTGTTTGCTTCTTCCCTGGATCTTTGTTCTTGGTGTTGCATATTTTCTATTTTTCCAAACCGTAGTATTTTCCATAGTATAACAGTATATTTTAACACATTTAAAAATTCTTTTATTTTTACAACTATTAAAAATTGATCTTTAAAATTAACTTTTTTGCTCTAGTGAGAAATAAATATTGTATTCTTCTAATTCTTGTAATAAAATATATTTTATACATTATGAAAACATAAAATCAGACTTTACAGAATTAATCTTTTCTTAATGCTGAGTAACTGGACATATGGTGTCTACCATTGTAGGTGGTGTGGTACAGAAAATAAGAGGGAAAAATTTAAGCAAGTCTCTGATATCAGGGTTTATAGTTACTCTCTTAATAGAATTTTTGACATTCATAATTGTTGTTCTGCTAGACTCCTTCTCTCCAGTGATCTAACATTTTAGAACACTCATACCAATATATAATATAATCAACCAATGATATTTGTTAAATGTGTTCCTTTTTTAAAGTACAACACTTTTAGTTTCTGTATTAAAAAAGTACTAATTTCCTCAAACTGCTTAGATCTACAATTAAGATCACTTAACTTTCAGTTGGAAATTTTTATCTGTTTTTTTCATCAAATTAGCTTTTTCATAGTTATATTTTATTTACAATCAAATGTTAAAGGGATTCTGAATGTGGGGATTCTCGGCACATTCCTAATGATTCTACCCACTTGTGCAGCTATGTGGAAGGACACTGAATGTTTAAACACTAGTCTGTGGTCACAGATGTGAGCTGTCCTCAACTGTTTATAATGGAAATGAACTAAAATCCTTAGCCAGGTCCTTTAAGGAATTGTAAAAGTCTTATTAATTAGGTTATTGAGTGCTTTATGATTACTCTTTGGGGACTATTTTGAAATGCTGCTCTTTTAAATAGCGTCTTGAATCTTAAGTTGTGGAGGGTACTCTTGCTAAGCTTTGGAAGGAATATCTAAAACTCTTGCCTGTAACTTGATCAACCTGAGCATAATAAGAAAATTCAATTATTCTAGCAGGTACTTAGTGTTTTTGAGAGTTTTTGTTTTCTGTTACAAACAAATCATACTTATTTAAGCATCTACCATGCTGAAAATGTTAAATTTGTCATGAATCATCAATGGTGAAGAAAGACCTTTGCCTACTTTTTAAAAATGTTTAAATGTCTTTGCACACCTATTCTCATTGGTTTATATTCTAAATGTACCAAAATTTCAGAGAAAAGTTATTAGTTATATTAATTTTAGTACTGAAGACACTGGCTCAAGTTAGGTAAAGTGGCTTGCCTAAGGCCTTTGAGTTTTTCCAGGACAGACCCAGAAATCTAAAACCTGTGGTTTTCCCAATATTCCAGAAACATGATACAATAATCGTGAAGAGATAGATAGTGTAAGGGGGAAAGACAGACAAAAGATTTTTGTTGTTTTTGTTATTTTTTTTAATAGAGAAATCTGAAGATCTTTTATGGCAAGGTAAAGAAGTAAACAGAACCCAAAAGTTTAAGATGATGCATAAGAACAAGAAAAAAAACAGAAAGGAAGCGCATAGACAGGAATATTCTTTATAAAACTGCAAATGATGTTTTTCCTCATTGGCAAATAAATAGTTTGATGAAGACAGAAAAATGACTAAAACAGAACATGTCACACAATTGAGTTCACCCTGCTAAACCTCTTATTTGTGAATTAGTAAGGTTTTGTGAACTCTTTTACCAGCCACTAGATGCTGCTGAGATTGGGGTTAGAGAGAGACAGAGAAAGAGAATGAAAAAGAGAGAGAAAGAAAAATCTTAGTCTCAGTGACTGCACAGAATATTTTTAAAAAGTGTTAGGTATAGAGAAAAATGCAGAACAAAGAGAAATACAGACCAAGATCATTAAATTTTTACTTAAACCAATTTATTATAGGTTTTAATACTTGTGTGTGTTTATGGATAGATGTAAATAAAATACAAAATAAAGAATTATATTGTAAGTGAGGAAACTAGTAGGGATGATGCTTTTATTAATATTAGTTTTATTGTTTATAATTCAACCAAGGAACTAGGCAAGTGGATTAGTGGTAGAGCACTTGCTTAAAATGTATAAGTTATTGGGTTTGATCTCTAGCATTGGAAAGAAAAAAAAAAGAAAAGAAGTTTTATCATTAAAACAAAAATATTTATCTTTTGGAGTTTTTTGTGGTATTGAACCCAGGTCCTTTGCCCTGAGCTACATCCCCAGTCCAGTTTTTTGGGGGTTTTTTTTTTGGTTAAAGTGCCTTGGCTAGGCTTGAATTAGCTATCCTTCTGCTTCTGCCTTGAAGAGTGCTGGGATTGCAAGCATGTGCTCCCTTGCCCTACTATTTTGTACTTCTTAAAATGAAGTTAATGATTATCAAATAGATCTTCTAGGAAGCCTACAAAATTACTATCCTTTCAAGTGTGTAAAATATGACCAACAAAGCTTATTTGAGCCAGTTTCTTCCAGCTATAAGATATACTCATAATTAAGTGCTTTGAAAAGAGTTAATTTTATCAGGTCATTAAATAACCCCATTTAGCAAATTATTATGACAAGCATATTATTTGCTAAAATACAAGAACAGTATCATTTTAACAAATTATTATTCCCTAGCAACAACTTGCATTTTGCTTAAGTGTAATGATGTAATCTGCCACTATGCTATTAGAGTAATGTATATTATTAGAAAAGCTGTAGGATATTTTATATATTAAAAGTTAAAGATAAATTCATTCTTAAGTATATTATGCTGTATTATCAAAGTTTTGGAAACTAGACTTACTTGAAAATTAGTTGATATCATGAATATACAACAGATACAGTGAGTTGGAATTGGAAGAGATGAAGGTAAATGAGAAACAAAGGAGCACAGAAATACGTGTAAAATTCAATAAAGGACAACATAATTTAGCATTAATTAAAAACTTTTGAGCTCTTATACTATGTTCATTATTAAATATTCCAGATGTTCTGGATAGCATGATTGAGGAAACAAAAACTAGTTGAAAAATCTTATTTGCTGCTTTGAGAAATGAGGTATTTCATTTTAACTAAGCCTTTCAGCCAAAACTTTAGTTGAAGAAAAAACTGAGTTCTGATTTCTACCATGTCGCGTTCGCCTTTGACCAGCAATGACGACGCAACACCAACGCTCTTCTTCTAGCAGTTTATTCAGGAAAACTTAACATTCTTTTTCTTCTACCCCTGGGGAGCACCCGTCCCTAGAATAAGTACCCCTGAACCAACCAATCACGGATAGTCATGTGGCGAATGCGGATAGGTACACGTAAGAGGGGGCAGAGCATCAGACACATCACAGCCAAATAAGGAGTTGTTTATCATAAAGAGCTCTCGTCGGGATGGCGGAAGGCGGAAACCAGCGCCATCTTTAAGGCGCGGCACACGCAGCTCTCCACTCTACCAAAGACTTAATTAGCCATATGTTAAGGAACGATAGTTTAATATACATGATGTGAAAAATACTTCCCATTACAGATTGATCATTTTAAATTCCATCTATATTTACCATGATCTGTATGTATCACATATTGGTTGTTAAATATTTCGTGATGGGAAAACATTTTTGTTGATGTCATGAAGAGCAAAGCTTCAGTAGAAGCAAAGCAATGACCATAACATTCTGTGATGATATATGTAAAAGACCGAAAGTTGCCCAGGTGTACAGTGTACACTTGGGTGTACAGTGGGGATGCTTGACATTCCTGAGGTGACTTTAACTGTGAGAATGTGTACTGGGATAGGGAGAGCACCCATAGAAGATGTCCCAGAAAGAATTCTGTGCTTACTGAATCAAAGGATGATTAGCAGATAGAAGACCAAGTTAGAGGAAGGTGATTATTCATGGCAGAGGGGTCAAGAGAGCAGATGTTCAGCAAGCTTGCATTATAAATCTTGAGTGTTTCTGGAATCTGACTTTCTAAATGTTGAATTTTTAGACTGGAGAGTTAGGCAAGAAGCAGGTCATTGAGGGCCTGCACAGTATGCTAAGTAACACAGATTTTTGTTCTGTTCCATATGAAAAGTGATCAAAAGATTTTTTTTTTTTGTACCAGGGATCAAACTTGGGACCTTGTGCTTGCAAGGCAGGCTCCGGAACCACTGAGCTAAATCCCCAGACCTGAAAGACTTTAAGCAGCATAAGCTCTCTGAGTAGGGCATAAATTTGAGCATGACAAGACTGGGCAAGTGGAGACAACGTGGCAGATGTTGTACAGTCTAGGTGAGAAGTAATTAGAGTTTAAACTGGGTAAAGGATGAATTCATTAATTAATTTTAGGTCTAAATGCTTAGGTCTTTTTTCCTTATAATTTCATGTCAGGAAATTTAATAAGAACACTGGAAAATAAATGACCACATAAAAGTTGTCATTAGAATTATATAATTTTTTACTCTTAAAGTCCAGAGGCTTAGTGTTTTTAATGTTTTATTAACTTCTATGTACCTAGAATGAAACCTAACCATTATCATAAAATTAAACTGAAGTCATTATTTTTAACCAAATAACACTACATTGTCCTAGCATTGCCATTTTTTGAAATGACAAACTTTGATTATCATTTCCAAATTATGTAAGATTATTTGTATAATTGGTTTCAACTAATTTTATCATACATCTCCTTGAATATTAAAGCTCATTAAGAAATATATATTTAGATATGTAGAGAATAACTTATAAAGCTAAAAGTAAACATAACTAACTGAAGTGCTTAATAGAGCATTAACTAGAATTGAATTCTAGTATAACTAAACAAAATGTTTTCTTGATCTTTTTTGTCTTGTTTCTTTGCTGCAGACTGTAGATACTATCTATCTATCCATAAAATTAAAAGAATAAAATCTTTCAAATAGAAAGAAGGAACTGAATAAGTTATACTTTCCATAGTTATGGCCCCCAAAGGAGTGTTTCAACCACTGATTGGTCTCTAAAAAGTTTGAATTTTTATGTGAAATTTAAAAACATAACCTATTATCTGTTTTAATAGTTATCCAGGATGAATTCTAATTAGCAAATTATTGTGGTTAGATTATCTAGAGCATGTGCTCTGAGAAGGATTGAGGAAATAGGCTTCAATCATCCTTGTTAATTATACATGAGACATTTCTAATAGCACTATGACATTGATGCTGACTGGTCAGTTTCTGGTACCATCATTAAAACAAAACACAGTATAAACTAATTTTTCTAGACACTCCTGGGTTCTTTGATAAGAAACCATCTTTTCATCAAATGTATTTGTGACAGTAAGATGAATAGTTGTTCATTTACACACAGTGAATTAAAAGTAAAATTGTTGTTTAGTGAGTAATGACAAGGGTGTATGTTGTCACTGATTGACAGGAGATCATTCAACACTGTCAAAAATTAACTTATCTCCATGTCACCTCTATCCATATAAAATAGTGGCAAGTTTAAAAGTCATAAGAGTAAGGCAGCTCATGAACAAGACTGCATATATTAGAATTTTGAAATTAAATCTAAAAATACAAAATTTAATATTATTTAGAATTTTTAGCAAATAAATATCTACAATAAGCCATTACTGATTTTGTTTTTCCTATGCCTTACTTACTGGTGTGCTAATTGAACAATGAGAGTACTAAATACAATCATGTGGCAGACACATAAGAAAGTCCAGTTGAATTTGTAATCAAGCTCGTTCATTCTTGAAATTTAGCTCAAAGAAAAGCTCTGTCTAGAAATTAATATCATCCATCTTTTAAAAAGAGAATAGAACACTCCCAAAATATCAATGGAAAGAAAGATACAGGCTTATTAACTAATAGAAATTATAATTTTTAAAATTATATTAATGAGGATTCCATTTTAACATGGCAGACCAAATAGAAGCATATCATTTTTATTGAATACTGGATTGCATGAAAATGAAAGCAATGGAATTTGTTCAAAGGTCTACACTTAAAAAAATAAGAAGGGAAAAAAATAACAAGTAGTTTGGAAGTTGAAAAGTAGATGGCCATAAGAGATTGGGTTGAATTGATCAGACCCTAGAAAGCTGAATCCTGAGCCAGACTGAAGACATGTACCGCAAAACCTATTTACAGTTTTAAACTTGGTAATTCTGGATGGCTGTGGAAATAGGAAGTGAAAGTAGAAATGTAAAAACAGGAATCCTTTTAAGATTTAAAACTGTCAGATTTTTCAAGAATCTATTAAAAAATAGCTAGATTTCTTGACTCCCTTATTAACTTTGAAGAGCTTGAGACTTCCACTGTTCAACCTGTAGTGTACACTGAATCTCTATACTACTCAAGGCTATTCAACTGAAAAGGAAGGGATTGAAATTTCTGCACACTACAATTTGAAAAATATGCCCCTCCCTTCTTTCACTGAGCTCACAAACCATTTTTTCTGTAAGAAAGTAGAAGTTGGGCTTGGTCTTTTGTTGCATAAAATCTGTTGTTAACATTGGTGAAGAGATCCATAGCTAGAAGATGATACATTAAGATACAAAATGAAAGTGAAAATACCACAAAGTCAGAGCTCAAGAGATTTTTCAATTTTGAAGTCTCCGCAATTTTCTAAGCCTTACAGAAGAAATAATAGTATTTTTTAGCCATCATTCTCGTTGAAACTTAAAGAGAAAAACCAGGCTTCCATGTTAGTGTCCAAGTGTTCCTTTTCAGCCCACTTTTTCTTCCAAATGTGAAAACTAGACAACTCAAAAGAAATTCTTTAAAATCAATCTTTATTTCCCTCCCTTCCTCCCCCTTCTTTCTCCCTCCTCTTCTTCCTTCTTCCTTTTTTCCTGGTGCTGTAATAGAACCCAAGGCCTGTTGCACCCCAAGGCTTATCAGTATTTACATTAATTGCCTCACAACACAGAGGTCACATGAGTTCATTCAAATACAGTATACCTTAAATATGTACAACTTTTAGGGTTTCTATTTCTAGGAGTAGGGAGGAGAAAGGCACATGCCAGTGCTTTATATATTTGGATGCATATTTATTACACTGATTTGATTGCTTGGTTATGAAAGTATTATTACTTTGACTTTTATTAAGTCACTAAACTTTTATTTTCCAAGTTGAATTTTAGAAGTCTTGTTAAGAAAAAAAAACAAATCTATGAATCTTCATGAGCGATTGTGTTTATCATTTTGGATTTGGGATGCTGGATGTCTTGTAGCAGGCAATCCTGAAAGCAACTTGCAGAAAAGCTCTTGTGAGAGCTGAAACAGCAGCCAAAAATGTGTCTTGCTCTGCTTTAGTTAAAACAACAGGGAGATTTTGGAAAGTATGGCAAATATGTTATGGCATATGCCTGAAATACTTGCTGAGGGGGTGGCAAAGTAATGACATTAGATAAACCATGGGGGCAAGAGAGATAAATTGCTATGGGTCTTATTTTTGAGACTAAGAACTTTGTAGAGTTAAGATTTATTCCAGAAGCCATAGAGAAGCATCTGAATTCCGTGATTAATGGCATCAGGGTACAGACACAGGCCTACTATGCTCAAGAGCATCACCATGCAAACAATTATGATAGCATTGTCCTTCTCCCCTCTGCTCTCAAATTTATATTCTGTAGGTTTAGTTGGAACCTGAGCTTTTTTATTGATTTTCAATCTCATATTTTGATCTGAAAATTCTCTTGCAAAAATTCACGTAATTTTTATTATGTATTTACTGAGAAGCAACCCATGAGCTTTTTGCACCAAACCTTAGTAGACATGGATTTATAAATAACCACTAATGATATTGACTCATAATGATTAAATATTTACAAAGCATTTCCTTTGTGTTCAGTTGAAAGGTAATTTTAAATTTATTCATTTTCAGGTCAGATTTGAAGTGAATCTTGGTTCAGGGTTTTTAGTCAAAGAGGGTGAATAACATGAGACTAATTTTTTGAAGTTAAAATGAAAGTGATTACTAAGAATCTCTCCTCAGCATCCAACTTTACTGAGATGTTTTTATGGCAATAAAAACACAGTTTACCTCAGTTATGTTTTCTTTAGGTTTTAAGAATGCTTATAGGATGACTGTAGTGACTTATGATCCCTAAGACCATCTGTGATTTCTTGTTTTATAAGATGATCCTTTTTCTCTAACATATTTCTTTAAAGATAAAAAAATGAGAAAGATTTTACAGTAGATTCTAACTTTGTTCCATTTTCTTTTTTTAGGCTTAAAATTATAGTAGGTAGAAAAATTACCCTTCATTGTCTTCTGAAATGACTTTTATAGCTTAAGCTAAATTTAAAAATATATTCCTGCATCTGTGTTCTAGAAATCTGATATATTCATGGAAACAGAGCTTATATTATAAATTTATTATTATGGACCTAATTTTAAATGGCTATTATGACTGCATTTATTTGGCATTTTAGAAATGTAGTTTGATTTAGCTCAGGATAAAGCAATATGGAATTCAGAAAATATAATACCATTTAGGAGTTTTTCTGCAAAATCCATTACACTGTAGGAGGTTTCACATTTCTAAAATGCATGCAGGAAGTATTGTGGGGTCAGGGACTAACCAGTGAATGAAAGTCAGAACTCAAAATGAAGTGCCTTTTCTGTTTAACACTGGGCACTGATAGAAACTGATAATGTTTGATTAATGAACGGCAGCCTTGTAGCGAGTGAAAACATCTGCAAGAAGTGATTTATTATTTCAGAGGTATTGGAATCTTGCGGTATCTTGCCGATTTAAGTGTGTGTGCCTGAATAAAATAAATGAGATGCAACATGTGAAAAATGAAAACACATTACTTGTAAAGGATGTGTCACAAGCAGGGTATTTTTGTTCAAGTACACTTTGTCATGGGGATTTTTAATGCTGTTCAGAATACAAATCATTTAGCTGGTTCATAAAATCGCCTCAGTTGGAATTCTTGCATCTATCACCCAAGACATAAATGAGGGTTAAACTTAATGTGGTGTAACATCTCTTAAATGTTCAAATTTTATATCATATACAACTATTAAAATTGCACATATGTTTTATATACAAAAATGAATACATTGTAGATGCTTAAAACAACAGTTTCCAAATTGAAAGAAGGTTTGAGGTCTTAATTACATACTCATCACATACTCAGAGTTAAAGTCTTTTCACTGCAACTATTATTGCTAGATATTTGAATAATCTGCCATTTTGTGATGGAACAACTTTTGTTTAGGTGACATGTTACATGATAAATAATAGAATTTAATGAAGGAAACAGTACTATTTTAAGTACTACTATTCAAGCTTGTATTCCTGTGTATATAAACACCTTAAATTATTCACTTGTTTCTTAGGTAAAAATCTTACCTTATCTATCATTGTAGCTACTATATATTTCACATGTGTTAGATAATAATATATAGATAAACAAATGAGACAGTATCTAAAATCCTTCCAGCCTACCAGTGTCCTCATAATGGTCAAATGGAAATGAGAAACAATGTGGAAATAACCTGGAGCAATGCATTAGAAGCATTATGCCATAGAACTATCAATTCCTTCTTTTTTAGTTCATGTGGTATATCTTCTTACCACTAAAAGGCACTTTTGCAAAGTTGGATGTTGTAGCTATGAGGAAGTTACTCTTCAGATCAACTTGACTTAGAAAAAATAATCTACATCTGGAAATACAATAGTCAAGAGAATAGATGTAGTACTTACCCTCTAAGAGCTGCCAGCGTGATGGGAGACATCTATTGATTAATTCATACAACATAGAATGAAACTTGTTGAAAAGTGATGAAGAGCAAGTGTAGGGGTGATAAAGCCACGTTCCAAGGGGAACTCTTCTAAGTGGCAGAAAAGAGAGATCTTGAAAGCTGGGCTTGGAAAGAAAAAAGAAAGGACACAGTGACAGGAGATACAAGGTAGCTAGGTTCGGAAGTGCAGTGATCAGATTTACATTTTAAAGCAGTCTTCTGCCATTTGGGTGGAGGGAGGAGTAAAACTGGGAAATCTCCAACCAGTTAACAAAGAAACTGTTAATAGAAACAGAAGGTTATGATATTGATTCTACCTTATTCAGGAGTAAAATTTCTGTCTAGTATGATATCTTAACCTGTCCTGTCTTCATATTTCTCTCTTTTTCTCCGAATTGGTCATAGACTAAAAATAAGCAAGTCTTTCATCATTTCTTTTTGGAATCCTTTCCTCAGTCTTCTTATATTTAAAATAAGTATTTAAATCTTTACTGCCATTTAAATTAAACATAATGCTACTTGTTTGACAATATAATTTCAGTGAGATTTTCTTATAATTTCAGAATTTTAAATCCACTGATATAATAAATTTTGCAATACTATATTTTATTTCCAAATTATAGTATGATTAATTGCAGTATGTGCAGACTTAAATACATTCATTGTTATTTTCAGCCACAGAATTATTCAAAATAGGAAAAGAATATATTTAAGTAACTTATTTGTGTACAGACAGGATCATGACTAGAACAAGAACTATGGAGATTTAATAACATTCATACAAAGAATTTGTTCAACTTTTCTATTTTCAAAAATTTGCTACTCTTACCATCAGTAATATCTCCTTCATCTTTTGTGCTATCAGATAAATTCAGTTTTTGAATGGAAATAGGTATGATCATCTTATTGAGAGCTCCTTATATAGCTGAAAATATTCATTGAATTAACTTTTAGTATTTACATCTCCAGGCTGAATAATTACATTTCCAATTAATTAAAGACTAAGAAATGCTTCCTAAATTATACAGACATATGTAGGCAAACATAAGAAAATATAAACCTGGATTTAAGAGTTTTCTAGAATTCTTAGTTAAGGTGTCAAATATTGATATAGCCTAATATCATTAACAACAAAGAACATACACAGATTTGTTTTCCTTCCTACTTATGCAGATATTACATATGTAGGACAAAATTATAATGGGAAGCATACTTATTAGGAATATAATAGGAATTAAAAATAAATACAGAACACTGGTTTTTGGTTCTGTCTCTTCAAGCTGGATTTACCACCCTAAGCAAGAAACACCATTCCTTGACCCTAAACATAGGGTTGTTGATAAATGATGAAAAGAAATTTGAGTTTTCATCTCCCAAAAAATTGAGTGTAGCTTCAGGTCCATTGATGTCATTATCAGATTCTGTGTCTGAGCTTGGG
Source organism: Heterocephalus glaber (assembly GCF_000247695.1). Next base: position 218,168 of record NW_004624857.1, on the reverse strand, counting down.
ACCTTCGTTAGAAAACAAGAATACAAAAAAAATCATATTTTAAGGGTATTTTTTTTTTAAAAAATGAGTATTTTCCCTCAGTTCTGCACTTTAAACCTAATATGAGGGGCTTTATATTAACTATAAGGGTGGAAGGTTGGATTTGCTGATTTCCGCAATTTGGAACTAATTGCCAATATTAATTGATATTCATGGTGGATAAAATTTGAGTTTATATTTTCAGTAGAGCTTCTGGTGTAGGAAATAGGATAACAATAGAAAAAGCCATAATTTGTGTTATTTTATAAAATAGCATGAAAGCAGTGAATGCATGCAGAAGGATACTGATTTGCTTATAGGGGAGGACGTTTGGAAAGTGATAACAGGCAATTAATATTAAGTACAGTAACTACATTAAATGGCTATTTAAATAGTCTTTCCCTGTCCCTAACCACATACACGTGCATATCAAAGCTATCACTTCACAACAGTAATTTGAACTAAATTATATGAAAGTCTGAGGGAAAAAGAAACAGTGATTATGACTAGTACCCTATGGAGAGCTACTAGGGAGGGAGGGAGGAAAGGGGGGGGGCGGCGAGGGAGGGAGAGAGAATGCATAAGCAGTCATTTTGCAAAAGAGTATAAATCTCAGAGGACTTGAGAAAGTATTGAAAGAGAGTAAGAGATGAGATGAGGTAATAATTAACATAAAATTAGATATCATGGAATGTATACTTTAAATAGACAATGTCAGAAAGCAGAAATGTTTGAAATATCTCATCAGGAAAAATAATTAGAAAATGATCAACTTTCCAAGGGTGCTTTGAATTGAAAACATGTATGTTACTTATTGTGTATAACAAACCACCCCACAATCAGGGCAACCACCATTCATCTGCTTAAGATTCTGTGGAATTGCAATTTGGTCTGAGCTGAGCGGGGTTGGTCTGCTATACATGGTGTCTACTGTTCTTGTAGGCATTTGAATCCATTGACTAGTTAGGGGCTGATTAACCAGAATTGCTCCTTCGCATATCACAGGCACCAGTTAGAAAAACTGGCCCTCTTTCCCTTTCCATGTCTTTATCTTGACATGAGGTCTCATCCCAGGCTTGTTCACAAGGTGTCTTTTGCCAAGAGAATTTATAAACTTCCAGGCCTTTTGAAGCCAACCCTTAGAAGTCACAGTGTTAATTCATGATTCATTATGTAGTAACTTCAAGGGAAATAGAATAGACTTCTTAAAGGGAGGATGACAAAATCATCTGAAAAGAGGCATACTGACAGGGTTGGAGCAATTCTTAGAGCTCTCTTTGTAAATAAGCTACTTTGTTTGGAAGTGTATCAAGTTTGAGTCTATGAGAAATGCAGATTTTCTCAGGTGATTGCTCTTATAGAACAGTCTTCCTACATAAAAAGTTATTCTATAGAGGATCTCATCTGACTGAGTTAAGAGATGAAAACATGAATGAGATACATCATATGCTTATATATAGTTCCAAAGACTTTTGCCTTCCAGTGATTTTGATTGAAAATCCTAGTGTCTGAGTTCACAGCCAGTTCTGTCAGTAAGCAAGTTACTTCATGACTTTTTTGCCATTTTCTTAATTTTAAGTCTGAATAAGAATAGTTTTCCTCTTAAAATCACTGAAAACATTAAATGATTAGGCACAGAGAAAATACTTGTAATAGTGGCTCACATAAATGCTATGTGTGTTAGGAATTCTTATACTGTTTTTCAGTAGTGAATTATGCAACATTATGGTAGAAATACATGTCATCCCTAGGTCTAATTCTATTTCTACCTGGACTCTTAATTATTATTTATAAAAGTATTTTCTTTCAGTAATTATTTTCTACATCTCATTCTCAAAATACTTATTTTAATGTCAATCACAACAGAAAACAAGTTTGTTCCCTGAGTAAAAGGGATGATCAAACTATATAGTGAATGTTTAAATAAAAAATTATCAAATTATTATAGTTAAAGATACATTGCCTTTAATCCAACCCCAAATACTCCCTCTCATTTCAAATGTACTTATCTTATTGTATTTGCCACTTTCTGAGGCAGTTTTGGAAGTCTTCCTATGTGAGTGTCTTTACATCATGTGATAAAAAATATGATGAATGCTGCTGCTGAGTGCCATCCAATGAAAAGGCAGCCTTGTAAAAATATTACTGTGTTCCTTGTCCACCTCCTATACTGGATCTGTCATTGTGTGACTTCTGGCTCTTACCCGAAGTCAAAATTACCATGAAAGATAAACTTTTTGAATCAAGTTCTGGACATCGAGGCCATGACAACATGAATGATATACTTTCAACACTGCTTCAGAAAGTGGCAAGATTGATGGTGTAAATATGTTAAAATGCAAGGGAGAATATTTTGAGGGGAGTAGATTGCAGTATGTCTTTTACTGTAATAATTTAAAAAATATAAACATGGACTGTGTTTTTGATCACACCTGGTGTTTTGCTTTCTGTCAAACACATGGAGAGGTATCTATTAAGATAATCCACACATACCAAATTGCCTCTAAGCCCTGATGGCTAATTCCTTTTCCCATTATATTGACACAGCTTACAGGACAGGATCT
>NW_004624857.1:113187-202076 GCF_000247695.1 Heterocephalus glaber | reverse complement strand
TCCTCACACTAGTTGGCCTATGGTGTGGTTACATAACTGCTAGAATTAAAGGCTGATAATTGTGCAACAAAGAATCAATAAGTAAAAATGCTTCTCTAAAGAGCAGGAAGAAATACTAAAAAAAAAAGTCTTAAATGCAAAAAGAAGACTTTGAAAATGTCCTTGTTTCTACTTAGGAATTTCTTCCTTTAAAGCAATCCAAAAACTTGTACTCCAAATTCTGTAAGTCACTGAATTCAAGTATATTTAAATATTTTGATGATTTTGCATTTATGTATGCACTAGATAGATTTTTCTGATAATGGATTGACATTAGGCCACTTTTGTTTTGATAGTTAAGTTGCTTTTTGTGATGTGGTAAAAATAGTTTCCACCTCTGTGTTTCAATTAAGTTGAGAAGAATAAGGGCCAGCTTTCATAAGACTGTTGACCTTATCAGTGTCACTCAGAAACCATGTTGTCTTGAATAGGAATGTGATGCACTGTCTAATGACGCACACAAATGTTTGAAGATCTAATTCAGTCACATTTTTAAAACATATTTTAAGCCTCTAAAATGTTTCATAAATTAACGAGATAATTGGAATCAATGTCATATCTGAAAATCCTACTTCATCTCCCAGTTATATCAAATTAAATACACATACACATCCAGCTAAAATTCAAGAGCCCAGCTTCACAGACTATATGTGAGACTGAAATCTTTTTAAACATATATTGATTATTTGACATAGCACATCACTTTAATAATCACAAAGGAATTTATTTAATCTTCAGTAAGTTCAGCTGTTCATTGCTATGCTTTTTAAAATATGCAATACTTGAAATTTCTTTTTGCTAAAATTTACACAATGTATAAAGAAAGAATGGGAAAAAAACAATAAAATTTGTGCACAAAAAAATAACGATAGTAAGTATGTGAAGTACAATGATTTCGTTCTGTGTGTGAGGCATGAAGAAGTAGATAACTGATGATAATAGAATGATATTTTAATTCAGTGTACACAAAAATGTTTACCTTGTAATAATGCCATTGTCAACAAGGGAAAAATACTGTTGAATGTGTTTATATACCATATAAATGTATATGTACCATATATACCATATATGCATATATGTATACATAGATATGTAGATATGTATCTACATATATTTGTGTGTGTGTGTGTGTGTATATATATATATATATATATATATATATATATATTCAAAAGTTGCCACCTCAATTTTGAGAATACCGTCTCATTTCCATTTTATATATGAGGAAACCAAGATTAAATTCTGCGGAACACGGAACACAATGAGTGAAGGAGGAGATCTGGCCCATCGTAATACAAAGTGCCTATCAATTCTGTTTCATATGTTGCCTGCAGACAAGCTTTGCCTTCCTATCCTGCTGATTGCATAACATAATCCAGGACTGTTCTCTGGAGAAAAATGTATGCTTAAAGCTTTAAAAGTATACATTGAATCTATTTTGATATCATTTCCCCAGATGAAGGTTATTCCTCATACAATATCAAGAGGTTTAAACTTAATTCTTGAATTTTCTTAGCTGCCTAGCTTGTACTTGTATCATCAATAATGAAAACCTAGTAAGCTGTTGATGGCCTTCTGTTGGAAAGTAGCCACTCCCAAATGCTGTCACTATCTGTTGCAAGTACCTGTGCAAGCACAAACATTCCTGTCTTATGCTGTGTCAGACATGGCTTCCCAGGGCATAGTTCTCAAGAGAAAATGAGAACACAATTTAAAAGAATTTGACAATGTTACATATTTATCCTCCCCTCTTCCCTGAAACCTCATCTGTTGCACTGGGAGAGACGACAGTGTGTGCATTTTGAAACTTTTGTTCATGTAATTCTTCTCTGTAGCCCTTGAGCTTCTATATAGAAACCACTGGTCTGCACTGTTAAGACCAAGAAAGAGAAGAAGCAGTCCTTCTCTTGAAAACATCATTAATATTTTGGGTCATGTGAAATGAGGTACATGTGCTTATAGTGAACATCAGGGGCTCATGAGACAAGTTTAAAGAAGAGATGCTGGACCCTTCAAACATACTGGATTTAGAGCATATTCCAAATAAAAGGGACCTTGTCAGTAAAGCTTTTGCTTTCCCTACCCCATCTCCTCAGAATGAGTCTTACCATAGTGAATCAATGAAGAAATTCATAAAAAGCACGATAGGTATCATCTTTTTTCTGAACCAACTCTTTAAATATGCTTTAATTGGCATAAAAAATCATACTTATGTGGCATCATGTGATGTTTTGGTAGATGTATACCTTGTGCAGTGTTCAACCCAGGTTAAACATACCTATCTGCTTAAACGTTTACCATTTATTTATTGTGAAAATATTTGAAATCCTATCACCTAGCTGTTGTAAGTATAAAGTATGTTATTATCTATAGTCAGCCTACTGTACAAATGCCAGTTGTTTCTTTTTTTTAACAGTACATTGGTACTCACTAATCAGCCTCTCCCCTCCCTTCCTCCCTCTTACATTTCCCGGCCTCTGATAACCATCATTCTCCTCTTAACTTTTATGAGTTCAGCTTTGGTGGATTCTACATTTGAATAAGATCATACAGACTTTGTCTTTCTGTTTCTGGCATAATTCATTTAACACAATATCCTCTAGTTCCATCCATGTTGGTGTACATGACAGGATTCATCCTTTCTCTGGCAGAATAGTTTTCCATTGTGTACATATTCCACATCATCTTTATGTATTCATCAGTTTGGACCTCTAAGTTCTTTCCATTTCTTCACTATTGTGAGTAGTGCTGTTATGAACATGGAAGTACAAATCTACTTTTGACATCTGATTTCACTTCTTTTGGGTGTATTTCCACTATGGGATTGCTAGATCACATTGTAGATTTATTTTCAATTTTTGAAGAACTTTTGTACTGTTTTCCCTATAGGTTATACTAATTCACATCCCCACCAACAGTGTGCAAGGATTTCTGTTTATTTCTCCACAACCTCACCAGCAGTTGTTATTTTTGTATTAGTGATAATAGCCATTCTACCTTGAGTGAGGTGATATCTCAGTCATTTTGATTTGTTTTTCTAATGATTAAAGACTAACAGTTTTTTATATATCTTCTGTTTGGCCTCATTTGAGTAATGTTTCCTTAGTTTTATTGAGGTATCACCTTTCTTATAGTATTTTAGCTATCATGTAAGTGTCTTTCAGGGTACCAAGTCCACCTGCTCTCCTTGTTGGAGAACTTCTCTTTTCTCTCTTCTGTTTTTTCTGAGATAGGATTTTTATGGTTTACATATAAAATATTCCCCAGAGCCTCATGTTTGAAAGTGGATTAAATCATGAGTGTGCTATACTCATCAGTGGATTAGTCTGCTGCTGAGTTTATGGCTACTCTTGCTGTTCTGAGGAGGGCCTGGTAGGAAAAGAAAAGTCACTTGGGCCATGATCTGGTAGCGTATGTTTTAGTTCCTTCCTTCTCCTCTCCTTTCTCTGCTTTTCTGGCTGCCAAGAGGTGAACAGCTTCCTCAACTATGCCTTTCCACCATGCTATTTTTGCCTTAGAGCCAGCTGACCATGCATTGACTGAAACTGTGACCCAAAATAGGCCTCACCTCCTCAATACTGCAGGTGTTGGGCATTTGGTCCAGACAACAGGAAAGTATCTCTTCTGCTGCCTTCTGCTGCTTCACTGTTTTCAATACTCCATCTGAGTAAACAGAGCATAGACTGAACACTTTCTTTCTCCCTGATTATTTTCATTTTAAGCCATTTATCTCTAGCTATAGATTGAAAGGCTTTGTTTCCAGTTAAGGGAATCTCAAGCAATTGCATTGAGATGGATGAGATTACCTTTGGTCCTGAGGGGTTCTTCTTTGTCCCTAAAAATCCTAGGATTGTCGATTGTACTACACCCAGACATGAATAGGATTTGTTCTGATACTATGCTGTAAGTTTTGTGGAAATGTGTGCCTACCGGGGCCACCAGTGTCAAATATCATCAAATGCTCACCTGTTAGGTTTTCAAATAGTACTTATTTAGTCTTTTCCTTTTAATCTTTGGGTCTTCTAAGACATCTATTGTTATCTTTCACATCTTTTCCCCGTTTGCTCGTGGCTTTTCCCTTTACTTGGTGGATGAATTCTTGGTATTTTCAGTAATTATTGCTTTGACATCTTTAGGGCAAGAGTTATTTTTCAGTTATTTTTAGTATGATGGTATTTTCATTCATATATATGAAATATGTTTTTCAAGCCGGTTATTTCATATTAATTTCTCTGGTTGTGTATCATAAATTGTTGCTTTATTTTTAAAAATACCTAGTGTGTCATTTTTCAGTTTTGAGCATTGACGTACTTACTTTAAAGTTGTGGTCAGTGTTCCAAAAACTAATTTAATTTTTGTGAATTTGTGGTTCACAAATTGACTTAGTTGGCTTTTGTTCATGGCATTAGAGTCCCACACGTGATTTAAGTTTGGTTTGTAAGTTTGTTTTTAATAGGATTTCAAAAGTCAGTGTTAGCTTTTACTTTCCTTTCTTCTCACCTATTTAGTCCCCTCCCTTGGTACAGCTTCTTTGCCTATTCCTCCAGGACTCCAGTCCCGAGTCAGGGTTTTGAGAGAATTGAGTATGCCAACCCAAAATGGGACATTTTGGTGCAGTGGTGATGAACTGATGGCACGTGTGCCACAGCAGGCTATTTGTTATCATTGAAAACTCTAAAAAGCTTCACCATTGCTAGTTTAGTATAGGGATTATTTTGAGCTGATGGTCAGTTGAAAAGTGGGTAGTTGGAGAAAGATTCCTGTGCCTACCCCTCATCTGCCCAATAGCTGGCACCTTTGTGGATATTCCCCATCTGTCTTCTGTCCAGGAAGACCTGGGATGCTAACACCAAAATGATGTTGCATAAGCAGACCAGATCCTCATAAAGTAATCCATGTATTCCATGAGTTCCCGCATACATTTCCTAATCATTTCCCATTGGGATTTAGGGTTCCTCTTGGCCCCACTTCTAACTGCTTCAGTTTCACTTTTCTGTAATGTGCTGTGCATGTAAATATTAATAATGACTTTATTCCTTTTCTCTTGTTACCTATCTTTTTATGATTAAATTCATAGGTTTCCCTTGAAGAAGCTAAGAAGATAGAGGAAACTACCCTTCCTGGCACCTTAATGATATGTGTGAAAGCTTCTTCCCACAGAGATGTTCCTGGTGGGTTAGGGTTCTGGTTTGATTAATAATGAAGAGGCTGGGTCCATGTTCTCCTGTCCTCTCTAGGCCCACATTTTAAAATAAGAGCATGGTTTCAGTTAGTGAGTTGGCATCAGTTTTGTCTACTTTTATATGGCTTTCAGGGAAAACCTGATTCCAGATCCCTGCCCCATTTTTGGTCACTTTTAGTTTATAGGGGTCTTAATATTCATTGTTATTTGCAGAGCTATCTCACTTTCTTGCTCACCATAGTAGTTATTTTACGTTTAACCCTCATTCACCTTTTAGGCTTTCCTTATTTAATTGAACTTACTGAAATATAGTATCTTGACCCAAAATTGTTATAATGTGTTTAACTCCAAAAGTTGTTTATTTTTCAGTTTTCTCAAATATTATTTTTCCTTGGAGGGTCTAAATCAAAAGCATATAATTAGCAAGAACACTAAAAAATGCTGTGTGCCTTGCACAGATTTGATAGAGTTGAAATAGTGTGTTTGGATTGTGTTTTTTCAACCTGGAGAAAAGCAGGGACATTTTTCTTAGTAATGTGCAAGTTATCTTTTCCTTATGCTCTAAAGACCAATCTAAGATTAAATAGCAATCACAGAAATGTTGTGTGCATTTTCACCTAAAAAATAGCCCTGTGTGGGCATGGAGGAACACAACTATAATCCCAGCACTCAAGAGGCTGAGACCAGAAGATTGCCATGAGTTCAAGGCCAGCCTGGGCTACCTAGTGAGCCAGGCTGAACTACATAGTTAGACCCTGTCTCAAAAAACCCAGAACAATAACAACAAAAAAATATAGCCTATCTTCCCACCCAGTTATCTGAGGAGATAGTTTATGTAGTTAATGACACCATGACACTTACAAGGATGTTAAAAATCTGGAGACCATCATTTTGCCTAAGGGCAACAAACATCCACTCCAATAAAGAACACACAACAAAACATCTATAACAGTTGAACTTGTGAAAGTCACAAGTAAAAATCGGGGCTTTTGCTTGCTTAAAAGTTCTCTAGTAGCTATCAACACATCAATGATAAATAGCAATGTATGAATGTGATTAATATTCCAAGATAGATTTTTTTAACATGTTGTATGTCTTAAAATATTTTGTTAATCTCATTCGTGTATAGGTTTTGAGCAGGTTTAGATGTATATCTGTAATAGTATGACTAATTGTCACTCCATGCATTTATCATTAAATAAACTTTGCAGGAGACAGAATGATTGTTTACTTAAGCAGTATAAGGCTGGGGATAGTAGATAGCTCTAGAACACAGGATTACATTGCCAGAATGGCACTATTTATTAAACTATGATAACGCTAATGTTCCTCGTTGATGTATAGCATGTGCGACTTCAGCTGAACTTGTAGAGAGCCTTAAGGATGTTTCATTGAACATTTAGTATGGCAGCCAGCCAGAATACATTTAGCTTAAGCCCAGATGACGGGCTGGTAATGAGGTAGTGATTGATGACCACAGCTTCCTTATGAAAACCTGCTTGATATGCTGGGGGGGAAATGCATTGCCAGCTCTTTTCATTTCAGTCCCTGTTATATTAGTTATTTTTATGGTGGAAGAAGTTGCATGGGCTTGGGTTTATGCATTCTTGGCATCACTTTTAGATTACAATCGAACTGTAGTATGGAATTATAGAAGTCCAGCCCTATGGCTTTATTTATGTATAATTCAAATCCCAATTTCAACGAATCTTTAAAAATCATTTAAAATAACTATAACTGTGGGTTATCCATAAAATATTCTAACATTCTTATTATGCATCTTTTAAATGTTACAGTTTCTTTGGCTCCTTTACACCCCTCCCCACCCCGTGTTATAAAATCTCCTGACACCCCTAAGTTTAATTAGAAGACATTTGTCCAAATTGCTAAATATGTTTCAAGAAAATGATGTTTTCAATTCTTTTCACAGCTTAGTATTGTGTGAATTTTTAGATTTTCCTTAATAAAAGAAAAAATTAGTAATTCATGTCTATTTATATGTATGAAACTCTTATGAGTTCTGAATGGAACGTTCCTATAAAACACCTTTGTCCATCTCGTTATTGCTTTATGCATTTTCTCTGTTACTCTTTGTCCACATAAATCATTTCTCAGTTGGTGTTTACAGAAGCACTTATGATTACAAAATGCCATTTGCTAGAATGACCACTTTGGTGGCCTACTGACCTGGAACAAGGTAGAGCAAGGCCCAAGATTGACATTTCACCCTTAATAAATCTTGCTGTTTGAAATGCCAACAACAAATGGGGTTTGTGAAGATAAGCTTCCAGCAGGCTTGATTGTACCCAGCTGGGTTTTCAAGTTTGCCAATCAGAAGCAAGTTTGGGCCCTTCTGTGCCTGGAAGCTGTCAGTCCTTTGGGTTTGGAAGTACCAACATTTCTGAAGGCAAAGCCATCACTGGGGCAGCTCAGACTATGACAGTGTGAAGTGACTAGGAAATCCTGCTGAGATGCCCATAACCTTCATTTGGAGTGGTTATCAACAAAACAAGCCAGTAAATGTTGACTTTTTCTGGTTGTTTCAGCTACCTCCATTTCTTCAATTATTTAAGTTATTAGAGGACCTGGAATGAAACAAATCCAAACAACAGTAGTATTAGTGTCCCACTGAGGTCTAACTTATCTCTTAAAGCTTTTGATAATACTTCCTATTGACAGAGTTTGTAAATGGCCGCAAGTTGCATTACCACTATAACTTTTTACTTCCCATCAAATAATAGGAGCAGAAACAGAGTTGTACCAAAGTGGAAGACTTATCCCTTCCCATTATAGAATTTATCTTTTATTAATAAGTTTCTTACCACTATTACTACCAAACCTTACTTTCTTACTGGAGAAAAAGAAACTTGTTTTTTACTGGGAAAAGTTTCTTGTAGCAAAAATTTGACCTGAAATGAATTATTTACAAATTTAGAAGAAAGACTTGCTAAGTCAATGCTACAGCTGAGAAATAAGCCAACACTTTCTCCAAAACAGCTTGAAGCTGACAAAACACTAAGCTCTGAGGTCCTAGAGAAGCAGCGGTTCAGGGTCTTGTTAGCTTTGAGCTGTAGGAGAGACAACACGGGCAGAACGCTCAGAGGAAGGAACCAGCCCCCAAGAGGGGTCTGTGAGGGAGCTGGAAATAGCACTGAAATCCATGGAGAAACAGAGCAATACATAATTAGGCACTAAGAGACAGTGAGACATATAAAGTATTTAAAGGAATTTAGAAAGTAAGAAAACAAAAATAAATGGTTAAGGAGCAAAAAGGGGAATGAAGTAAAACAAAATGCACAGACAACTTTAGAACAGAGTATCAAAAACATTATCAGATTACTTTTGTAATGCATGTATCTGTACTTTATAGCATATCTGTATTATTTTACTCAGCTCTCACAGCTCTTGTGCATAGATTTTGTCATCCCCATTATACAGGTGAATGATAAAAAAAGAAGTATATGTACTGAAATGTGGTCTAATTCCTAGTTTCTAAAACTCACTCAAAGAATTTGCTGAATATATTGATATGGGAGTAAGATTACTAACATTCTGTGTCCTTTTTTTTTTTTTTTCTGGCTTTCAAGGAAAAAGTGGGGCACTATTTTAATAGAAATATCAAAAATGGCCTCACCCAGGAGGGTAATTTGAATAACTGAATTATGTGAAGGTACTAATCATACTCAATTTGATAAAATATGGCCATTATCAAATGAAGTAAGGAGGCAATAGGAGATGATGAGATAGGAGGAGAATATGCTAAAGGAATAAAGGCCTCATGGAGCAGACTTCAGGGTGCTTGTGCCCCAACTTCCTGAGCTCTGAGGTAGGATAGCTCCAACTTTGGCTCCTAGAATCCTTAACTGGACTTTGTTAAACATTTTTTGCTTCCTTTCATCCCTTCCCTGCCTAACCACTCACTCCTCATCAAGTGTTTCCTGAGACTAGCTCCCAGGGAAAAATCTGTACTTGCTTTCTTTCCTTCTCGGGTGCTGCATTTGGGAGACCCCAAACTAAGACAGCCGTAGCCCTTAAATGTAAGTACCTATTATGTTCATCATCCCCTTCAGAGCTGAGAATGATAGTATTTATTGATAGGAAAGAGATGGAGTGGGTGAAAGACAGAAAATCAAACAAATAAATGATTTACTTTTTAGGAAGTTAAAAAAAATCATATCTAAATGATGTGTTTACCAACTGCCAGGCACTCTTTTAAATCTGTTTCACATGTTAAATCAAAAGTCTTATTCCTAAATCTTCACGATTATGAAGTTTGGCTCCTTCAGCAAACATGTAAAGGTTGGTATTTGAACCAAGGTCTCTAATTTCAGAATCAGAGCAAATAACCACTGTGTTCTTTTGTGGAGTAGCACAATAGTCCATAAAACAACATCGTCATACATTAGTACTTACTAGTTTTCTTTAAATTTAATGTAGTGATGATCCTGCATATTTCTTCTGTATTTTGCATGCATACTTATCTAAAACACTTTGTAACTATAAGATTTAACTATTATTTGAAAAATCATGGCCTATCGCATTTCATAAAAATTATGAAAAGGTAATATTATTGTCATATGACATTGTTGTTATTGGCAAAATTTCTTTAGTGGTACTGAATTTCCTGTAATTAACTCTTATTTGATACAATTATTTGAGAGTATTACAACATGCTTGATTGCCAGGACCTTAAACAGCAAACAAAACATATATAATGCCAAAGGCATCTTCTCTTATTACTAGCTGATTTGCAAATGACTGCTCAACAGTTAATATCTGGAAATATTGCCTCACATACAAAATAAGGAGTCGTTGTGCATAATAGGTGATATCTAGGGATGGGATATGTATGACTCAAAGCTGCAGTTGCTGTGAAATTAAGGAATACATACAAGTTACGAGGACACATGAGGAGAACACTCAAGGAGAATGTGAACATTGGTTCTTAAAGTCCACTTTGACCCTAGATTATAGATTATAGATTGAAAATACTCTACTAGAGAACCTGGAAAACAGGGTGCATAGACCAAGGAAGGAAGCGCTCTTGAAAATGAGATCCATGAATGGGACTCAGGCTTCAGTGGCTCTTCCTCTCCTTTGGCAATTTTCATATCCTTCATAGTCAACTTCTAAATGTCTCTGAAATGAGAACCATTATTTTTGTTCCTACTGTCATTAACCCTAGTCAAGGCACTTGTCTTTTTTACTATTAAATAGTTACAATTCACCTTGCTAATCAGCTTTTCTGATGATAGCATCTCCTGTCTTTAGCATAGCTCAAAGGGCCCTTTCTTTTTCCCTCTTGAATCTAATAGTATTATAACCATAATACTATCTTATTTATATATGTATATGTACTCTATCATTAATATAGTATAATACTATTAGTAATGTTATGTCACATGAGAATCTGTGGATGATATTCAATCCTCCCAGGTCATCTAGGCTGCAGAAATGTTTCCAACATACAATATTTCAAGGAGAAAAGAATCAATGTTTTTTATCAAAAGTAAGGCAGGCTTTCAGGAATTTACACAGTTTTGGCTCTCTGGCAGACAATAGCTCAATTGGGTAAGAGTGGTATCCTCTATCAGTGTTGTGACAATGAAAGCAAAGGGATGCACACTTTTTGGTGCTTAGAAACCTGCAGTGTTGAAAGTCAGAAGGTGATCTGGGAAAAATACCTGATTCGAAGTAAGTTCCCACAGGTAGGCTTGCAGGCTCTCTTGGTGTACCATAGAAAACAGGAGACTGGGCGGGTAACAGCAGTCCACATACGTTTGAGAGATAACTGAAAACTTTCATGTTTCTAGAAATGATAGCATCTTGTACGGTTTTGTTGTAAATATTGCATATGGTAATGTCATTAATCCTGAAAGTCAGTTGCTATATGCTAAAGTATACAGGATTTGTAGCAAAATTGCAGGTCTGCATCTCAGTTTATGTTTTATTTTGTGCTATAGGCTATTTGTATCCTTAAATTACATATGTTGAAATTTTAAACCCCAATTTAAAGGTTTTAGAAGGTGGAGCTGTGGAGAGGTAATTAGGTTGTGAATGAGAAGCCCTGTGCTCTGTGCAGTGTGCTCTGACTTGAAAAGGGACTAGGGGGTCTAGGAAATGCTCTACTCTCTTACTTGTGTGGAATACATCAAGAAGAGGGCACTCTGCATACAACCTGAAGAAGGCCCATAGCAGGACCCAAACATGCTGGCACCCACAATCTTAGACTTTTAGCCCTTAGAACTGTGAGAAATAAATTTCTGTAGTTTATATGCCATCTGGGCTATGCTACTTTACTATAGCAGCCTGAACAGACTAAGACAGATTGAAAAGGTATTATGACCTATTTAAGCCCTAGTTTTCTCTTAAATGAATTAAGAATAATAATATACTTCACTGAGATGCTTTGGAAATTGAATGTAAGTCACCTGAACAATACTGGCACATAATATATATGTCAAGATTTTTTTTTTTGCCAGTGCCAAGGATTGAACCCAGCACTTTGTGCATGCGCTTTCCACTAAGCTATATCCCTATTCTATATCAAGAATTAAAGTGCCCCCTGCCTTTTTCTGACTTTATTTTGATAATTGTCAAACTCATACAGAAGGAAGGCTTGTTAAGACTTCATCCTTCTGACCTGTGAAAATCATGCAACTAATAACTGATCTCAATTTAACATTGTTTTAGAAGACTGTTGTTTGTGTTAGAAAATATGTGCATCACATTAACAAATTATAACTGAAGTAGAAATATGAGTGACACTATGAACCAGTTCTCAGTTATGCAGAGAAATGAAGCAGCTTGGTAGTCATTCTTGTTTCTTTTCCTGTCATCTGGAGAAACCAATTGTATTCATTTAAAGTATTCACTTTAAAATTAAAGTAAGATTAAAATCCGTTAAAAACAAGAGCCTTGAATTGAGTGGATATTTGCATGAAATCCCCATTACTTTAATAGTTGTTTTCTCACTTAAGTTATGTTGTCATCATTGACATTTAAAAGTACTTTCAACTTTGAATGAAGTTTAAAGCATTTTTCCAATTGATTTGATTCAATGAACATTAATGAAACACTGACAAAATGCAAATAACTCTGGGCTTGGCAATGAAGAAAATGAAAATTCATTCTTTCAGCAAAAAAAAAAAATATTTTTTCCTACTATAGATATTGCAGACAGAATGACCAATAAGCAAGAAGGAGTCTCTGACCTCACTATACCCACAGTCAGGAGGACTAAATGAAGAGTCAGAAGTCAAGAGGACTCTTTCTTTTGTAATTTCTTTTTTGAAATGACTCAGAGAGGGCAATGCTTTATTAGTATTGAGGGATTCATCATCTGAAAGTCCACACGAACTTCCTCCAGTTTCCCTTGTCATTTTTAGTTCTATAGTTGTTACTATACAAGGTTGCAAAAGTTCAAAATTGAGAAGTATTGTTCTGTCACTGTATTAGCTTGCCAAAGTTGCCATAACAAAGTACCATAGGTGGCAAGGTGTTTAACCAACAGAAATGTATTTTCTCACAATTCTGGTGGCTGAAGTCTAAAATCAAGGTGTTAGAAGGATTGGTTTCTTCTGAGACCTCTCTCATTGGCTTGTAGATGGCCGTTTTCTCCCTGTGTGTTTGCATATATACCCTCTGTGTATGTCTGTACCTAATTTCCTTTTCCTTTCATGACACCAGCCATATTGGAGGACACATCCTAATGACCTTAATTTTAACTTAATTACTTCTATAATGATCTTATATCTGAACATAGTTACTGTATTTAGTTTTGAGTTACAGAAAATTGTGACTTCAACCTGTGAATTTTGGGGGATACATCACATAAAAATTACCCTCCTGTGTACTGTCTAAAAGTCTATTATCATTTTATATCCATTTTTTTCTATTATCTGTCATACTGCTCTAATTCAATACTTATTAACACCAGTGTTTTCTGTTAAAGACAGCTCTCTGTCAAAATGCCTTCTTTCATTTCATCCTTGTTATGGTTTAAAAGTGTACCCTTAAAGTTTATGTGTTGGAAATTCTTGTAAATGTAATATTGTTATTGTTAAGACCTGGCTCATTTGAGAGGCAATTGGGTCATGAAGGTGGAGATCTTCTGAATGGAATAATGGCTTCCTGTTGGGACAGGTGAATTTTGGGGGGGAAGGAGTTACTTTGATATCAAATTTATAAAGTGTGTTTGTTACCCATTCACTCGCACACATTTACTTACTTTCTGCTTTTCTCCCATCTTATGAGGCCCTCTCTGAAGCAGACTAGATGTTCATGCCACGGTTTTGGACTTCCCAGCATCCAGAACCACAAGCCTTTCTTTTATAAACAGCCCAGTCTCCAGGATTCTTATATAGAAATAATAAAACAGACCAAGACAGTCTTTCCAACTGGAATTATTTTTCTCAGTAGTTTTTTTTTTTCATTATGTGGTGGTCTTGATCAAGACCCACCTCAAAAAGTCTTCTGTTTACTATGACTGACTCTCTGAGCCCTTGGTAACAACTGAGCACCATTTTTTCAAATTTATTTTCCACTATTTTACAATGGATCTCTGCCCTCAAATACATATCCTTTTCACTTTCCATAATAAACCACCTCTAATACCTTATTATACTCCTATGAGAGAGATCAGGCATTTTCTCCTCCTTGGGACAAAATCATCGAGATTTCATTTGCCATTCAATGTTTGCTTTCTCCATCTTGTTTGACTTTTCCACGGTTGTCCTCAATTTGTGCCTAATTCCTACTCTCCTCACCAGCCTTCAGTCTTTATTTTTGAGATTGTTCTTTTACTTTTTGAGTCATGGTCACTGTTAATGCCCATGGTGGATGAAAACTAGGATGTCTCACCTCAGACCCACTTTCCTGCGAGGTAGTTTTTCATTTCTGCCTTGAAGTCCTTCCTTATGCTTTGCTTTTCACATTTTGGTCTCCCCCTGTCAAATTCACTTGTGAAAGTCTTAGTTCTCTTTCTAATTCTATATAAATACCATTGTTTTTGTAAAAGTCCTTCCTAATTCCTGTAAATCTTACTTGCCTTTCTTTAGTTTCACCACAGCATGTAATATATAATTTAACATATAATTTACAATTCTTGTACATTGATATTTCAGACAACTTATGCTTTTCTTCACTATTATATACTTAAGTAAACTTTTAATTTTATTATAGTTTTAGATTTATAGAATTACTGCAAAGATAGTACCAAATTGCCATACATTTCACACCTATTGTCCTTTACTATTAACATCATACATTAGTACAGTTTGTTATACCTATCAAAGAAATGTTGATATATCAACTAAAGTCCATATTTATTCATATTTAAATTTTACCTAGTATCATAAAGTGACTTTCACTCTTTTTATTTTGCACTGTTTGGAAGGAAGTTAGTATGAGCAGGCCATACTGAAGATCCAGTTTGTTCTCTAACTTACAGTGAATAGTATATCTATATAAATCATTTGGAATCTGTTTGCATGGGGATTTGCATCTGCCCATGGATTTAGTAAGTATGGACTTGTGAATATTTATTTTACCCTGTGTGGTATGATCTAATATTTCTTCACTTTGTTGCTCAAAGTGTTCCATTATGGCCATTAAGAGTTATTTCAGTTGACTCCTGTGTCCCTTTAATGTGTCTCCATCGTGAGTGTGTATATGTGTTACACACATGTGTGTGTTTTAGCACCTAGTCTCTTACTCTAGGATTATGTTGTATATTTTCTGCCTCAGTCCTAGAAGCAGCACTACTTCAAGAAGCTCTGATTTCTTTTTCTTTTATTGGATAATGGGTATTAGGAACCAAGATATTGGGGCTAAGTATCCTCATGGCTAGTGGGGTGTTATAGCTTCTAGGTACTCTCAGCTGACAGAGTAAGAAGGTATATATGTAAATTAATCTGTACTTAAAAGTGTATCTATAAATACCATATAGCCAAGCTTGAATGAAATGCTAGATAAAGTGGTATACTAATCAGATTTCTAGTGTTATGACAAAATACCTGAGAAAAATTAACCTAATAAAGGAAAAGGTGTATGTTGGCTCATAGTAGGTTTTAGTTTATGGTCACTTAGCCACATTGCTTTTGGGCCTGTGGCAAGGCAATATATTATGGTAGGGAGTGCATAGAGAACCAAGCTTAGCTCATGGCAACCAGAAGGCAGAGAGAGGAAGGGGTTTGGATACCAATATCTCCTTCAAGGTTACACCTCCAATAACCTAATTTACTTCCAGTAGGCCTCACCTCCTGTTCCACCACCTCCTAATAGCACTACAGGCTGGGTCCAATCCTTTAACATATGGTCCTTTGTGGGACATTGCAGAGCCATACTTTAGCAGCTATTTTTTATTTTATGGTAAGTTTCAAAATGAAAACATGATCATCCAGGCATGGTGACGCAAATTTATAATCCCAGCACTTGGGAGGTAGAGGCAGCAGGATCTCAAGTATAAGCCCAACTTGGGTAACTTAGAGACTTAGTGAGACCTCGTCTCAAAACTAAAACAGAGCTGGGGATATATTATAGCTCAGTATGAAGGCCCTGGTTTCAGTCCCTAGTATTAAAAAAATAATTAATTACCCAATTGTTATTTAAATCCATAATGGATTTATAAATACAAAGCTGATTTTTAAAAAATGATCATTGAAATCAGAAAATTCTCAATGAATTTTTAGATGAGGGCAGAATTATGAAAGTAAGCTAAGCAGATTGGCTCTCCACATGTTGGGATACTGAAGAATGAAAGATCATAAACTTATACAATTCATAATATCATAAACAGTTTTAAAAGTAAATATTTATTTTTTATTAAATATCTGGTTGTCAGATATTTGAAGCTTAAGTAAAATATGAGTTTGCCAAATAAGTTGATCTAACTTTAACAGGGCAAGTGGCTCTTAATAATGGATGAAATATTGCCATGAGAAATCTAAACATATTCAAAACGGATATGGAGGGCCAAAGATTTAGCTCAGTGGTGCCGCACCTGCTTCGCAAGCACAAGGTCCTAAGTTCAAACCCCAGTACCAAAAAAACCCAACAACAACAACAAAAAAAAGAAAGAAAAAAAGAAAAGAAAAACCAAAATGGATATGGAAGCAATAGTAAATGGCAGGACTTTAAACTTTGTGTCCTATGTACTGAGTACACCTAGGATAATAATTCTGAAGTTCCTAATTTTGTTTTACTTATACTAGATTTTTGCCAAACTTTAAAGTTAAATTAAAAGAATGGCTAAAAACAGTTCTAAAGCTTTCAGCTTTTTTGTATTTAGAATCAGTCATGGCAATCACAGATGTTTGAATTTGATTTAACTTCCCTAAATCTATTTTTCAACATGAGAAAAGCTGTCAAAGTATAGGCATAAATGCCACTGGCAATATTTTAAGGCTTTAAGCCCAGAAAATAATTTTGCCATATTAAAAATATCTATTTAAAAAATTACCTTTGGATTTCCTGGAAACTAAGTTAAGTTAGAGAGTTTAAAAAATGGTAAAAACACAAAAGATACCAAGGTTTAGGAGGAAACCAAATCTTTCTAAAGGTATAGCAAAAATACATGAAAGATATCTGCTGCATTGTTGATGCCTATCAGTATTATAAAAATAGAATCAATGTGTACAGCATTAGTTATATTCTCTGGCATTAATTAAAAGATGAGTAGTAATAGAATATATGCCATGCATTTGAACAAAAGTAAATTATTTTGGTATTCTTCCATGACCTTCTGAACAATTAAATACAAAAAATGTGCTTGTTTCTAGTTTCATGGAAAGCACCCACCTTGTTATCTCTGTATAGTATCACATGCTAAAGACAACTGAATCAAACAGAACTGTATTTTATCCTGCCAACTAGCATTTTCTTTTTCATCATAAACCAGTAGCGGTCAACTTGATTTAAATACAATGTTTAAATGTAATTTGGTGCACATTCTTTAAGGTAGGGATAATGTTATTAGGCATCTCTAACAATCCCAAAGGGAAATATGTTACCACTTATTGAAACCAAAGAATTATAGAACATTTGATTTTGTAAATTACCTATCTGTGCTAAAAGTAAAATAATAAAAAGTTGAGTATACAATCCTTGTAGCAACCCAGTGATATGATATATTATCTCCAGTTATTGTCTGGAATGTATCACATGTCACACATAAACCAAAAAATGAAAATGAAAAATACTTAAGGTAAATAAAAACATCTTTACCAAGATTACTTACTAGTACTGAAGAACTCTGACACAAAACTATGTCCTTTGATGTTTCTGCTCCACCTCTGCCCAGTGCCTACGAGTTGTCCTGATGAGCTGACAGAAGCTCTGTTTCAGGCTGTGAGCAAGGATGCCTGAGCTCCAGGCGGTGCTGCGCCTTTCACAGGTCAATGACAGTGACAAGGCCAAAGGCAGTAAGTGGAAGCCTTACTGCCTAGATTCAAATCTTACATTTATTTCTGAAATGTGACCTCAAGACTGGTACCAATCTCTAAACTGGTTGTTACTGGTCTGTAAAAAGATAAGCCACACACTGAGAGTGTTTAGAAATCTTTGTAGAAACTTGACACAGTAGTTACGTGTCTAATGAACCAAATAATAAAATACCAGGCTGAATATGTCCATGCCTCCTATTCCTTTTTCACTTTACACAACTAGTAAATTATTTTGAATTGTTTTACAAAAATAGAATTGCAGAATGGATCAGAATTAAGGAAGACTGATTACTTGCTGTAGAGAATTTCAGAAACTGACCTAGGACAGTACTCAGGCAATGTTTTAATTTCCTTATCAGAAAAATAAAGGACAAAAGTAAGGCAGGGCAATGACTTGTATACCATCAAGTATTGCCAATACTTAGTGGTTCTACTACACTATATCAAATGCGCTGTACAAATGCTCTTTTGGATCTTTATACAGTAATCAGATATATACCAGGTTGGATCCTGATGTGACCGTGTTTTGGGGTGCCAAGGTACAAACAGAGTTTTACAAAAAAAAGAAAGAATGAGACTTTTGTCTTTTTTTCATAAAAATTTCTTCTTACTTCAAGATGAGAACTGATGGTTTAATAGTGTTTCTCAAATTTAATGTCAGTATGAATCACCTAAAGATAGGCTTCTGGCTCTGACTCAGTGGGTCTAGGGTGTGGCTGAGTTTCTTTGTTTCTCACAAGTTCCTCCATGGTGTAGATTCTGCAGATTTGCAGATGTTGCTTAAGAAAAAAGGATTTGATAAATCTTTCTCTTCTGTGCCCTCCAGCCTTGTGCCTGGCAGCAGACCCCCACTCAGTGAGAGAATCTCTGCAAATACTCTGGAGCACTTCCTGAGTCATAGGGTATATTTCACCTGCAGCCCGGGCTTATCTTCCAGCATAATGATTTTCAGTGAGCCTTGAGACCACCAGAATCCAAAGATCAGCACATTTAAGAACTGTAAAAACTCTATTTTAAACTTAATCACATTCATTTTTTAGTGATAACCTACAAATATAAACAAGGCAGACTGTTTTGATACAGCCTCATTTATTAGTATTCTGTAGCAACATATTCACCTGAAAACAGTAACCCACAGCAGGACTGTAGCAGGACTGCTTTAGTGTTTGCATATGATTTTCAAAACTTACTTCTGTGGTCTCAGAGTCCTGTCATTTTGAGGAAGAGAGTTGTAAACAGGTACTTTGTGTGTGTGTTTCTTCATTCTTAAGCTCTAAGTATGTAGGAATTAGGTCTTTGGATGATGAAAGAAAGAAAAAGAGAAGAAAGCAAGGGAGGAAAGGAGATGGGACGGAGGGAAGGAAAGTAAATTTTTTATAGTTTCAATTTTAGAAGAAATCTCTCCTCTAATAAACTTAGGAGTTTTAATGCAATAGTGGAATATTCATTCTTAAAGCATTTTCTTATCCATAGCATCAATAATTGAGAGTGAAAATTACAATTATTATGTTTAGTGTTGTCCAAATGATTCACTTAGAATATATATTCTTTTCCTAACAACCAGTTCTCCATTTTTGTGTTATCAGTCATCAAAAGAACTTAAGTAATTTTAGCTCATATGTGAGAAGAAATGACTATTAATATTTGTGATTCTTAGATTTGCATTATCGACATGCTTGGAAATCTTGGTTTTAGTATAACATTCAAGTAGTTTGTATGAATAATTAGGTGAACAATAAGTAAAAATCTAGCATCTCTGTATTGTCCCCCTGGTCTCTGAATTTAATCCTGTCTCAAAAAGATAATATTTTTGAATAGGAAATTTCTTCTTGACTTAGAATAATTTTCAATCTCATTATCCTAAAATTACATTTGGATCCTTGGATATTAAAAGAAAAGAAAGGATAATTCATTCACATACGTGCAAAGAGGAAAGTGCTGAGAAAATTTTGTAAGTAAATGAAAAATGAGCAAATAAAAACTGTTTACCATTCCTTCATTAAAATTATGTTTATCGACCCGAAATACATCACTTACAGGAGAAAAGGTTTATTTTAGCTCACAGTTTCAGAGGTTTCTGTCCATGGTCACCTGTCTTCAAGGTAGAAATAGCATGACAGAAGCATGTTGCATAGCAAAGCTGCTCAGTTCATGACAGCAAGAAAACAAAGAGAGGGAAAGAACCAGAGGAAAAAGAAGGGCCTGGGCAAAGGATGTACTATTCAAAGCATATTTTCAATGCCCCATTTTCTCCAAATGGATCCCACCTCCTAAAAGCACATCGAGCTGTGAACTCCTCAATGGATTAATACATAGATGAGGTTAGTATTCCAGTATTCAGTACTATGAACAATATATTTCTATTTTTTAAATAAATTACAGAAAGCATTTTGTTACAGCAGCTCAAAAGGACTAAGGCAGTAAGTAAGTCCAATTTCTAGGCATATCATCTAAAATCTCTAACTTTCTGGTATCAAAACCACCCAATAGTTTATATAAAACAAGTGATGAACATTGTATTAGTAGAGGATGAATAATGATAAAAATTTTATTAAAGTTTTTAGTAACATGCTCACACTTTACTAATCATTTTCAGAGAGCTAGTGATTTATTTATCAACATATTCAACAAATAATTTCTCTCCTTTTATTATCAAGAAATGAAATGCCTTCCTTAGAAAGGTGAGTTTTCAGAGTTATTCTATTGACTTTCAAAAACTGACATTGTTTTTTTAAATGTGCAATAGACTACATTAAGTCACTATGTGATTTAAAAATATTTAGCTAACTTTTCTTTACCAGAAGAGAATACTACCTATCATGTCAAGGTTGGTTAAATATTTATTTAAGCAGTAAAGGAATCAAGGGAAAGAGAGAAAGAAAGAAAATAAATAAAGAGAAAGGGGAAGGGAAGAAGGAAGGAAGGAAAAAATGGAAGGAAGGAGGGAAGGAAGGCAGGGAGAGTGGAAACAAAGTGGTAGTTTCAACCTTTTCTAATATTTCACATTTTAGTGTATTAATGAAAATGAAGTTCTTAATATTCACTCTATGTTATTTAATACTCTCTAATAAACAATTAAATCAAAATTACATACAAATATCCTGATGAGAACATTGATGTAGTATTGCCTTGGCCTTGATTGATTCAATATTTCAGAGAAGTACATATTCATAGAAAGGAAGCTTAAGGTAAAAATACAATTCTTGTTCAGGAGTAGGGGCAGGGAAGAAGGTGAGGGTGAGACTAACCAGAGCCATTCCTGAGGCATGATTTGTCCAGGGTCTTGCAAGACATTTAGTATGTAATCATTATAGGTGAAATTAAAGTCAAGATTAAATACATTTTTGATACTTAATAAATGATATATGTTTCATAACTTTATTAATAGTGCTACCTTCCCTAATTATTACAGACTGTGAGATTTTCAGTGAGGTGCATAGTAACTGGAGTGATAATAATGTTTCTGTTTGTTAATAATTTAAATGAAAAACACTTGAGCTGTTTTCCAGCCACATGGGAAGTATCATTTATTTACATCCTTAAAGGCTTATTTTACCATTAACCCCTTCATTTGAGTGAAGTGGATAGCCATAAGTAAAGTATTAATTCTTTTTACATTAGTGTTAATAGCATGTATTTTAGACTCACTGGTGTGAGAGGATTAAAAGCCATAGAATTAGGCATGCACCAATATTCCTGAGATTAATCCTTGTTAATGAAACCTAGGGGAAACATGTAACTTGATTTTCTATTTAATGATTAGATACTTCTTGGTTTTTAAAATAATCTTTTGAAGTAAAACTCCGTAGAAATAATGTCATTGCATTTATATGCTGAATTTAAAATACAACAAAATATTAAACTCATGTATTTTATCCTTTCTACCTTTAATATAAATTAAAATAAGTGCAAAGGGTTCTCTGGAGATAGGATGTAACCTAAATATTTGGCATTATGGCAGAGATTATAGATGAGCCATTCATGCTTATTTCTGTCATAAACTAATGTTTGAAGGTCATGTTAACAAGAAAGAATATTTGTTGTTGTAACTATTTACTTCTGTTGATTAGAAGGCGATTCAAAGAGTCAGTGCAAATTGATATACTTCTGGAACTTTATGAATTTTGAAAAGAGTAATATGTCTGTGAGTGTGCATTTCTCTATTACTTGTATCCCACCCTACCCTATTCCACTCTACCTTTTTGCCGTGTCAGCGTAAATAACATTTCCTGGCCTCTCATCATTATATTTATTTAAATTTAATTAGAACCCAGGATTGTCATTCAAATATGAAATAATCAACCAAGTACTGACTCAGCCGAATCAGGAATGTACAACAGTGATAACAACTTGATAGAGGACAACTCTACTGTCAAAAACTTAGGTTGCCTTGGTGGTTAGTTTATCTCTAATTTGTTTGAATGTCTTAAAACCACCTCCTAATGGCAAAAGATTCTTAATGATTTTGGTCCTAAAAGAAGATTAGTAAGAGAATGATGCCTAAGAAAGATAAAAAGAATAGAAGCTATTCTACCTGATGTAGCTATACCTACCTTTTCTTAAAGTGATTTTATTTTCCATGTGGGACTCAAGTATGTCAATCAGCTAATTAACTTTTTGATAAAATTACACTGTATCTTCCAAAACATATGCACACCTATAGCTGGATAGATTGGTTGACAGAAAGGTAGGTAGATTGATAGAGATCTTATTTGTGTACTGGTAGTTATAAATTTGTATATATAATGAATTATATCTATATATATAATGAATTATATATATATATATATGCCACATGCATACAGACATATCCAAGTCTGCCATCAATTCACAGGTGAGTTTGATCTCACAAAGTTCATATTTCACTAGAAATTGACAGCAGTAAGTTTATATCAGTTTTTATCAGGTAGTATAGTATTTTTGAGGTATCTAAAATATCTAAATGTAATTGTTTTTAATTGTATGAAAGCTTTCCTGTTCTAGTCAGTGGACAAGAAATGCTACTTTGTTTTGCTCTGAATTCTACTGATTCCCTCTTGCCTGCTCCCTTGTCAATCTAAACTGACTCCAGTGTTAATTTTGGCTATTCCACTTGACTTTTTTTTTTTTTTTTTTTTGTACCAGGGATCGAACTCCGGTCCTTGTGCTTGCGAGCCAGGTGACGTAACCACTGAGCTAAATCGCTGGCCCTCCACTTGACTCTTGATGTCTTGTACTTGAAAGCACTAAACTAGATTTCTCTTTTTGGTTACCACTTGTCTAGGTATGAAATTCACCCATTTCTTTACCATTTACAATGCTAGGAAACCCTGATTCATTTCTCCTTTTACTTCTAGCAGGGCATGGTCTATGGAAAAAATGAATAGCTGATTGTTTTACTTCATCCCCAGCAGTTCATTAAACTTGATCCGTTTTTAAGTGTAAATTAAGCTGGATTGGACTGTAGTGGTACACTGGATAGGTGAAAATATTACTATCCTTTCAAATCAGTATTATGTTATCTATCTTAAAATAAAAATGAACTTTCAGGTCTGGGGATTTAGCTCAGTGGTTCCGCTGCTTGCCTTGCAAGCACAAGGTCCTGAGTTTGATCCCAGTACCAAAAAAAAAAAAAATTCTTCCAAATCAATAGTGTTTAACTGTCTTAAAAATGTTCTTTAAAATGTTCTTAAGATAAAGATGTCAAAGTTAGTCCCACTTCTGTGTTCTTTTGTTTTCTTTTCAGAGACTTTTCAAACCAATCAATTTTTGGACAACTACTTTAAGTGTCTTCAAATCACGTGATAAAATAAATTACCCTTGCCTGGTAAACAACACCATAACTTGCCTTCTTGTTTTTTTTTAACATTAACTGACTACTGCTAACAAAATTGAGCTTTTTGTGCAAAGACTCTATCATCCTATAGATATGTTAGTTCTTGTGAAAGGAACATATATTTATATATGATATTTTCACTCCATGTTGATTTCTATATTGGAGGAAATGATTTTGCTAGGAATTCATGTGAAAATTTATTACCTGTTACATTTTAAGTTTTAAATCTAGTGATATTTAAAACTTACCTATCAGTTTGTGCTGTGAAGTGATACTTGATTGGTTTACTCATTTCTTCTCTGATTTAACAAATAATACAGAGTCAGCAAAAAAAGTATATCTTCAGGAAAAAAAACTTGTATAAATGTTTTAATACTAAATATATTGAGACATCATGGGATTAATACAGGTGACCTTTGCCCTCTACACTTACAAGGGATGCTCAGAGTGGTGGGCATTAGCTTCCAGACATTTATTTGTACAGCGAACTGCTGCTTTAGTAACATTAGTCAAAATATCCATAGAGATTGCTGCTCATGCATTTTCAATTTCTTCTCTAAGGGCCAGCAATGTAGTGGGTTTTCTGAAATATACAACATTCTCTAGGGTTCTCCATATGGAGGTAACATCATCTGTTGAAAAATCATCATGCTATTTTTCTTTTCCTGGAGTGTGTATACATTTTGGGGGCAGACTCTGTACATCTCTCCAATAATTCAGTTTTTTATTCCTTCATTCAATCAACATTTATTTACCAGCTCCTATAAGTAGCTGAAGTTTTCATAGGCACTTTACATAGTAACTTCATTTGATCCTTACTACAGTTCTCCAAGAAAATATTTGTATCCTAATTTTGCAAATGAGAAGGCTGTTTCCCAGAGGGTCAGCAACTGGCCAAGATCAGATTGTTGTTTGGGTCACCTTTATTTTCTAACACAGTCCTTGCAACATTGAGAGCATTTACTGAATGTTTATGAAGGAATGAATGAGTGAACCATAATACATTTTACTATAGCTAACATCTATATAGTGAGCATTAAGTACCACACATGTTTCTAGGTTTGCTTGTATACTCTCCTCTAATCATTATAAAAGCTCTTATAGGCTCAGTATTGTTAAAGATCTTATTCTCACATTTGTAAGAAGTAAATTAACTTGCCCAAGATCACATAGCCACAAAATAGCAGCCAGGAAGTAGACCTAGTTACTGGATCTGGTGTCCTTCCCCATTGTCACCATGCTCTGTTTTTTGTCTAGCACTGTACATGATGCATTGTGAATGCTAAAGAACTTTGTTGTGTTGATGATGGTGATATTGTGGAGTTGGAATTTTATCTGATCAATTAAAAAAGGTAGTTCATAAAAGTAAAATTTTTGAATGATTGTTGCATGGACTGTTCCTGTCCCCTAGGAACCTTATATTAATTTTCCTTGTAACAACAAAGCATATTATTTTTAATGTTTATAGAAAGATAGGAATATAGGTACATTTGTGTGCAAATGATTGTCCTATAAATGAATATGCATATGTAGATACATCGTTTTAGTTATAGAGTTATGAAACACACTCAAATTGGTGATATCTTGTCTCTTTCTGACAGTCTATTTGCATCATAAAGCCTCTAAATGCACCGATTTACCTGGATATATGCATTTTGGAAACAGATAATTATGACTGCTAGTAAGTGCTACATTCTTTAATTGCTTACAGTATTACAAATTTCACATGAAGAAATTTGATGAAAAATATTGGTAAAGAAATTTGAGATAGGAAAACCAATTCCACCTTAGATCGTGTAATGAAACAACTATGGAGTCTTTTCTTTAGTCAGTTTATCATATGATTACAACAACAGCTTTGCTCTTCAACCCATTGTGTACACATTTTTCCGTATTTATTTCTGTCATTAGAGGAACTGGAGGCAGTGAGGGTAATGAGGAATGATAGTTTTCAATGTATTCTTCCCTGGAATGCCAGTTGCATTAAATCTTTCATTTTTACTGCAGGCATACAGATGCATAAACTCCTTTAAAGATGAATTCAAAATCAGGAGTCTTCATTCTTTTATTCTCGGTCAGGAGATTAAAATTGATCTCAGGCCACTCAAGGGAGTCAGCTGTAGTATCACAGCTCAATGTGGTTAACGAGGACAGCGCTTGCCTTCTGTTTTTAACTGTGCGCTTACAAGTTACAAATATTATCGATTCCTGGGGTCATCTGAGGCTGTGGGGAGGTTCTGTCATTTGATAGTATTTTGCTCTTTTTAAGGGATAAGAGATATGAGCACTGAGAGCAACTGGGACAGGTATAGTTTAAATTTCACAAATGAAGATTTATACTTTTTTGAGCTGGTAAAGTCCTCATGAAGAAATAGTGAATGAAAATTTGATATTTGATTTAACATAGGTCAAATAACTTGCAATGAAAGAAGAAAAATAACACTTTAATTATTACCCTTTCATCCGAATAAATTAATGATAGGTTTGTCATTGTAGATCTATTCTTTAAACAAATGAATAGTGCTTAGATCTTTTTACAAGACATCATTTAAATTTAAGTAGGCATAGTTTACCCCAAATCATTTGAAAATGTAGTGTAGGTGGGATGACAGTGAATAATTGCCTACTAATCTTTAAAGCATGTTTTTTTCCTTCATATGAATAAAACTACAGTATTAACTAACATTCAGAAAATTTAAGGCGCCTCAGATCATTGTATGCCAAATTTTTAAAGGCTAGGTTAAAGTTCCTTTATTCTACCTAACAATAAAGATTATATGTTACATTAGCATATATTTTATGGAATGGTGAAAGAAACATTGTGTTTAAGAGTTTCAACTAGGTGAAATCTGACTGCCATTTACTAGTATAGAGATTTTGGAAAGCCTATTTGACTACCTCTCAGTTTGTTCATCTAGAAATGGGCATACAGGTATCTAGCTCATAAGGTTGTACCAGTGTTAAAATATACTAGAAATATATTTATGTAATGAACACTATAAATATAAATCATTAAAATATTTATTACAGATTAAATGATATATAGACCGCATTTATGGTACTTGGTGAAAAGAAACTAAACTAGCTTCTTTTTTCCCCCTTTATAATCTGTAGCATATATTGACAAAACAGCAAGTCTCTAAAATGATATATCAAAATAGAAATCGACCTTTCAGAATTTATTCTTCTACACTGTTTTAAAAATGTGAGATTTTTATTGATGCTGTCAAAATGGTTAGAGTGGTTCAGGTCCTTTGAGTAGAATCTAATTCATGAACGTATGCATATTATATTGTTCATAGAGAATTAACTAGTTTCCAAAGAGCAATCCAGGACCTCAGTTTGTTCCCCCTGATTAATCAGTCCACCATCCACTCTTATTGTAGTTTCTTCACCTAATACTTAGAAAAGAGAAGACTAAGCTAATGCTTACATAATGTGCTCCACTTAAAATGAAAATAATTTCCATTAATATTAACTAAATTTCTCAAGTATCCATAAGTTCTTCATAACTAGAGTCCTAAAAACACTTACAAATAAGGAAATTGAGGCACAAGGAGGATGCTTAAAGTGCCACACATGACAAAGTTAAAGTGAGGAATTGAGAACAAACCTGAATGTTTCCACCTTGACACAAATTTCTGATGTCTAGGACTCTTTGGTTTTGTTTTTGGGTGGTCAGAAAATGTGGTAGAGTGAGCCACGCATGAATATTCCCTTCTGAGGGATTTCCAAGCGATTAGAGGAGGAATAACACCTCTCTTTTCTGAAGCTTTGGTTTTGGTGCATTTCTTTAGGAATATAAAACAAATATTATTCAAACTAAGATATATACATTTGTATTACTCATTCATAATCTAATTAATGTGAAATTGCCATTATTGACTAATTCTTCTTCAGAAAGCAGGGTAGTGGGAATATATTCTCCACTAATACTGATTCCCAGGAAGGTATGTTACTTTTCTTCCCTGGTAAAATCATTCTAAACTTTGGTTGGTGTTATACACCATCCATTGTGGGTACCATTACAGGATTTTTCCTTTTTCTTTTCTGATTTGCTTCATTTAAATTGTTTCTTATAGTTATCAAAATAGTTATTCCTACATATCCATGCATGACTGATGACTGATTGTTTCCACGACCCATTGCATATAATAAAATCTGTAGAGGCCCAAGTCCCTTATGTAAAATGGCAAAGTGTTTGCTTATATCCTATTCACAATCTTCTGTATACATTGAATTGTTTCCAGGTGGTATATAACTTATTATTTTGTAAAATATTATGTAACAATTATAATTTACAAATGTGTTGTTAAGGAGAAGACAAGAAAAAGTGTTTGTATATGTTCAGTACAAATGCAGTTTTTTAAAAAAATATTTTTTATCCATGGTTGGTTGAGTCCGAGGTTGCAGAACTGACAGATATTAGAAGGCTCACTGTTTGTGATTTGTATTTTGTTGATTTTGATATGTTTAATAATCTCAACAAATCTCCTTTTCAATACTTCTAAAATTAACTGTAGATCAGTGGTCTTATACTATACTTAAAAATCAAGGAAGATGATGTGTTTTAAAATTAAGTATTCCTTCATATACCTGTTCCCTTGTGCTTTGTAGTGTACATATTTATATGCTAGGTTTTCTTTCATATAATTTTGTTTCTATTTTTCTTCTGCAGATAAGAAAATGTGAATGGTTACCTTTCTTCTCTTGGCTTCTAGCCCATCACTTTCTCCTCATTAACCCCTTCTCATTATGCAGGTTAGCCCTTCTGCTTCTTTCCTCCTGTAATGTCGATGTGTTATTTTGGGTCCACCTTTGACCTTCTTTTCTGAATACTGTATACATTCACTCTCTTGTATTCATTAGTATTTCTCCCTTCCAGGACCATCTCTTTGCTGATATAATTTTGAAATCTGCTTTTCCAGACCAGAGTTGACCTATGAGCTACATACTTATATTTTATCTGTTTATTACCTATGGGACAACTTTATGGGGTGTCCCACCTTCTATTACATATGTCCCAAAGAGAACAGCACTTTTCCCCCAGAATCTGCCCCTCTTCCACTATACTGAGCCACAGTCAGACACATCACTATTGAGATAGTCACTAAAACAGAAAGCTGAGATTCAACTTTGACATTAGTTTTCCCTCTACTTTTTACAACCAGGAGATACCAAATCTTTGAAATTAACTTGAAGATATGTTTTTATTCTGCTGTATCTCCACTGTCAGTGTCTAAGTGTGAGTCTCCCCTTTTCCCATTAAAGTTATTGTAATAAGAGAGTAAAAATCTACCTGTAGGGAATATTGGGGACACAGTTTCAAATGCCATAAATAGAATTTCTTTGAAGTACTAAAATTTTACTCAGAATTTGCATTTCACTCCTCAGTATCTTTGTGTTTCTCTTCATAGAATTTAAATGACTTATCTTTGAGTGAAATTGCTGCCTCAGGAGGATAAGCTGTGCTTATATGGAGGCTGTGGACAAGCCCTGCAATGCCAGGGTTACTAGCATTCTTAGTAGAGGTTACTTAGTAATCTAGGTTGAGAAGTGTAAGCTTAGTTTTCCTTTTTTACATGGATTTATGCAGAATTCCTTTATAACAATCTTCCTGTTTCCATCCTCACAGCTTGCAAATCAGTCCTACACACATTTCCATGTGTTCTCAGAGTAAAGCCCAAACATCTTGGTGTGACTTGATTGGCCCTTCATGGTCAGTAACCTACCTGTCTTTCAAGTTTCATATTTTTCTATTCTTCTTCCATTTCAGTCAGCTCCCCTAAGCATACTTTAGTTCCAGTCAGATTGAACTCATGCCCCATCATGCCTGTTATGATTTAGATCTAAAATTGCCCCTTAAAGTCTTATATGTTCAGAGGTGGGGATTTTGAAAGCTTATTGGATCCTGATGGTGCTATACTCAAGAGCAGATAATCCTTTGATGAGTTAATGGCTGAATGTGCTATTAGGTGAAGGGGCCAGAGTGAACAAGGTGTCACTCACTGGAATGTATGTATTGTGTGTGTTCCCATCACCTATTATGTTGTTTAGCATACAGCAGACACTCAATAAATACCAATGAATAGTGGTTAAATAAATCAAACAGCTAAGATTTCTGTTTCCAAGTGATCCTAATCACAATTCTTTTAAAAAATCTCACAGTTGGTGAGATCTACAATCAAAAAGTTGAGCATGATATATTTTTGCTCTTTTTTGGAACAAAAATGTCAAAATTAGATATATAATGATTATACACTGTACTTACCAAGTTATGTAGTTGATCATCAATATTTAAGGAAATTTCAGTCGAGACCAAATTTTTTAAAGTGTCTTGCTTTATGGTTGTTGTTGTAGTGCTTTATATTAAAATTGTATTGAATATCAAGGAAGGAAAAAATGTCAAGGAAAACTTAATTATAAAAGTAATACTTTAAAAAATGTTACTGGGGATTAAATCCAGGGCCTCACACATGCTAGGCAAGCACTCTGACACTGAGCTGCATCCCCAGTCCAAAAATTGTAGGATTTTTAAAACTTAAAATACACAACAGTTTATTTATAAGCATTTTTATACATCATTTACTGTGATAAAAATTATCATATTGAGATATATTACTTCAATTAATCTTCCTGCATGACAGTTTTTAGAAAGGACATTGAGATTTAAATAACTGTGATTATGCTAGGTTACACTGCTACTTTTAGTGGAATAATGATATGAATATAGTTATGTCTGATGTTAAAAACTGTTTCCCCTTATTTTAGGTCTAATATACTTACAAATGGTTACATAACTGATACTTATTCATGGTGTAGAGTGATTCTCAAGTGTGAATAATTATACCACAATTTGACATGTATGAGCAGTCTGTGCACTTGGAATGGCATCTGGAATATAGTAGTGCAACTGATTAGAGTTGGAGTATAGGATGCCTTAGAAATGTTGGTGTTGAAATCTTCTTAGGAAATGTAATGAAAGGTATTGGCCCTCTGCACACATACACAATAAAACCCTTGCTTATACAAAGTTAGCCTTTTTTTTTTTTTTACAGTCTTAGATCCTCTGAAAAACCCAGGCAAGGTTGGGAATTTGATTTCAAGGTAATCTGTCTATATTCTGGATGAATAAATTGAGATTCAAGAAAGTCAACCACTTGTTTTTGGAATTATTACTGTATCAGTCAGTTCTCCATAGAGAAACAGACTTAAGGCAAGATACATAAATATCTAAGGATTTACAAGGTAGGCTTGCAGTGATCTCCTGCAGAGTCAAGTGTGGAAGAGTGCAAAAGGACTGTCTGCGTACTTGAGATCCAAAGGATCCAGTCGAAGGCCTGGAGCTTACTGCAAGTCTGTATCAGGAGACTGAAGGGTCTTTGCTGGAAGCCAGAAGATGACCTGCAAGATGAAAATGAAGACTGGAGCTCCTCAGAACAAATAGAAGGGAGCCTTCCTTTGTTTTCCTTTTATTCCATTCAGGCTACAATCCTACCCAGGGTAGGTCTTCTGTCTTTAGTAACATCCTCAGCCACAACCAGAACTATGCTAATCCAATTTAGTTGACCCAATCAGTTAACTATTCCAGTTACCCACATGAATATGTCAAGAATGACCTTTGGAAAGAAATTAACCTATAGGATTTTCTGAACCCCTACCAAAGTACTCAAATTTCAAGTCTCTTACCCAGCAACATGTCCATAATGCTAGATACATTCTGAGATACATAGAAATAATTTAATAGTTTTATGTCATACATACTTTTGTAAAAATCTCTTGAGATAAGAATTTTCTTGGGAAATTTATGAAATTACAATAATGATTTAGAATATGACAATGGAATTTGCACAGAAATTTATCATTTAATGTACAATAGGAAAATACCTAATTAAAATGAAAAGACTCTGAGTAATGAATGTCATCACAAGATAAAAGAATTACAGAGTAGCATGACCAATATCTGTGTCTGTGAATTACATTTTTTTCTTTGTAATTAAATTGCTTCAACAGTTTAGAGCTAGGTTATGTTCAACTGTCCATGTAACAGTTCTGTAAGGAGATAGAGTCTTGTACTATTTTTCATTTTAAAGATGAGGACACTGAGTTTAAAGTTGAATGACTTGGGCTTAGACTTAAAGCTGTGTTAGTAACAGTCAGGAGTCCATTAGAGAGCTCACACTGAATTGAGCACCTCTGCACTGCCTCACAGACATGCCTAGGAGAATCACAGATCCAGAATACACATTCAGCAGTTGAGAGTCACCAGGCACATTTGGCACATGATCTTTAACTAAAGACCTGCCACTCGCTTCCTTGATCATGTATTATTGCATATTGCAGAGCTCAGAAGGCCAGAGCATACTTGGGTAATTCAAAATGATTCTTAGCTTTCATTTCTTTTAATCCATGATCCTAACTATTGCATTATACTTCACCTCATTTTATTCCAGTACTATAGCAAAGATTAGTTTTGCTTTAAAGGAAACCATTTAAATGCATTATCTAAATGCATATTATGTTAAGAATTATTACATAAAATTTTCATATATAGAAAGAATACTTAAGAACACAATATCGCAGAAGTCACTAGAACAGTTACAAATAAAGAGGTTATGAGTGCCTGTATTTAAGAATTTATTTGAATAAAAGACATTCGAATACAATATAAAATATACCTTTGAGAAAGTAACTAATACAATACAATGAATGTGTAGTATGTTTACTGGTGATTAACACATTAGTAATACTTTTGAGATTACATTTTTAAAGGAGTCTTCTTCCTTCTACAGAATGTGTGTTTATAGTGCCAGCTTTAATGTTGTTTCTTGCTGTGCAGATCAATAGAGTATGTTTTGAGGTAGTTGGTTGAGGGTTTTTTCGTTATGTATGTCGATGGAGATAAGTGTTTTAATTACTTTTTTAATGTCTGTGCTTTTGTATTTTTCTCTTCTCTTCCCTTTTATTTCCTGCTGTTGAGATTACTGCCTCATCTCCACAGCAGGTGGCTGTTACAAATTTGTTTTCTTTGTAAGCCTGGTAGATTTATTTTGTAATATAACTGTTCCTTTTTAGTATTTTATTATTAATGATTTCTTTACTTTGGAATATAGTATACTTACACAGTCCTAAATAGTAATTTCCTAACACCATCTCAGAACTCCAGTCATTAAGGAAAAAAACCTTTGCCTGAGGCATATTGTTTGAGTTTTTTGCTTCTCCTTACTTCACAATGTGGGGATTAAAATTTAAGGAAATTGTTTTATAGCAAAAGCCAAGTGATTAAAAAAAAAGCAGGAAAGAATTGAGGGCAATAAAGAAGAGGAGAAAAGAAAGGGCCTAGGAGACAAAGCACATTTTAATAAATAATACCAAAAATCAAAGGAAAAGGTGTAATTTTGTGACCTGAATATAAATTACATTCCCACATTTATTCTAGAAAAGGGATTATAAGTAGACCTTCTGTTTATGTTAAAATTAAATTTTAATTATTAAAATATCAGCTAATTATAAGAAAATTAGAATACTGAAGAAGTATAAAGAAAAAATATTTTTCCCCAAAGAGTTTGTTGTTTGGATTATTTCAAATAGTCTGTGGATAAAAGAAAAGATTAGATGGATTCTGAATGTAGAAATTATTTGCTATGAAAATAAAATATACCTGGGGCTGTGGATTTAGCTCAGTGGTTCCACCACCTGCCTCGCAAGCGGAAGGTCCTGAGTTTGATCCCTGGTACCAAAAAAAAAAGGAAAAGAAATTATACCCATATTCAATTTATTTCCTGTGGTTTTGTATTTAATATATATTGCTTTTTAATTTGTGTACATATACTCTCTCACATGTACATACATATCACATTGGTAAGATAAAATTTCTGCATATTTTCTACAAGGGATTATGAAGCTAATTGAAATACATTTATATTTAACTTTATAGGAATTAGAGTATCACATTTGATTATTTCATTCTCTTCTCCAATAGATTTTTGAATTTTATTATTTTAGATATTAAATACAAAATGACAGCCATGGGTTAGCGTCATCAGACTTTCCAAATTGTGTATGAAAGCTAAGTACTTCACCTGACACTGAACTTAATTTTTATTTTATGTTTCTATACTGAAATGCCTTGTGTAATGGGAAAATATATAGTTTGAAGTGGTAATTCCATTCATAATATTATTCAAACATCTTCATCCTGTTATCCTCTAAGAAATTGTAGGATACACAACATTAATGTGTGTGGTAACATTGAGAGAGAGACTAAAGAGCAGTTCCATGCAACAGATGTTTAATGGGAATTTGGAAAATCAGTGAAATGAATATCATTGTGACATGTGATGATCTAATTTCATATGTGTTATATTGAATCACTTCTTTCTTTCTGAATTCAATCTGAACACTTAGAACTAACCATATTTACAGTAGGGTGTCAGAAGATCAGGAGTTTTATTGAGAAAAGAGCACAATGGGGCATCATTGATTTCTTCTCTTTCTAATCAATATATGGATCCTAGAATGATAACTCATATGGCACTGTTGTCCCTTGGAAATAAGATATAAATCCTTTGAGTCATATAAATGATTTTTAAGTGACAGATGAAAAACTTTATAACCTTTCATGGAATAGTAGAATATTTAGGCCTTTGAAAGGATTATTTTACTTGAGCACTGTAATCCCAACAGCTTGGAATTTATATAAGAATACTTTAGTCCTTGCACTCTTTCTCTGCTATTGACTCCCTTCTTTTTCTTTTTCTATTATTGTTTTTGGGGTTGGGGGGGTTATTTTAGGTGTTTTTCAATTTGCCTTGCTTGATGTATTTATTCTATCTGGATTCTTCTCTTTGTGGGTTTCATTGTTACTTTCTAGGATATTCTTAATTATTTTCTGGAGTGCTAGTTTAGCATTTGTAAGTCTCTTGAGTTGTCTATTTCACTAACTGTTCTTATTTCACCATATTTTTGGAGGAAAGCATGTTTTGTTTTGTTTTGAGAGAGGGTCTCGCTATATGGTTCAGGCTGGCCTTGAATTCACAATGATCCTGCTGCCTCAGCCTCCTAAGTGCTGGGATTACAGTGTGCACCACCATGCCTGGCTTGCAGGAAAGTTTTGATGGATATGTTAAGGTGGGTTGGAATTTGTTTGCTTTGTGGTCTTGCAATACTTTTCTCCAAGGGCTTCTGGCATTTAAAGTTTGTTTTGAGAAATCTGCTGTAATTCTAATGTGTTTGTCTTAGTTACTTTCTCATTCCTGAGACAAAATATTAATATTTACAAGTTTAAAAAAGAAAGGTTTATTTTAGCTCACAGTTTATGGAGGTTTCAGTTCATAGTCAACTGGCTCCAAGACAGGATGCAAGGCAGAGGAGAAACAATTCAGGGCGCTATAGGCAGGAGGCAACAATCAAGGCAGCCTCCCTTTCCCTTTTATCCCATCCAGACTGCAAGCCTCTTGGGTGACATCGCCCACACTCAGCGTGGGCCTTCCCATTATCAATACCCATAACTATGATAAATCAATCAGTGGACTAATTTAGTACATATCCTTAATCCCAGTGTCATACAACCTAGATCCAGCCAGGTCTGAAAAGCCCCTCCTATGAGTGCATGAAGGTTTGGGGGCACAGCTAATTATAAGCCCTAACAGTGTTCACTTTTATATTTGTTTTTGCTTTTCTCTGATAGCTGTTAAAATTCTGGTTGTCTTTTTTTTGACAACTGGTATTTCAATTATGATGTGTCTTGGGAGGCTTCTTTTCTCATTATGGTTGGTATTCTGGAAGCGTCGCTTACTTGTATGTTGAACTCATATTTGGGAAATTTTCTATTACTATTTCTGTAAATAAATTAATTACTCCATTTGTATTATCTTCCTGTTCCTACCTCCAATCAGCCTGAAATTGGTCTTTTTTTTTTTTTTTTTTTTTTGATACCGGGATGGAACTCAGGACCTTGCACTTGCCAGGCAGGTGAGGCACTACTGAGCTATATCCCAAGACCACTGAGGTTAGTCTCAGTGTCATCTAGTAGCTCTTGGATGAGTTTTTCTTGTCCTCTTACCTTTTGTGAGACTTCTCTGAGGATTTTATCATAATTTACCATTTTATCCTCTGTTTCAGATGTTCTGTCTTCACATAGATCATTTCTTCAGTTTATTGATTGTATATCGTTTTTATATCTCGTATTTCTATCTGACACTTTTTTGTAGATTCTATATCTTCAGTGAATTTGTCATTCATACCTTGAACTATTTTGATCAGTTCTTCTAATTTTTTATTTGTTTCCTCCTAATCCACATTGATCATTTTATGTGATAATTCCATAAACTTTGGGTCATGTCCTCTTTGCACTCACCTAGTTTCTTCGTCTTTTCTATAAACAATTTATAGAGTTCTACTACCTGGTATTTGCATTCCTCTTGAGAAGAGGAAAGATCCTCTCAATCTTCCTTGGGAGATTTAAAGGACTATAGGGGTCTTTTGTTGTCTTTCCCCCCCCATGATTCTGAGAGTAGGTATATCTGTTGTTTGGTTTTTTAAATATTTTCCCTTTTTTCCCTCTTTTAGTACTGAGAATTCAGTTCTAGTATGATGAGGGAAGCTTGTAATTCATATGAAGAACTATTTACTAAGATACTGCCTTTCCATGATGTATTTTCTGTTTTATTTGTCCAGAGATGGTATTTACACCTGCAGCTATTTAATTTAAGTGATTTGGACTCTGTCTCTGTGTTTTGAGGAGGGAATTACTTCTACTTATAACACCATTAATCTTTACACACACAGATTCATGTATTCATGATTTTACACTTGTATTTACAAATCTGATACAGCTATCTACATAACTCCTTGTGATTATAATACTTTTGAAAAGGTTTACTATTAATTTTTATCATGGCTTTAGTTTTCATAGTTTTCCTATTTTACCCAAGACAGTAATAATGGCTTACACGTGAAGGTTGTTTTAAATTGACCAGTGTGCTTTGCATATACTTTTCTATTTTTTTTTTTCAGTACTGGGGATTGAACTCGGAACCTCATACTTGCCAGGCAGGCGGTGGAACCACTGAGCTAAATCCAAGGCTTTTCTATCTAATTTTTAGAACAATTTTGTATAGTAGACAAGGTTGTCCTAATTCTAAAAGCAAGAAATTTGAGGTGTTGGGCAGTTTTACCCAAATACATCTAGAAAGCAAAAATAATGAGACTTGAACCCAGTTCACCAATCTCCTAGGTCATTGCTCTCTTAGGTACATTGTTATTCTTATTGTTCCAAATTAAGAGACACTTTAAGCATAACAAGCCTTTATCTTGCTTCTCTAGCAGTCATGAAGCATCTGCGGTTTGAGCCTTCTGTAGTCTGCAGAATTAATGAAGTCTGAAAAGTACCCTTGTCTTGCCACAACCTTTCATTTTAAACAATGGTGTTCAAGTTTCATAGATAGTGATACCAATTTATTCAACAAGGACCTAATAAATGTGCAGTAATATTACCAATA
The DNA here is from genome assembly GCF_000247695.1 of Heterocephalus glaber. Next base: position 165,095 of record NW_004624857.1, on the reverse strand, counting down.
TATAAAACACATTAGACGAATGTTTAAATTATGTCTACCAAAATGTTTTATTTCCTTAAATAAAACAAAGACTTTCAGGAAGAGAATGCAAATAAAAGGAAACATGTATTTTTCATCAATGCAGAGAGCTTTACCTACATTTGATTTTCATTTTATTTTGCCAACAATCCTTTGATGAGGGTGTTGCTGCCAAGAAAGAAAAATTTGCTTAGGTCCCGGTCATAATAGCTAATGAGAGGTAGAACTAGAATTTTAATTCAAGAAGTTTGACTTGAGAAGTTTTACTATTATTGCATACTCTGTTTACAAATAATTATATAAGTAAGTCAGTTGACTTTAGGATATTTAAAAAGATTTAGTAAACAAAAACAAAAAATTGTTACATGGGCTTTTATCGTACAACATCTGGGTAGAAGTTAGCCTGGTGTCTCTAGGAGCATATTTGGTTAATGAATTCATGATTAGTTTGTGCATTCTGATGCCCATCTTAGTTTAGCACATTTTCTATTTTCTTCTTTAAGAAGAAAGGAATATTTTAGTAGAATAGAGGTCACAAAAGAATAGGAAGAGTAATATGGTGAGTTAAAGGTTGTAGAGTATCAAAATATGCTTAGATGAAGGAATTAGTTCTAATCTTCTATAGCACAGTAGGTTATATATACCCTAAAATAATCTATTATACATTTCCAAATAACTACAAAAGAGTTACAAGATTCCCACTACATACAAATGATAATATTTGAGGAGATAGAGATGCTAATTACCGTGATTTTATCATTATACCTTGTTTACATGAATTGAATATAATACCATTATGACTCAATAATAAATGTAAATATTACATGTTGGTTAAAAAAGAAAGTAATATCTCAAATAGAAGAATATTTTGAAATATAAAAAACTTATGACATTTGGCATCAGCTACATCTTATTTTTCTCATCAGGTCAACCTGAGAATGACGATCTAGTCAGTGTTTTATTTGTCTACTAAAATCTTCTTATTGCAAAAGCACTTGTGTGAACTAATAAGAACTGATGTACCTGCAGCATCCTGAGCATTACCATTTCTATAAGCTCCAGCCTTTTTGCCAGGAGCCCAAGGCAGTTCCTCAGTGTCCTGTGATGTCTTCTTTTCTGTTGGATTTGTGAGGCAATCTCCAAAGACAGGTCTATCTGATGACTGTCTTTCTCATGAAGGCGTAGCTGTCATTCAAGTAGAAACCATCAAGAATATGAGACATCACACAAATGCTTGTTCAATTCAATTAACACTGAATAAGGGGGTCAGTGAAGTAGCACAGGCCAACACTAAAATCTGAGTAATTCTTAAACATGTCCTACCACAGCTGTGAAGATTAAGCCTTTTAACCCCTCCACCCTTCCCTATTTACAAAGAATTTGTTTCCATTTTTCATTTTCTCATATTTCTCATCCCTTCTTTCCTTACCAAGATATATTATGTAAAGGTACAAATTTCCAATGATGAATGTCATTATATTTTATACCTAAAATGTACCAATAAAATAAAATAATAAATAAAACAAATGTGTTGGAAAGATAAAAAAAGTTTAAGCCTTTTAAAGCTTATTCTTCCTTTATTTTTTAGTAGATAAAAACATGTGACAGAATATTTACTATCTTGCTAATGTTCATTGAAGTTGTGTAAAACTTGATATGAGCACCAGGAGCCAGTATACTATGTGCACTGCTGTTATTTATTCTGTAGTTGTTCCAGAGGAAGTTGCTTTGGAAACAAACCAAGACTACATTTTTCAAAGAATATCAAATATTGAAAAATAACTAGCAGATACCCAAAGGGGAATGCACTTAAGAAGGAAAACATTTCAGAAACGAATTTTTCTAGAGAAAATAATCACAAAACAAAAATGCAACCAAAAGAAGCAGCCGGTCTTTTCTCTACTGCTAGATTAGACTCTAATCATATCTATAAATTGATAGTGAAACCAAATACATATATATGTGAAATGACTAATTTGTATATAATCAGTCATGTAGCATCACATTAACGCAACTCTTAATTATACTCTGATACATGTAAAAGGCACCATTTTGAAATTGAAGTGTAGACTCAATAGGTATACTATACAGGTTAGAAATTAGCACTTACTTGTTTTTTGACCTTCAGTGAGTTATTTAATTTCTATATGTCTGAATTTCCTCCTATCTAAAATGTATGTAACAATATATTGTGTTGTATAGCTATTTTGAGAAATCAACTAAATTAATATATACAAATCCCTACATATCAGGCATTTAAAGTAGTGTATGTAATCAATAAATGTTAAGTAATTTTTTGTAAAACAAGCAGAATTCTCTTTCATTTTGTAGAGCACTCAAAACTTAGCATTTTTCAATAATCATTAAAGGGAGGTGTTCCTTTGTGTAAATACATGATGAAACACCAAAACTTCAGTTATTATTCTAGGCAAAGAAATATTCTACCTGGTCACCTTGAAAGTTAAGAACACCTTACATGTACAGTGTAGAGTGTAGATTTGTTTGACAAATCTTTCTCAATTCCTTTTTATTCATAAGCTCCCTTCTTCCCACTGAAAGATGAATTAAAAAGTCATTTCAGTGTCATCTTGAAATCATCCTGGTATAGACACATACCTTATTTATTAATATGCCACCTACTCTCAGAGAAGTCTTTCTGTGATAGAAGAATATTTGCAAGTTTCATTATATTCCATATTTCTCTTAATGTTGCCTCATTTTTCTTTCTTTGTATAACTTTATTTAAATTTTTAAGGTTCAGTACTGTACTTCTATTTAAGCTTTATTTTTCCTTTCCACAAGAATTGAAGTTTGAAAGAATTTATATTACAGAATAATTACAACCTATCTTAATAGCGAATGTTTATTGGATATTCATTACATGTCCTCTCTCTCTATGTATGTGTATATATATATATATATATATATATATATATGTGAGTGTGCATCTCTATATCTGTCTATTGACATCTGTGAGAGATAGGTCACATACATATGTGTATATCTATGTAGCATATATATGTATACATCATGTACATGTATATAATCTTTTGATTAACTTTAAATCTCACATTGGCTGAGAAAGTATTATGTCTTTTACAAATGAAGTAGAAAAGCAGAGAGCTTAAATAACCCAATTTCAGGTTTCTCTGGAAAAATATATGGAGATTGGATAGAAAGTTTGATAGATAGATGGATAGTTAAGTAGATAAATTTATTTAAGAAATTAGTTGTGATGAAAATCACATAATATCTGGTAGGCTATAAGGGTGGAAATTATCATTAGGAGTTGATGTTATATAGTCTTATGACAGAATTTCTTCCTTTTCAGAGAAACTCATTTTGTTCTTAAACTCCTTTATGATGCAAGGTTTGTTCACATCACTGAGAGAATCTTTATTTAAAATTAACTGATTATAGATTAACTACATGTATTTTGGGGGTGGGGAGATTTTAGCTATACCTACAGGAAGCCATCACAGCAATACCTACTTCTGTCCTGTATTTGGTTTAATAACTAGATACTGTAACTTAGCCAGGTTGACATGTAAAACTAACCAACACAGGAATTTTTGTAAGATCATAGAGCATTGGTAGAGAAAGGATTCACTCCAAAGTCTGTCTGGTGACAAAGACCCTACTCCAGGTCACCCCACATCACTTAATTCTGCCGGAAAGTCTGTGAAGAGAGCTTCCTTACAGTCCTGGGGGAAGCTATTTGGGAATCTGCAGTGTGGCTGAGTAGGCTGTAGGGTGATCTCATCATAATTACCCTGTCCAGTTCCTGGTTCCTTCATCCTCCTCTAAAGTCAAGATCCATAGGTCAGAACATCTGTCCAGTGCCCCTTAAACATTTGAAGGAAAGGCTCTGACCCAGAAAACATCAACCCGTTATAGTGACAAGTGCAGAATGGAGCAAAAGAATAGGAAACTTAGTGGTCTTGGTCAGTCTCTTAATTCAAGTGAAAAAAAAGAAAGAAATTTAAATTTTACCCATGCATATTTTTTTCTTGTGAAACAATTCTTATAGGAGAAAAAAATCATTTTTATTGGTAGAGTGTTTATGTTCAATAAGTGTGTCTTGTACTCCTTTAGATAACAGGTATTTGGGGAGAAAGGTATAATTAGAATATAGAAATATAAAGCTCCCTCTCTGCCTTAACCATAACATGCAGTAAAAAGGTTCACATTAGAAAATTATTAGCAAAGGGTTGGTACTGGAAGCCACAAATGCTAATGAGTTAACACAGGGAGAATGTGCACAGTAAACGGATTGGGGATTGATAAAGGAAGAATTTGTGCCTTATGCCTGTGAAACTTTTGTCTAACATATTTTTTATCTGCTAAACAATATTTGTTTATCACATTACCTTGAGATTGTGTGACACTTTAGATTAGTTTTCTTCTTCTTTAGTGTTTTAAAATGAAAATGAAGTGGTATGGAATGTATGCCATCTCTAACATATAGAACAAGGAGATGGGAAATTTAGATATTTATTTAAATCTTACTATGTCACATATGTACATATTTTTTATTGATTGAGGGTAGTGTAAACATAATTTTCTAATAACTTTCAGGAGAAATTTCATTGTCATCAGAGAATCTTCTGTACATATTCCAATATTTCCAAAAACTTCAACATGCTTTCTAAAAGAATCATATAAACCACTACACATGTGTGTAATAGTGTCTATGTTCCTACTACAGTAGGAATATTCCCTAAGAAATATTCCCTTACATCAGAAAATAAAGAAAGTTTTATGCTCAGTTTATGTATGAAGCCAAGGCAAAGACAAATCAATTGACTTGACCTAAATTTCCAAGATAATGTAATTTTTAAAGCAAAAGTCTTAAAATAATCTATGAACAGATCTTTCGGCAGGGAGATATGGAAGGCGCTGGACAAGAAAGAAAAATGTTCAGTTTAATTTGAAGGGGCCTAGTGTTTTTGTTTTGTTTCATTTTTTGCTGCTTACAAACAACTGCAAGAAACTTCAGGTTTCAGATCAAATATGAGACCTAGCTTATTTTGTGACAAAAGTCATCCTTCAGCCATGATTAATAAATACTGTATATGGCTATCAGCAACTACATTTAATTGTAAAATAAATTCTACTTCTCTATAATGAGCCATTGGTGTTTTGAGTTTGGGAAAGTAAATAAAATTATAATACATGTTTTCCTTGTATTTATAGAACTGAAATGAAGTATTTCTCCATTTTCCTAGGATGAGGTGATTACTACAGTATTTGTGTCATTTATTCTTTGGAAATAATTTGAATGTGCTATTTAGTTTTTCTTTAAAACTTTGATAATGGGCCAGAGATGTAACTCAGTGGCGCCACACCTGCCTGGCAAGCATGAGGTCCTGTGTTCGATCCCCAGTACCAAAAAAAAAAAAATTGATAGTGTTCCCTAAATATATAACTGATAAATGCATGTTATAGAATGGTTGGAAAATAAACATGAAACATCCATAATCCCACCTCCAAAAATAAATTGTATTCAGATTATTATGTATACTGTGCCAATCTTTTAAAAATATTTGAATAATAGTATATATAGTTTTGTTATCTTGCTAATTCACTTAACACATTTTGACTATAATATGCCATCATATTTTTCAAATGTTCATTTTAATGATAGTGTTTTGTTTCGTTGTCTTTTTTCTTCATGAAAATAAAATTTATTCATTCAGTTAAAATTCTGGTATTTACTCATCCTCCTGTTTTTGCATAGATAACTGAGCTATGCAACTGATCTATGCTGCAAAACCATGAACATTAAACCTGTATTTAAATGTCTTTGTGTTTCCTTAGAATAGATTAAAAATATTTTTGTAAATTTAACATCAATGGGTATTTCTACCAAAAGAGTGAGAGAAATTCTGTTCTTACCATTACTGTAGAGATTTTCTTAAATTTCATATTTTTAACAGGAAAATTGTTTGTTTTCTGAAATTTGTATTTCTTTTTTCACTAATGGGGCTAAATTTTTATTGCTTATAAACTGCATTTTCCTTCTCCTGATTACATTATCCTTTATGTATTCATTGGAAAGTCAATAGGTTTATTATTCATGTTGAGAAACTTTGTATAGTAAAGGCATTTTTTGTTAAAATATTTTTCTGTTTAATCATTTGCCCTTTAATTAATTTATAATATTTTGAAATATAGAAGTGGCTGAAGTTTTGTGGTAAATTGCATTTTTTCTTTAGATATTTTTCTTTGAGATTTTTTCTTCCATTTTTTGGAATGATCTTCCTTATTCATTCAGGTAGATGAAATCTATCCTTTTTTTCAGTATTTGTTTTAAATTAAAAAAATATTTAGCACTTTAATATACCTCAAACTTAATTTTCACTGATGATATAAGGAAATAATAAAATCTGATTTTTCCTTTAACATTGTATACTAGGTATATACAAAATTTATCTCTGTATATGTATATATTAATGTGATTTACAATGTGCACTTAGCTATATATTAAGGATGTACTGTAAAGTCTGTTAGATTGTGTTATGTACATTTTATGTGAATTGCTCACAGATATTTTTCTATTAGAACCATATCATTTCAAAAATCATTTCTGTTTTATTTTTATATTTATTCTAATATCTAGTTGGAAAAGCCATAGCTAATGATATTTTATAAACTTTATCAAATAGGTTTGCCAGAACCCAAAAGAGACCCTATCTTCCAAGGCCTGACACAAGACCAGGGGTTTTACACATCCAAAGACTTTTTGCCACTTGTAGCAAAAAGCAGTAAAGCAGGTAAAATATGTTACCTTCTTTTCTTAACATTGTCTATGTTGTTTCATGTATTATAAATTTATATTACATTCAAGATTAGGAGGACATTGATCACATCTCAGATAGATACTTGAGTAGATTGGACCAACAAGTTTTCTAAAAAGACTGACATTACAAGTTGCCAGAATTATGTTTGTTCAGTCTCACAAGAAAGCATCATGATAAGGAATTTTTATGATATATATATTTCATCATAAAAATAAATTCAAATAAAAAGACTTTAGTGAATACTGGGAGATATTCTTGAATGAAACTGTCGGATCTTCATTTTGGGAACTATTTTAAAACAGGATGAATCTTCATCTATCTTACATAATTTTTGTCTATGCAACAGAAAGATCAAGATCTCTATTGGAGCGTTAATTTTATGAAGATAAAGTAAAATACATTGATAGATATTCTATTAATTCATATGCTCAGAGAAAATAATCTAAAGATGAGACTTTGTTAGGTTTTGCTTTGTCTAAAGTCATTGTCTTAGTTATAGAGGCTGGAGTATTTTTTTTAATAGAATCTGGAGCCTCTAAATGTGTGTTTTTGAAGAATTCTGATACACAGCTATTCCTACATCCAATTACATGTGGAAATTATTAAAACTTAAATTTTCTCTCAAACTTTAAAAAGACAAGAAGTTGACAGCTAAAGATACATGCCATCTTCACTTTCCTCCTCCCCAGAGTACTAGATACTTATGCATTTGCCAGCGTTTCATAGGAGAGTCGAAGTGCATGGAGTATATGTGAATCACAGAGTGCCAATTGTCTAATTCTAAATACAAACTCTTCCAAGCAAAATGATTACACTTACTGAGATTACAAGCCTATCTATGGAGTCATTTTAAAAATTATAGTAATTTATTTTAGCAACAGTTTTATTTAATCTGATAATATGGTACTGTTACATAGAGAATACCTCCATTTCCCTTTTATACAAAGTTCTTCATGTGGACATCAAAATTTCATATAGGTGCTTAAGAAATGGACACTTAGAAAGTCATATTTCTTTATTGCCCAATTTTACTGACAAAGCCAAAGAAAAGCAGTAGAAGTGAGAAAGCTTTATTTTAGCTTTTGCAAGAAAATAATGCTCAGAAACTCTTCAGTTATGTAAGGACACTTTCTCAAAATGTTAATTTTAAAAGTTTATTACATATATATGTAGTAGAAGTGTAGCTTAGAAATTGTGTAATATATAAATAAAATATTTTAATGAAATGTTGAAATTATTAACCCAGATCATGAGAATCACTTTTTCTTCTAAAACATAGAAATGAATGACATAAAGGTAAAATATTTATCACAACTTTCACAAAGATAATTTTAATAGGTTCATTCCAGTTTATTATGACCTAAAAAGGTCTTCAAATGTAGCTAACCTTCTAGAAGAAGAAAAGAAGCTAAAGGTACTGACTATGAAATTACATATATGAGCATATTTTTAAAATGAGAATAAAACTGTCTTTCAATGAAGCAGAATAATTTGATAGTGACACTCCATCCTGGAAAACTGCAAGATGCAATTTTACACTGCTTTGAGTACAAGTATCTTTTGAGCTGTCATGCAGAAATGGTTTCTCTACTTGAAAATGGGGTTTTCCTTTCATCATTCAGGAATGTGCGCCTGTCACTCTCCATTGCCATCGATACGGGGAGCAGTGATTGTACTCGGAGCTGGAGACACTGCCTTTGACTGTGCCACATCCGCTCTACGTTGTGGAGCCCGCCGCGTGTCCATCGTCTTCAGAAAAGGCTTTGTTAATATCAGAGCTGTCCCCGAAGAGGTAAAATGGAGCTTTCAGGAAATATGGATTTGTAGTCCTGCAGATTTTTGTAAGCAGTCCTCTCATTTAAATAATTAGACTGTTTTTGAAATTGTCAAAGGCAAATTTTTGAAATTTCAGGACAAGAAGTTTTTTTTTTTTTAATTCAGACCTTCTGTGTAAAAGAAAATGTATAATATTGAGTTGGACAAAATGAGATGTTTACTTTAGTCAAAAAGTGCATTTTTGTTTAGGATTAATATTTTTGAAATATATTCCATGTAAGTAGTAACAATTGAATATGCTAAGTCTTCCACATCCTAAACAATAGGTGTTTTTCACAAAACATACAGAAATTAAAAGAATGTCATAAAGACATTTGAGATTTTCCATGAGTCAAATTTACATCATGGAAATTTATATAGATAATATATCACCTCGTATACATAGTGCAATAATGTATGTATAAGAATGTTTGTAGGGCCGGGGATTTAGCTCAGTGGTTCCACCGCCTGCTCCGCAAGCACAAGGACCCGAGTTCAATCCCTGGTACCAAAAAAAAAAAAAAAAAAGAATGTTTGTATATAATGTATCTGTATCTACCTCTGTACAGACTTTGGTCATATAGTAAATTTAATCTACTGTGCAGCAAATATAATATGATTACTGTATATATTTAAAGCATTCTAATATGAGCATTATTCAGATTCAATAATTAGTTAAGTTAGTAAAAATAATTTACAATCATTTCATTCTGGTGACCGCTGTTAGGTGAGGCATCACCCAAGCTGGTTAGATGTTCCATGGACCTCTCAAATTTTACTGCTTCAGAGAAAGATAATGCCTTATAAAGGATATTAGTTCTGTGAACAAGAACAAAATGTATTTATAGAAAGATAAATTACTCATTTTATTCAAATTGGTATTATGATTTGATTTGGTTTAGAATGCCTGTGAACTTGTTTGGAGCCTCTACACCAGGCAAGAATTACAAGTACAGTCAATAGGTAATTTGTCACATGTAGATTAATCACATTACAAATTAATTTCACTAAATTATCAGAGCCATCACTGGTTCATGGCTGAGTTTCAAATATCATTTTTATTCCCTGAATTTTTTTCCATCTAGTCTACCCTTTTAGGCTTTCCAAAAAACCTCCATCGTGGTCTTATAGTCATAGGAATTTCTTCCCCTGGCATGCATTTTTAGGCTTTAATGAGTACAGGCATGTCATTGTATAAAAAAAGAAAACAGCCATATTTGAATTAGGTGACTTGCTGAAATTAAAAGAAGAGAGTAATGAATTTTATATCTTTATATCTCTGTGCAAAGCACTAGACCTGGAAAAGAATAAGTAGTTGTAAAATATGTTTTGAACTAAATATTTTAAATCTTGTTCATCTGATTTCTGTGTCAGAAAAATTTTCATTACAAAAGTCTGATCTTTGAGGGTTGGAAGTGGAAGATACTTTGGCAATATCAATTTATTTCATTCTTCATACCACAGTTATCTTCTACTAGCAAAGGGAACTAGAATTGAATGGTAGCTGTTACTTCTGACTTACATTGAAGATACAAAAACTGCAACTGGATAATTACTTAAGAAAAGAGAAGTAGTTGCTTATATATTTATTCACCCTACATTGATTGGCTACCTGTTAGTAGTAGCCACTAATGTAGTAGCCATTATTTTAGGTAATTTTATTAATATTTCATAGAATTTTGTAACCTCATGGACTTTCTGCTTAGGGAAGACACCCAAATGAATTGTCACATTAACAGTATATTGAAAGTTAATTAGTTCTTTGATGATCTGTATTAATGTGGAAGTAAAATGTGTGTGTGTGTGTGTGTGTATGTGTGTGTGTGTGTGTGTATTGGGGTGGAAAAACATGGCAAAAGAAAGTAGGCATCCAAGAAAAAGCACATTATAGGTCTAGCTAACTGCATTCACCCTTAAGTGAGAAATGTATGAATAGGGGGAAAGTCAGTATGGTTCAACACTGGGAGAAAGGAGTATGTTGCAGATTGTGATAAATTTTGGAGGTGTTTTATCATGCCTTTAGTTCCCTTATGTTCTCAGTAAAAGAGGAAACCATGAGACTGTTTTGAGGTAGGATTCACCAAGAGCTGAGTTAAATTTTAAGATCAGTACTCCCTAGTGTTTTGACTATGGAAGGTACAGTAGTGTCAGAAGTAAGGAGACTAGTTAGCAGCCCATTAAAAAGCTGGTCGGTGTGACTGGATTGCTGGAAAGAAAGGGTCGGAGTCTTGGCATAACTTCGTGGAATTGGAGAGCTCAGTGGGCTGAATAGCTGCTAACAAAGTGCTGGGAAGACAACATGAGTGAGTTGTTGGTGTAACAGATTGCCTGCATATAGCAGAACTTCTGTAGAACTCAAGTTGATCTGTGTCTTAATTAAAACCAAAGGAACAAATGCTTGAATGTTTCTTATTAATAGTTTACAAGAAAGAGAACTTTTTCTGTTTTTAAAACTACTTGACCTTGACATCTGTGACATTAAAGGCCATAATCACCTATCTTCATCACTTTTATGTTCTCTTTTGCTTATCAGAGTGAGTGCCATATATAAAGTTCAACAAATAATTGTAGAATTAATGTTTTCTGTAAAGAATAAGCATCCAGATCTTCTAGTATTCACTTTACAGTTTAGACAAATGGTACATATGTAGACCTTGATGATTCACTTGCTAATTTTAGATAAAACAGAAGGAATATTAAATAATGCATAATCTGAGTGGCCAAATATTTCCAGCCTGTATCGGCTGGTATTTAATTTTTTTAGGAGTACAGATTTCCAGTGTTTGTAGAGCTTGCACTATTAATGTTATAAACATTACTTGGCTTTGTAATCCTTCAAATAGGGTCCAGTATAATAATTCAGTGCTTAACACTCATGAAACTAATAATTCAAAAGTATGGAATTCAAAAATCATGTATCTGCTTCAAAATACACATTTTGAGAAGTTACGTTCTGAGTCACTTTCTTGGGGAGTACTAGAGATCAGACCCACAGCCTCAGATATATTAGGCAAGAACTCTTCCACTGAGCCATATTCCCTGTGCTTTTTAAATTTCATTTTGAGACAATGTCTTGCTATGTTTCCCAAGCTGAACTTGAATTTGTAATCCTCCTGTGTTAACCTCTAAGTACTTGGGATTATAGGCATGTGCCAGTATGCCCAGCTAATGTAAGGCATATTTTAACCAATATGAACAATTTAATATTGTACCCAATTCCTTTATATTTCTCTAGTTTCTTCTATGCTTTGTTCTCCAAACACATACATGCTTCACCCACACTTGGTTTCTCTAAAATTAATGAAGAATGAGGAACAGGGACATCTAGAGTTTTTTCTCAAATATGTATATTGTTCAACTCTCTTGGAATCTTGGGAAGAATTTGAAAATAAAATGATTTGCCCATTAGTAAATTACCTCACCATTAGGCAAGTCACTATGTATATATCTAAAACTATCATATTCTTATTCTTAGACAGAAGAAAATAAAGAACAATAAAATTTTTCTTAAGCTTTAGTAACAGGACTTACTCCAGAGGCCAGGTACACTCAGCATGGAATAGTTTGAGCCTACTATGTGTTTCATAGTTAGGAACCAAGAACAATGTGACTGGATCCAGTAATGTTTTAATATACAAAAAGAGGCACAGCCCGACAAACCTTGAAGTGATCAAACATCTTGTTTCTCTAATTCAGAGGTTTTCAAATTTCATTGCTTGGTAAGCACAGACTGCTGGCCCTGTCTTCACAGTTTCTGGTTCAGTAGGTCTGGGTGGGCTTGAAAATTTGCATTTTTAACAAGTTCCCTGATGGTGCTGAGGCTGCTTGTCCACTGCTTTAATGTATCATCAACTTAACTTCAAGCTGTCTAATTAGAGTCATAAGCAGTGTGCTGTTCAGAGGCATTTTCCATCTTAGTTAAGAAAGCATTAATGCTAAAGGATATATGCTTGATGAAATGAAGATAGGGAGGCATCATCAGCATCTTGATGCAATTCTGATTCCAAATGTCTTCCAGGCTCCCTTGTGGCCTCACACACATGCTAAATAGGATGCTACTGACAAACTAGTGCTTCTCAGCTGTGGGTCCTCAGGGAAACCAGCCAATCATTCAGCACTATCCTCTAAGAAGATGAGGGAAAATCTGCTAATAATTCCCTCCAGTACTTTCTGCAAGCTTAAATAAGTGAGATTAAATTTCACAGGATAACAGAATCCTCCAAAATGCTGGTATTAAAAGCTGTTGACAGATCAGATAGAACTGCAAGAATGCTTTAGGCGATAGGGAATCCCTAAAAGGAGCCAGGAAGGTCAGGACTCAATAGACCCACCTGAGTTAATAAATTTAAAGGATAAGGATGAAAAAAAGGTTGTTGTTCTCATTAATTATTACTGAGAAGGATAAACTAGTTTTCAGAGCCTCCACACAAAGAATATTTCAAGAATCTAGTGTACACATATTCAGTTTATGAAAAGCAGAAAAACATGATAGATTTTTAATTCTGCTGTATCTTAATGGGGTCTGTGTTATTCCCTGGAGCTCTCCTTTATTTGTTTGACAACATGGTAACTGATTTAACTTAGATATACCTGTTTACAGATATTTTAGCTATTCAGAAGGTCAATTGTCTTTATAATTAGTGCAACTTTATTATTTATATTATATAAATAAACATTACAGATTATTCGGTCTGTTAGTTAATATTTCCTTTGTCTGATAATGTGACTCTGAAATAATACATTTCCCTGTGAAAGAATGTGCCTTTTCATGGAATCCTTCTGGCACCATACAGCGTGCCCCATAATAGATAATTTTGTGGATGAACTCTAGGCCTCCTCCTTATAATATTAGATAACAATGTTCAAGATACATTCATAAGAGGCTCTATCAACTCTATCTTGCTGGCTAAACATGCATTTTTCTACAAGAAACTGATGCTTCCTAGATTTTACTTAATTACGAGAAACATGAGTCTGGGACTATTTGCAGAAAATAACATCTATAAGCTGACAAGTTTAATTTTCCTTACTAAGGGTGATGCCTATAGTAGCTCTTCACCATTTGGCACCTGCACATCATTTGTGTCGCTCTCCTGCATGGAAAGTGGTCACAGACATGTTAGTATGTGTGGCTGAAGTCACTGAAAATAAATAAATACACACAATCACTCCCAGGCAAAGACAATTAACTAACTGTAGTTAGGGACTCCTCTGGTACTCCTCTAATAGGTATAACTTTCATAGATTATTATGGCATTCCAAGAATCTGTATGTGGTTAACTTTTTGAAAGTTGTGAAAATTCAGTATATTATGAAAAGATAGAATGAAATGGTCAAAATGGAATAACTAAAAGTTTTAACATTTGATTCAGGTATATTTATTCTGAGTATGCCAATCTACAAAACTTGTGCTATAAGTAAATGCTTTTTAACATTTCTTCTATTTCCCAAGTTTTATGTTTTTAGTATCCAGAGAAATGTATGTGAATGATACGAAATTTAGCAAGGGCGTCTCTGACCTTTCATGGAATGACAACTCTGTACTGAATATTTTAGCAGTATCTATAAATATCACACTTGAAACAAGTTGCAATTAGTATACTCCCAGTTAATTGATGAGTTGAACTCTACATGATTCAAACATGGATACTGGAGAAACTGACAGGTGAAGTTGTCAGAATTCTGTAGTGCATGTGATAATTCAGATGGTGAGTGGGAAAAACAAGACTGCAAGTAGGCTAGGAGACAATAAAAGTTGTGTCTATTCAAGATTGTGTATTTTTAAATTTATTAAAACTAATTCATAATTTTGGGGGGTTTGTTGCATGTTGTTGCAGAATATATTTAGAGCTGAAAACAATTTACCTTTAAAAAAGTTTGCCAATTTTCTTTCATATACTATATAAAACTCTATATATCGATCTCTCTCTCTATATATATACATAACATGAATCTATATATGTGTATAGCTATGTCAAGTTTTAGTAGATAATGATGATCATTACTGCTGAATATTAACTTGTATGTGGAAGTTAGATGCTCTGCTCCCTGTTATAGAATTCATTTCAGCTCTCCAATATCTTCTTTTCATGTCCTAAAAATGAAAATTTTAAAAAGTAATTTATTAAATACACTTTAACTTATTAAATATACATGTTGGTCAATGTGTACCATACAAAAGATAAAAAGAAAGAAAACAAACTTGAATTAACATAAAAATACCTGTCTTTTTTTAAAAAGTAAGTTGTTTTCTTTTCAAAAGGTGAATCTTCAAGTTCTGCTCAAAGTGTCATTTTCTTTTTGAAGGATTCCTTAGTTCCTATTGAATTAAATCTCTCTTTTGAGATTTTATGGCTCTTTATGCTTCCTACTACTATAGTGTTTATCATGTAGGGTAGCTATTACATTGTACTTATTCCACAAATTAAAATCCAAGTTAATTCAGTGGATTGACTCTTTCAAATTAGTATCTGATTCAAAGCATACAGTACTCTCTGATTTAGTACAGCAGTTCAGAACCATATGTTGAATAAACAAATATATTGAGGGCATTGAAAACCTTGCAGGAAGATTTGAATAAGAAATATTAAAAATGTATAACATATATTCAAATATATTTCTGATAACTTTTACACAAATTTTAAAATTTTTAAATTTTAACTGTTAAAATTGCCATTTTATCCCATTATAATATCAAATTAATATTAAATGTAGATTAAAAAATTAATTATCATGATCTCTAGTCTCATAGTTGTGAACTAAAATCAAAACAAAAAAGAATATATCACTGAGCAATATATTAAAAAGTAAAAAATTAATAAAAGGGTATTAAAGTCAGAAAAGATTTTTATGTTGCAGAAGAAAACAGGATGCTGATTTGTATGGAATGTGTATATCGAAGCATTTCAGAATTGAATTGATGCTACCAAGACACCAGCACATCGTGTGAGATATCCCAGCAGCAGTCAGCAACACTTGACTACAGCAAAACCTAAGACGAGGAGAACTAAGAGCTGGTCCTGTTTAAGAAAATGTGATGCATCGTAAATGAATAATGTTTAAAAATATTCTTTTCTTGTTGGAAGAGTTGTGTTTTGTGATAACTGTGCAGAGGCATTTTGAAGCCTCTGAAGTATCCCCTCCCGTGCATTTCTGAGTGCAGCTCAACAGTGCCAGAATACAGTTAGTCAGGAATCAGTAAGGAATAATTGTATTTACACCATTCATAGCACAGCTCTCACTTGCAGAAATGTTTCTTTATGTTCAAAATTCTTCAATTTTAAAGAATTTAAAGTGAAAGAGACCATGAGTGAAACTGATAAGTCCATACCAGGTACTGATTTCATCAAATTTTTTTTTTCCCAATTAGAAGAACAGTTGCGCATTTGGCTTGTATATTCCGTGGACTAATAAGATACCAAAATTGTTATGTATTCTACTACTCACTGTAAATATGTATACTAAATATTATAAAATATTTTTAAAACTTTAGTATTGTGAAATAAAACTTATATGAATTAAAGAAAGTACTTTGGTTCAAATTTTATTAATAATTTCAAGGATACAGGTAAACATAAGCTGTAAGTAAAACAAAGGAAGTGCAAGACCACCAACAGGTCTCATCTTGTGTCAGGATTTTCTCTTAGATTAATGTGTGGTCTCTAACCATAGCTCCATCACTCATATAGAGAAAGCTGTTTCAATTATGAAAGATTTCCAGTTTATACTTGGTAACAGTTTAAACGGTTCATGGCAGAGCTCCTTGCCTTGAGCTTTCTAATTGTTTTGCCATAGCAATCCTAAATTGTCAGGTAAATGCTGCCAAAAGCATCCTATAGGTAAGGTCTCTCCCACTTACAAATGCCAATGGCTTGTTTATCAGCAGAATGTTCACAAGAGATTTAACTAAGTCACATTCACTCTTTACTTCCTCCATACACTTTTCTTCTTCAAAAGGAAAAAATAGATTCCATATCAGAACTTGCTTGTAAGTAGATCCTTTCTTTATGAAATCTGGTTTTAGCCAAAAGCCCTGCTAAGTCCTTTCATCAAGAACTTTTCACGCTTTCTTTAAAAGAAAAATATTTTATTAGTACATGTTAGCAGTAAATAATGATTATATCATCATGTAATATAGTAATTCTTTCTATTTTTATCCCCCCCCCCGTCCATCTCTTGGTCCCCTGCACTTTTGCAAAATATCTATCTCTGTGTTTCCTTATTATCTTTTCTTATGCTTTTAAATTTATTTATATTTTGGGCTTCTGATATTAAAAAATTATGTCATATGCAAGCTTGTTTTTCTGATTTATTTCACAACATTATTGTCTCAAGGTGCCTCCATTTTCCTACAGATGAATAGTTGATCCTTCTTTATGGCTGAGTAGTATTTCATTGAATAACACTTTACCCTGACTAACTATTCACCCTTGGTAGCTCATAGTTAAGAGTTTAATTCCCAGTACACCGTGGGCTAATAAGAATTAATAACTCAGATTATTTTTGGAATTAATAAATTAGAAATTACAAAAATCAGGCAAAAGGATTAAATTTATTGGCTAAATTTACCTAATGCAATTCTTTCTGAAGACAGGTCAGACCAATCAGTCATCACCTTGGGGATTTTGTAGAAAATGAGGAAATTATTCGGATACCGAAGGTGATCAGATGGAATTGAGAGTAGGAGGTTCTCGCTAAACTGATTTAGCATGTTTCCTGCTAAATCTGAATTTCACAAGAAAGTGCACAGATGGGACTAAGAGAAGGTTCAGGAACCCAACTAAAGTTTGGTCAAGTGCAGAATTTTGTCATATGTTATCATAATGAACATAATTGCTGATTTTCTGCCTATGAGTTTTTTAAGGCCGGATTTTTTTTTTATGAACTGTAATACCTAATACTGTTTTTGTGCACAATAAGTACATAATAAATATTTGCTTAAATTTATGTATAGATAGTACTGTGTACCTATAAATGTTTGCAGTATATCCAATAATATAATAGTAGTGAAATATTTTCCAGGATTATCACTGGCCAAAAAAGACTACCCAACAATTTTGAATCCAAATAGCTTTTAAAATCTTTGAGTTCTCAGAGAATGTATAAATTTTTGTATGTACTGCTACTGGAGGATAATCTTTATAAAGAACATTGTTTCTTCATGCTGCCTCTTAAACTTTCGCATATTAGAATTTATTCTAGAATTTAATGTATGCTGGTTTTAAATTCTGCTCATTATAGTTTATAACCTATGCTTTACTTTGCCTATATGCAATCTAAAAATGAGTTGACATCATGCTTTTAATTATAGTAAATTAAGTTGTTTCATAATTTCTACAGTATGATGCCTGTAATATTAATCAGACCAAATCATCACATTACATAAAGTTAATCAATAAAATGATGATCATTATTGCATGCTATGGCACACTATTTTTATTTCACTTAGCATCAACCATATATCTTTCTTGAATGTAGAGGAGAAAATAAAATCTGAGAGAAATGTTTTTTGTCACTTTCTTCGTACTATGTGAAAATAAAATGACAAACTGATTTATTGAACCTAAAAAAAATGGAGACTTACAGCAGAAGCTGTAAGTTATTCTCTTAAATAATTACTGTGGAGATAAGGAAGAAGACTTGAATATCTGCTTTATGTACTGGTTGCCCCTTGTAAGAAAAGGATACATATGTCAACAAAAGTATTCACACACCAAATTCACAGAGTTACTGATTGTTAGTGATGACTGACAAATTTTAGAAATGAAATGACACCAACAGTTACTTAGTACAAAGGGCTTGTTAATTTGAATAGTGAAATATTAAGGCTCTCTGCATGTGGTTAGACCATTCATCAATCTATTTCATTATTTTATGATTGCAGTGCAACTTGTAACTGAGGAGGAAAAACAGTTTGTTGGTTATTTATTTATTTATTTATTTTGGTACTGGGGATTGAACTCAGGCCCTTATGCTTTGTGAGGCAGGTGGTGGCACCACTGAGCTAAATCCCTGGCCCAGTTTGTTCTTTATATTTAACCTGTTAACATATGATGATTTGGCCAGGTGTGTTGGCACATATCTGAAGTCCCTGCATTGTGGGATGCTGAGTCTGGTGTATTCAGAGTTCAAGTCTAGAATGCGCAATTTAGTGATTAAATAAGACTCTATTTAAAAGAAACTTATGATCAGCCCAGGTAGCATGCCTATTACTTTCATTGGTATGAGTGTTTAGTAGATAATTCATTCAATATATAACTAATTGGTTGTCTTTTCATTAATTTGTATAACCTATGTGTTTTTAAAATAGGTTATTATTCATCTTGGTAAACAAATCTTTATTCAAGGTCTACTATGTGCCAGCCGTTTTGGTAGACACAGAAGGTGGATAGATTATGCCCTATTTTGATGCTCCCTGTGTTGCATATTGATCAGCATATATTTCTGTTTACTTGAAGTCTGTCTGAAAGTTCATTTGCTTGTACTTATCAATTATTGACCATTGCAAAACTTATCCTGCACATTAGAGATAGAAAGTTTAATAAGATAGATTTTCTATACTTAGGAGTATTGTGAAGGTGTTTACTATTTAACAAAGAAACTGTTTTTGCCTTGAGACGATGTGTTCTGTGTTTTTATTCTCTAGTTTGTGGACTAGTACTTTCTTTGTTCCAGACTTACCCTTCCTCTGGATTCAAGTAGTCTATTAACGCATTTACAATATTAGGTTTGTAAATCTATGCCTTAATTACTGCATTTCATCATTCTAGGGTACATTTGCCCAGGGAAACTTGAATTTCCTGTTCCCACTGGCGACAGCCTTTGTCCAGCCAAATTTTTTTTTTTACCTTTAACTGAATCCTTTCCTGTTCCATTTCGCTGTTTGAATTTCAGCAACTAGAATCACCAAATCTCGGCCTTTGATTTACTGCATACTGCAGTTGTTGTCCATCGCCAAAATGAAAAACATATAGAATATGGGTTTAGCCAAATTAGGGTTATAGTTAAGATTGTCATCTCTTTATGTATCTTTTTTCTCTCTGAGCCCCAGGTCTGCTTCTGTAAAAATGAAATTCAGAAGCCAGGCATGGTGACACATACCTGTAATTACAGCTACTTGGAAAACTGAGACAGGAGAATTGCAAGTTTAAGGCTAACCTGGGAAATTTAGCAAGACCCCATCTTGAAGTAAAAATTAAAGGGGTGAGGATGTAGCTAAGTGGTAAAGAGCTTGCCTCGCATGTGTGAGGCTCTGGGTTTAATATCTAGTACCTTCCCCAAAAATTCAAGTTGGGTACCCCTTATTTGAAAAGCTTAGGATGTGGATTTTGAATTGTTTCATATTTTTTATTTTTAAAAATTCAGAATATTTGCTTATACATAGTGAGATATCTTAGCAGTGTGACCCAAATCTATAGTCTATACATGAAATTCATTTATGTTGCATACATAGCATGAAGTTAAATTTTAAAATATTGTTTTTTAGTGGGCCTATGTCTTGACTGCTGCTAGTCACATGAGGTCGTGTGTGGAATTTTTCACTTGAAGCCTCATGCCAGTCGTCAAAAAAGTTTTGGATTTTGCAGCATGTTGATTTCACATTTTTAGATTAGGGAAACTCAACTTGTAATGCTTCTTCACATGCATGGATTTGAGACAGGGTGGCAGATAGAAGAGTACCTGCAGCTTGAGGTTAAATTCTGATCATGATTGTGCATGGTTTCATGTTTGACTTTTGTGCCACAACATAACACCAAGTTGGTTTAAAATTGAATATTTTTTTCTATAAATAATATTTATGTCACAATACATCTTCTGTGTGAAGATGAGAAATTACATGTAAAGCACTTAACAGAATATCTGGTATCAATATTTGTTATAATTATTTTTTTCTCATTAGATTTATTAAATATTGAACATCAACTCCTATGTAGTACACAAAGAAATGTTCAAAGACTATTTCACTTTACAGATTTCTTCACCTGTCCTGTATTCTCATTATCCTAATTTTTCCTGTTTTCTAAAATAATCTTATCGTGATCTTAGTATCTGTTTTCTCAATATAATAGTAATACTTTCCAATAAATGTGTTCAAATAATGTCTTTCTTTCCTTTATACATATCCTCTTCCTTAAAAATGGAAAATGTACTTATGTAATAACAAAAATGACTGGAGCAAATGGTGCAATTTATATAGGCTGCTCAGTAGTCTAATTCTACATATTTCAGAGAGTAGAGAGTGTTCTAAAGTGTCCAAAGCAAAGATTCAGAATTCTCTGTGTGGGGCCAGGGCTCATAAGGCTCAGCTTCTATGTACTGTCAGATAGTTGGCAGGAAAGTTCATATTTAAATAAAACATCAACCTTGGTGCATTAGAAAAATGAAATGTAAGCTGAGAAAATTTAAAATCCAATTTCTTTATGTCCATGACTGTAAAAATATTTTAATACCTCAAAAGACAAAACCCATGTTAAGAACATATTCAGGCATTAAATCAGTAGTAATTTTTACTTTACAGTTTTAAAGTTTTCTTTTAGTTAGTAGTGTCTAATTTTTCTTTCCAAATTTAGTACCAAATGTGCCAAAGTGTATGAGATTTTCTGTGTATAATAATAGGTGCTAAGTATTAATAGATAAGAAAGGTAGAATAACACAAAACAGATCTTAAATAAATCTGTGACACACTGGAAAATGTGTAGCATAGTTCTGTATTTTATTTATACCTTTCACAGAAAACAGTACTATTATAAATACACATGGTGTATTGATTTATTCAAACCGTAAACATTTGGCATTGTTATTCAATCAAGTGTGGCATTATCATCAAAATTTAGCATCACTTGACATTTTGAAACATAATAAACTTGTTTATGTTGATGAGTTAAAAGGTGCTGCATTGCTGATATGTAACAAAAATGATACAGAGAAAACTTATCTTACATACTAGTACCTTATTTATTTTGTAATTTAAATTATTTAAGGAATGGTTTGCCTTCCAGAATCCATACATTTTTTATGGGAAATTCAAAAGGTGCCTAAGGTTTGTCTTTGTCCTTTAATTTTTTGACCCATGTTACTGGGCCACTTTTCTCCAGAAATCACATTCCTGTTGCTAAATGGTATTGAATACTTTGAGAATGATTGAGAAAAAGAATTCAGAGAATAGCAACTATGAATAACTAGCTTTTATTTGTGACTTCTCTGGGCTAAGATCTATTTTAGGCAGTTTACATTTCTGAATTGTTTAAAATAGCATCTCATACCAATTTATTTAGGTGATGTTATCCCCATTTTATATACAAGGAACCTACCTCAAATAATAAAAGCAGGTTTAAAAACCTGATTCAATTCCACTCATATCTTATGTCTGTGTCTACCCAGTGAGCTGTATTAGATACTCTGTTTTCTATATTTTACTACCACATCCCACATATCCAGTATTCTTGCTATTATTAATCTGTTAATTATAAATAATGAAAAGAGAACCTACATAGAATAACTGTGCATGTAACCCAATTATTAAGTCTTTAAAGGAAATATGTTTTAAAAGTCTAAATGAGATACAGACTGAAATGCTTCAAGTTGATATGTAGTACAGGCTAGAGTTTCCAAATTGTGTATTTTATATTCTCTACCCACATTAGTAGTCTTTGTTGTTTTTTGGTATTGTTTTTCCCAATCACACCCTCCCTTATAATTTTAATACTATAGATATACCATACATTTGTTTATGTACTGTAGATCTTTAGGGAAACATTTTTTGACATGAAGAAAGCATGCTATAGACCACTGGAAACTGTAATCAGTTGTAGTCTAAGAAAACAGCGGTTCACAATGTGTTGCTGCTGGACCAGGAACATTGCACAACTAGAAACTTGTTAGACATGCAAAACCCAATTCTTCTCCCAAATCCACGTAATTTGAAACTCTAGGATTGGGCCCATTCAGTCTGTTTTACCAAACCCTCCAGATGATTCTGATGTGTACCAAAGAAGGAATCATTTGCTGAGAGATAAGTCCACCATCACACAAGCTTCTTTATGTCTCAGTTTTTCCATCTTGATTTACCTCAGGTAATTCTTGATTTGACATCTCACACATACAACCTTTTCAACCTCTCTCCTCCAAGGGTCTACTGAGCATCCACCTGGCTTCTACATACTAATTCAGATTGCATTTACAGAAGCCTGAGTTTGCCCAAAAACAATGAGTGCAAAATAATCAAATAAACAAATTTTGACATTCTGTGTAAATAAGCATTCTTTTCTGGGTGTGAAAAACAGGGTATCCCTATTTTATGGAAGAAGGAAGTACTATAGAAGAGATAGGAAAGAAGCAGAAATTTGTCAGAAAGAGCATGCTTGTTTCTCTTTCTTAAAATTTTCAATTATAATTTTAATTTCTGTGCTTTTATAACAGAAAGTATATTTTTTTTATTTCTTAGTTTCACAAAGTTTCTCTAGTCTTTTCTCCTACCTTCTATTCTAATCATGTACTTGTACAGATTGGCTCATTCACTTTATTCACTTTTTCCAATTTAGATATACAAACACTGTTAATAAACAGAACTATTTATTTTTATATGCAGTTTAATTAAAAATGGAGCTAAATCTTCAGAAATAAAAGCATAAGGAGACCAAGCTAAAATATCACACATCACGAAGTGGAGGGCATGCTGTACCTAAAACTTGACAAATACGTTATGATGCAATGATCTATAAACTTCCATGTCACAGTTCCAATTCAAGATCCTCTGAAATCAGTAATTTACAAATTGAATTTACAAGAATTTACAAAAAGCCGATAACTGAAACTCAACTTTGGTTAAAGATAAAGTTCATGTTGATTTCCACATGTGTTAGCTGGTACAATGGAATTAAGAACCAAATAGTGTACAGAATAGAACCATTTTAATTTTTTTTCTGCTTTGTTTAGATGGAGCTTGCTAAAGAAGAAAAGTGTGAATTTTTGCCTTTCTTATCCCCGAAGAAGGTTATAATAAAAGGTGGAAGAATTGTGGCAATGCAATTTATTCGGACAGAGCAAGATGAAACTGGAAAATGGAATGAAGATGAAGATCAGATAGTCTGCCTGAAAGCTGACGTGGTCATCAGTGCCTTTGGTTCTGTTCTGAGTGATCCTACAGGTACAGTGCTCTGGGGCTGAAGTGTGTTATTCAATTGTCTGTTATTTTAGTGCCCTAATAGTTTCTAGCTTTCAGGTAATTGTTTTTCACATTAGAATTCATTTTCCCTTTCTAGTATGGAGTGCAAACAATCTTGATTTAAAAGGCTTAGAAGTGGTATTTACTAAGTATACAGAATTATTTTTAAAGTGGTGAAAATTGAAAAGAATATTAATCTTTCTTTTAAGCTGATCTACAAAATATGTATTCTACTTTATAATACTGTTTGACTTATTTACTATATGAGAACGGGCTTGTCTTCAATTAGACTAGTGTAAGAAAATGTAGTGGAGAGGTTCGGGTAGCCAATCTTCAATGATGCAGACAAATTTTGACCTAACGGATACCCCAAAATCAATTAAATTATTACTGTCCTCATGACAAACCATCTCTACAATCATCATCAAATTAAAAAGTTCAAACTCCTGTCATTTCATCTGGATGACATAACTGGACTATAGGAAGTACAAAATGTTTAGAACTATAGTGGAAGAGGAAATATTTTCTATAGCATTTTAATTGACAAGTTAAATCAATCTGTTAAGACTATTTTGTGTTATACCACCATACACATGCACATGGTGTCTTTCTGGGCCACTGTAGATGGAAGCTGAAGTACCTAGATATCTTCTTTTTGCAAATCCTTTCCCATTTAATTCATACTCCTGAAATGATAATTAGCCCTTTTTTCTGAAAGGGAAGTAAAAGTGATTTCTCTAGCCCAGAATTTCACTAAGTACAATAAAAAAAAATCTAAACCTAAGGATGCCTGTCTATAATTTCATACTATATTGTGTTAAAATTTTCTGTTGTATCTGAAATAAGAAGCAATACATGCATGCAAATGTATACTTTTATGCAACAGATTAATAAAATTCAACCAGTCATCAGGACATTTTATCTGCAGGACATTAAACATCTTGATATTTGAAAACACCAAAATGTTTAATATCATCAAGATAAATATTTTCAAATACCTGGGTGATGGCTTGAATTTGTCACTTTTCATATAGATGTTTATATGATATTTAGATATAGACATAGTCATAAAGTAGTTTGTTTATTCATTAACTGAATTTAGAAAGAAAAAATAGTGTGTAAATTGTCTTTAATTAACAAAAAATTGTATTTTCAATATTCTTCACATAAACAAAAATTGAATAAAATGTTGAATCATGTTTACTAGCAATTCTGTTTAAGATTCACCCATCAAAAACAATTTAGCTACCTAAATTTATCTTTCATAATTGGCAATCCTAATATTAAGAAAATTGTATCTTTTTCCAAACAAACCTAAGTAGTTGTGGGTCAGATCATAGAACACAGCTTTTGTCATCTCAGATTTTGTTAAGGTTGTGCTTGTGTGTATATGTGTGATGTTTGTGTATGCATGGAAGAATAACTGATTTAACCTAGCATTTAAAATAAGAAGAAAAATTTGAACTATTAAGTTTACCTAATTAACCTTAAATAAGTTTATTATCATTTATTATTAAATAAATACGTTTAAACCTTTATTCAGTAAGTTCCAGAGTATATTCTCTGGTGTCAGCTTCCTCCGTAGTGCTTCACATGCACTATGCTACATATGTTGAGAGAAGTCAGGGAAAACAGGGTTCCTCACTGTGCTTTTTTCTCCCCTACTGATACGAGATAACAAACTACCTGGAGAAATTATCCTTAAATAGAGTCACCTGTGTTATCAGGGCCCCTGGATGTTTACATGATAAAGAGCTACTTCCCACATCAGAGAGGACTGGGAGAGCTGGAGTGTTCCACAGTGCTAATACCTCTCTAAGTCTATCTACGTATTTTCAGTACCATTTATTTTTTGGGGGATGGAAGCATTAAAGAAAAAGGTAGGGTGTAAATTTTTATTAGAAGTTTATCAAAAACATATTACACAAATGGCATTTAAAATCTTCCTAATTTCAAAGTTGGAAAACTTTCACGTGCACACCACCTATTTAAGATATAGAGTAAACCAGTTGACTGGAAGCAAGTTGTCATTTGGCTGGGAAGGTATTCATATTGTCCTTCTGCCTCAGCTCATCTCCCTTGTACTGCCTGTGTACTATGATTTTTTGTAATCAAATCTGATACTTATTTTAATATAATAACCTATGACTCTTACACCGTTACTCTTTTTCAATGCCTTCTTTCCAATCTCACTTTGCATAGACTCCAATGAATTGCATGCCAAATGCAGTAACATCTTTTCACTCATTCGATTTTTGCATTTGACAACGTTAAATATTTTTCTTTAAAATCCTTTTCTCACAGTCAATTAACTTTTCTGAGACTCAGAGCTAATTGATCTATTGAAAAACAAAAAAGCAAAAAACAAGTGTAATAAAACTTCCTCTCCCTTTCAGGATTGACAGAATTAAAATGAAATAATATGAAAGTGCTTTGCAAAACCAAACATGACACACTATTATTCCTGCATTTTTCTTTTAACTTTGCATTTCTGAACTTGTCACTGTTTACTTTTGTCCTTTCCATTACTTTATAGTACTTTTAAAAGTGTAGACATTAACCATTTTTCTTCTTCATGATATATTTATTGATTCAGTGCACTGTCTGTCATTCATTGTTTCATGCATGCATGCCTGCATACATTGAACCTCTCTTATATACCAAGTGGTGTCCAGACTTAGAGTAGGCATGATTTCACTTCATGTATAATGACTCTGAAATGTAGTTCTCCACTCTCAGTGTCTCAGAAGATCTCATCCTTTAATTTCATATCTACGTTCATGCATGTGACAAATAGTTACTACGTGTCTAATGAATGCCAAGAATCAAAATATATTCTGGAGTGTTTGTTCAAAGTGAATACTCACGACAGAGCTACTGGCCAGTGGCGTGCAGGCAGGGAGTTCCCAGCGTGCTGCGCGTTGGGGGCGGCAGGCCATGGCTCTAGAGGTGCGGCCGCCTGTGCCGCTTGCGCTCTCGCTGCTGGTGTTGGCTAGGCTCTGCTCTGAGGCAGCGGATGGCGCGGGGTGGTGGCAGGTTGGGCCGGGGCCAGACGTAGCCGTGGAGGAACGCTGCACCGTGGGGCGCTGCTCCAACCTCACCTACGCGGAGTTCGTGCTGCAAAATGCCTTCCTCGGGCCCGTCATCCTACAGGGACTCACGGATAACTCGAGGTTCCGGGCCGTGTGCTCGCGAGAGAGTCTGTTGGCTACCTTTGGGGACCACGTGGTTCGGCTCAGCACCGCCAACACGTACTCTTAACCAGAAAGTGGACCTGCCCTTCCAGCAATATGTAGAGCAGTTGCTACATCCCCAAGACCCTGCTTCTCTGGGCAACGGAGCTGGCTCTGGAGTGCCCTTTCACTGGCCTGGGCCCAGATTGTCGGAGATGATCTATGGCCGTAAGCACTGGTTCCTCTACCCACCTGAGAAGACCCCCGAGTTCCACCCCAACAAGACCACACTGACCTGGCTTCGGGACACATACCCAGCCTTGGCACCATCTGAAAGGCCCCTGGAGTGTACCATTCAGGCTGGTGAGGTGCTGTATTTCCCTGACTGCTGGTGGCATGCTGTACTCAACCTTGACACTAGTGTCTTCTCCACCTTCCTTGGCTACCCAGAAGAGGCAGGCCCACTCACAACAAGATGTGCCCATGTACTGGTCACAAATTTTATTACAGGAATAGTGGCAGCAATGGCAGCTTCAACCCAACCCACCCCCATCTGCTTTTCCAGCCCAGAAAGAAGACGAGAGGCTCACAGCCTGGCAAAGGCTATGCTGAGAGGGGTAGCAGTCCGGCGCCCACCAGCAGAACTGATGGGGGCAGGCACAGCAACACAAATTATGTACAGGAACTGAGGCTTCTGCCTCAGCACCTTCCTGAGCCAGGATTATCAAGCAGGGTGGAGCAATGGGCCTCCGTAGTCCTCTACCCAGTCGTTCTCAGAGATGAAATCATCGATGATCTCCTTCATAGCCAGATTAGGGATGAGCTGCTCCTGGGTCAGGGGGCTCCGGGCCACAGGATCAAAGTGTCCTACATGCTGCTGTGACAACAGGGTCAGAGTGCTCCATGTGTCAGTCTGTGCCTCCAGCCCTGGTTCTGAGGCTCATAGGCCCTTACCTGCAGATGCTCCTCAATGTCCTTTTGATCATAGGTGATGCCACTTGGCGTGACATAGGGTTCCCTCATCAGCTCCAAGCTGATCTTGCCACACAGATAGTCAGGGATATCTCGCTTCTACAGCAGGTAGGGACAGTGTCAGGGACCAGGAAAGGAACACTGCTTCAGCACTTGCTACTCACAGCTTTCAGAGAAAATGCTCACCTTTCTCTTTTCATCTACCTGAGAGAAGAGCTCATCCATGTCTGCCATGTATTTATCCTGCAAAGAATTGAGTACTGTGTGTGGGCCACCTGAACATTCTTCACACTTAGAACACACATACCAACATGAACCAGGCCACTGTTACCATAGTACCATAGGGACAGATTCACCTGTGGGCCAGGGCATCCTCAGTTACATGCACGCAAACACACACACAGACCCTCATGTGGGCCCAGGGTACCCTCACATGCTTGGCCTCAATGCAGTCCTGCTGGGCTCGGATATGGCCATCATCTTCATCACCCTCATGATTTCGCTGACACTCTTCCAGCTCCCTGAGGATCGACCAGGAGCTGGTCAGAGATGAATCTGGCCAGGAGATGAGAGCCCACTCCCACCTCAAGCTCTTCTCTGTCAGCTTCCTGTGCACCCATGTCAGCCTTTCAATAAAGACTTGTGTTGGTAAAAAAAAAAAAAAATGAGTACTCATTTCCTATACTTCAAAACTTCAATTAGGAGTGGAGGCTGACTTTTAAACTACTAACTAATTGCATTACAAAGAGAGAATTTCATTGAGAGATGCACAAAGAAAGTTATCTTCATCAGATTTCCCCAACACTTGTCTCCTCTCAGCTCCCTTATTACTGTCCATAATGCTGTAATTTTGAACCAATTGCCAAAATTCAAAATATTATCTCAGATTCAAGTTTCTCATTCTATTAACTTTACAAGTGTTATCTTATGCTATAGGATAAAATTGTCCTTAACACTGGTAAAATTCAGTGAATGGTCTTATATATACTATGTATGCAGGTTTTATTTCCATTACCTTTGAATTATTCCTCCCAGTATATAGCACAGGGTGGATTCTATAATTCTGTACAAGTAACTCAAAAAAAATTTGATCAATGCATTATATAAATATAAGCTGAAGAAGTCCAGGAATGACATAAACTTGAGACTACATGTGAAGTACTAAGATAATTTTACTCTCAGCAATCTGATTACAATGATATTTTAAATGAAAATACTTATATAGTGTAAGTGATATCAATAATGTATATTTGAAAAGCTAACCTATTGCTATGGCTTGTGTCTAGATGTCCCCTGAAGCTTTATACAGTCATAGGTGAGGCTTTTCAGAGGTGGCTGGATCTAGAGTGTGTGGTGCTGGGATCAAGGGTGTGTGATTACTAAATCAGTCCACTGATCGGTTTGGCATAGTTATGGCTAAGATTAAGGGTGTGAGTAGTATACCTCCCCTAGGGTGGGTAGCCTGCCTCAAATATAAGGGGCAGAAAGAGCGTTAATGTGCTCTCTCCTTCCTGCCTGCTTGCCATGAACTGTTTCTCCTCTGTGATGCCCCTCTGCCATGCTGCCCTGCCTTGGAGTGAAACCTCTCCAAACTGTGAGTCAAATAAACCTTTCCTTCCTTAATTTTGGTTGTCAAGTATTTTGTCTCAGTAAGAGAAAAGTAACTAAAACACCTATATTTAGAAATTTAAAGAAATTTTTAACCTTAGCTTCTTTTTCTGATACATTCCATCACTTTTGCAAGAGTCTTAATTTATACATTTCATAATAGAGAATGTATAACTTTATTTAGAATGTATACCAAATGTATTTGTTAAAATATGTCCTGTCATGAAAAGTATTTTAACAGCTTATAGAAATTATATCAAACGTATTAATTAAATTTGAATAATATTCTTAGATTACTTTTCAAATTATTCCATTGTTCCTAAAATTAACAAGAATTATACGGAATTATTATTTTCTCTAAGTCCATCTTATTTTCTGTTTTGATTTGTTTGTTTGGATTGTCGCAGTGAGTGGGATAGGAATTAAAGACTACAGATTTCAAATCCGTGTGCACAGAATGTGTGTGCTTATGTATACAACTCAATTGAGTCCCCCTTTAACTACTACCCCACCTTCTAAACACAGTGATATCCAATTCATATTCAATTGAGATGTTAGCCATTGCTTTTGGTTTTTTTTGTTTTGTTTTGTTCTTGGTACCAGGGATGGAACTCAGGACCTTAGGCTTACCAGGCAGGCGCTATGCCACTGAGCTAAATCCCTGGCTCAGCCATAGCTTTATTATCTTTTCAGTGAAAAACTGAAAGTGGTTGTCTTTTAGAAATTCTCCCCTCTTCCCTCAAATTATGTAAAATTCAAAATCACATTAAATTGGAATTTTATTGTCTAAATTGATTTTAAAGACTATCAGAACATGAAGTGCAAATTGCCTCTAACTGACATTTCTATTCCAAAAAATATTCTTCTCCACTGGAAGATTCATTTATTCATTAAATATTTATATTTCAATATAGGAAATCTCTTCTGCTAACCGTCTTATCAACTTTAGATTTTATTTCTTCTAGAAAAATGTCAAGTTTATGAGACTTCTTATTTATTCTATAGTTTATCTTTCCTATTTGTTTGAAACCAGACTGACAGTTGTGAAGTATGTATATCTTTGCTATTAGGTTTGAATTGATAAAGGGATCCTTTATTTTTTGCCAACTTCACTCTTCATCTGTCCAGTGGAGATGATAATGGCCTGTCCTCATACTGTGCAAATCTAGCAGACATGGTTGTCTGATTCTTTGAATATGTGTTCAGACAGCCGAAGGAAGGATGTGTTCAGACATGCCATGAGCTCTGTGCCTTTTCCATGTGGTGCACTGTAACTACTCACTGTTAAAATGCACATTCTGAAAAGTGTCCTTTCATTTCACATTCCAGAACTCATTATAATTTATCTGAAAATTAGACTGCAAACTCTAGGAGGGAGGAGGTTTTACCTTTATAGTCTATTGGACTCACAATGTCAGTTGATATGCTAATGTACATATAATAGATACACAAATATATTTTTGGATTTTAATTGATTCATTTCAGGATATTAACTTTATTAAAACCAATTGTTATTTTTTCCGGTAGTCGGATCGCTCTTGTTTGTTTTTCTTACAAAATAAAATTTAGGAAAATATTCTACTGCTATTTGTCATTCCCCCTGTTTTAGTATAAATTATTGCACTCTTTAAAATTCAACAAATATTACACTAATTAGACAGAGTTCTTCTGGTATCTCAGGTCCAAGTAGCAGCTCTGGAGCCAAGCTTCTTAGCTAGAAACCTGTCTCTCTTCCCTTCTAACTTTACCCTCTTAGGAACTTAGTTTCTGTTTACATCTTGGTCCTTGTTTAAGAAAGATGATCTAATATCTACTTTCTAGAGTTGTTTTAAAAATAACTAGATTAATAATATACATAAACACTTATTTATAGGCGTAGCATATAATAAACATCTCTTACATTTTAGATTTCATTTTTATTGTGTACCAGACCATATTTTGATAATTAAATTGAGTTATGACATGCATTTATAGTGGTATGAATATTGTCTAGAGATAAAAGCATTTAGAAATCAGGACATTATTAGGGGGTTTGGATGCTCCATCAACAAGTCTTTGTACATAAGTGAAGCAGATGATGTTGTATTTATGATTTTTTTAAATGAGAAAATGTTTAGTATATTTGGTTAGTTTTGTTTATGGAAATTACCCAGATCTTTCTGAATCTTTAAAGCAACCTTTAGAAACCAACTCTCTTGATGGCATTCATTACAATTAGTTTTATAAGAGAGTGTTAGGGGGTTAAAATTACTCATCAATCCTTCTTATGAGAAGTCCCTCAGAAAAGTTTTTGAAAGCCTCATGGGGTAAATCAAACATTCTGTCAATATCAACTTCGTTTAAGCTTTGATTCACTTTCCCTCATACTGAGAAAAGGTGTAGGCATGGGCTAATTGCCCTTGTTCAGCCCTACATCAGAACTAGAAGTTTCTGGTTAGGCGAGAAATGGCATGTCTAAGACCCTAGCAATTCAGAGATTCAGGAATTTGTCAAATATGGTCTTTTTTGCTTATTTAATTTAAGTATTAGAAAACTTATGAAAATCTATTTTAATGTGAGCACAAGACAAGTTAAGTACCCAGTGATAATAATTATCTCTTTGGGGTTTTTTTTTGGGGGGGTTGTTTCTTTGTTTTGTTTGTGAGACAAGGTCTCATTATGTGTAGTTCAAGCTGGTCTTGAAATCACTGTGTAGCCCAGGCTGCCCGAACTCACAGTGATTCTCCTGTCTCAGCCTCCAGAGAGCAGGGATTAGAGGCATGCATCACCATACCCTGCAGTCATCTGTGTTTTAAAAGACTGAAATCATTATGTTTGATTTGTTTTACTACTTATCAAAATGGTTCTTATTTGGTGCTCCACTAATGAAATTAACATGAATCCTTTTAATAATTTATTAATTTTACTAACCCTTCATTTTTCATCTTTCTTTTTATTTTGACATTTTGTTGTGGTTGTTACCATCATGCTATATTTTCAATGTATAAATCATCTCTTCCAGAAACTACTCATGAGACTTAGAGATTGAATAGAAGAAAATTTGAAAATTAATAATGATAATAAAAATATTTAATAACCACCCCACTCTTCAGTTTATATAATTCCTTTTCTTCTTTACCGAAAATAAAGGTAAGAGAGAAAGAATAAAATACCAAGTTGAGAAACTTTCTTTTTTTTTTTTTGAGAAACTTTCTTAATCGATCAGTTTTTCACCACTGTATGCATTTTTTTAAGGAGCAGTATTTGTAATAAAGTCTTCAAAGAACAGACTGGGGAATATTGTATTGTACTGCTATACACCTTTTTGACTGAGTCCAAACCTTAAAGGAAAAGACTTAATAACAATAAATTTAACTATGAATGGAAGAGAATTGAGAAAGGTTCAGTGTAGTGCAATATACACACTCAATATGTTATGATATATTAACTTGCCTTAGGGTTTTCTTTATTTATATTTCCAAAGAGAGGAAACACAAGAGACCATATACTCTAGTTCTCTCATTTCATATGTTTGTTGGCTGAAGAACTTCTGATGGCCTGCAATTAAAAGTTGTGAACTAAGTGCTGCAGACAAAGTGGTGAAAAGGCAAAAGCAAACTTTACCCAGGACTACTGCACACTTTAACAGAGGAGACTTGCAGTTATGATGAAGTGTACTGGGGGAAGCATAGAGTCCTAGTGAAGCACAAAAGTGAGTCTGCGGTTTGGAGAAGCTTCTAGAGGAAGTGGGTTGTGAGCTGCAGCTTGGGTGATATGTAGGAGTTTCCAAATGGAACAGGGGTGGACGAGAAGAAAGCAACAGGAAGCTTATGCAATTTGCCTAACACCACACTGTTAGATTAAGTAGTCATTTTACAGTCATTTTAAAAAGCTGTAAAAAATTATGCCTTTAGAAAGTTACCATCAGCCTACTTATTTCATGCATGTTCTTAGCTTCATAAATGAAAATATGCCTTTTTCACTTTTACTTCTAAAATAGAACTTTTTATTTTATAATTTTTATTGTTCATTTGCTCATTATTTTCTATGTAATGAACATTTATTCGTGTATAGCTATACCATGTGTCCTGTCCAGGCACTAGAAACACAGACATGAGGAAAAGAGAGCATTTGCTCCTCAAAGACCCATAAGCTAATTGGAGAAACAAGTATGTAAATAAATTACTGCTACGTAAAATGCTAATTTGGACTGGATTTTAGAACTTGAGTAGAAGTTTTCCACATGGGCTGGCAAAATGGCCGCATGTGTCCAGAAGATGGGAGGAAGCTTTTAGCTGCAGCAGATGGTATAGTTATATAAGGATGGGAAGTGGGCAGGGATAAGATGTCAGAAAATATGACTACAAATTTCTGTGGAGTCAAAGGATTATATACTAAGGTAGGGATTTTGAATTTTATTTTATAGACTTCCAAGTGACAAATGGGGAGGTTTAAATATTGGTGAGATCTATATCTTAAATGAAGTAATTCTTCCAGGTGTTATATCTTTCTTCTCTCTGCTTGGAGTTTGAATTATTTGTACTATTCTTTGAATAACTGGCAGTTAAAAACAAAGGAATCACCTTTTAGGGTGTCCCATGTTAGTAGGAAACTGTATTTTTTTTAATACTGACTGCCTATATTAGGTAAAGGTATTCACTTAACAGCAGGGTATGATCCAGTTGGTCCCTTTATCGAAAGCTGGCCCTGTAGGCTTCAGTATGAAGGAAGAAAGAGAACTTCTGCTCAAACTGGCACCCAAGCCACAGGTGTGGCAAGGACTCATTTCTCCTTCCAGATTGATTAATTAGAATCATTAATCAGCTTTTGAGGAAAGCTGAGGTATAACTCTATGGCTGTTAGTCCAGGAATTATTTTCCTACATAGAAGGGAGTATCAGGAGTATGAAATTAGCATGCATGACACAGTAGCAATCATATTGGGGAAAAAAACAGCCTGGAATTAAGACAGAAAATATGAATGCAACCAGTTAAAGATTTTTTTTACCAGAAATTTCAGTGGGTAAGGTAGAAAAACTGGGGATAAAGAAGAAAATTCAGAATTAAGATATGTTTCTTAAATAGACTTGTCAGGATTTGGTTATATCTATTTGCTACTGAGATTGGACATGGGTTGCCTAACTTGGGAGGTAATCAGATGTTTATACTGCTTATAGAACCCAGCAAAACAGCAGGGAGAATGGAACTGAGGGAAATGGAGATGTATTGCATTTCCATTTCTTAATCCATTCAGCAACTAAAACTGATGAGAACTAAGAAAATAGAGAATGATTGAAAATAGACATTGGAAATAATTATACATCATTTACCTATCTTTTTACTGCTATAATTTATTGGCTAGACCAGAGGCTATTCACTTATTGAGTCAATGAATAAGTGAAGTTAAAACAAGTTCTTATAAAAGTGATTAAATAATATATGTACCATCTATTCTGAAATTCCAGAAGCATCTCATGTACCATGTTGTGAAGCTTTTGTTTTCTAATGGCAAATATATTGAGGACATGACATCAATGACAGTTTTATTCCATGGAGCCGAACCTCCCTCCTTTTATTACTATATGGTCTTTCTCATGGTGTTGTATCACTTATAATGCCTGAGCAACATAACTTTTAAATATCCTTTGAATTGGTTAACTCAGTAATGAAAATATACTATGTTTTGTCTTTACTATACTTTGCCTTGCTTTTAATTAGATTTGGGACAATAAGCATTCTTGGGAGCCTAGTAGTAAATCTGTACATATTCTTAAAAAGTGCCCTTATTATCAGAAAGATTTTTTTTTCTAGCTGAAAGATTTATTGTCTTTCTATTACAAAATATTCTGCCCACAGAGAAAATGAAGAAATGGAATCTAAGCAAGTACTGGCCTTTTTGCAGAATAACCATTCAAAGTAATGGAATCATAGTCCAGTTTTTTCTTTGGAATTATTTTAAAGTGTAGAAGTGATGAGGAAGGAGGTTGAACTGATAACAGTGTTGAAAGTGATTTGGAATCGACATCACATCAGTTACAACTGCCGTAGACATCTATTTGAAGCACAACATGATATTTCTGTAATTATTTTACTTCACTTTAATAACTGCATAGGAATAGGTTTGTTTCCCCAGTGAATAGCTCTGTTCAGAGCCTTTCCTTATCTTTATTTTCCAGGTTTCACTCGTGGTTGATATCATATGCATTCTTACAGGGAGACAGTGGATAAATCAAATCAAAATAGTTTTCCATCAAATCAAAGATTATATACAAGAAACAGAGCAGCGGCATGTACAAGTTTTGTTGGGGAAAGAAGGCAAAAAAATGGAAGAATAACATAATTGTTTCAGAGGACAGAAATCATAAAACATAGCCAGTAATACTCAAAATATAGGGAATGTAATTAGATGTCCTGGGCTTTATTGACCATGGCTTATTATATGTGTCTTTTAAATGCTAGTAATCTTATAATATAATTAATTAAAAGATAGTCTTAGACCTAATACCCTTCTGAAACAGTGACCTGAACTGAGCTGTTGTGATATATAAAATCAAAATACAAACACTGTAACTAAATTATAAAATGATACTATTGGTTATATACTGATATACTTAGGAATATTTATTTTATATGCCAGATTATTTTGTTACTTTGTGTTCCTCTTAAAGATATTATAAAAGGACCATATATCTATCTAAAATATTTTTTGGTGAAATTAGACATCAACTTGCATAAATATGATTGTATAAATTAGAAGATTACATAGACTGGTATTTAAAATATGTACCCCTAATTATGGAAGCTTTCCAGTTCAAATGGAATATCTGACATTGCTGGAGGAGGAAACCCTTATTAGCTTTAACATCAATTGAGCAATTGTACCCAAACTCTATCTGCATTGATACTATCCACTGCATTTCTTTTTATCATAACAACTATAATTAGAATGTTTTATAATTATGAAGTTCTTTGAAATGTCTTCAAGGGCTTTTGCTTGCAGAACCACTTCTTTTTCTTGCAAGAATATGTGCCCAGTGTGTTATGTTGTGTAGCATTATGTTTGGCACATATCCAGTGTTCTCCCAAGCCCTCTGCAAAATACAGTATGTTGACAATGTGCTTGGTTTAATATGAGTAAATGTTTTCCCCAATATTTGCACATTGCTGCCAAGTGAACCTCTGCGTCACTCTCATGCTTTGCATCTAAAATTTTTTTCTTCCTTGATGTTAATCTTATTACCAATTGCTTCAATTAAAATTTGATTCTTCTACTCTGCCTTCCTATATACTTGGAGGAATCTAACTTTCTGTTCTTTCATTCTGTATTTATTAAGTATACCTGATTCTGTAAGGTTTCCTAAAGTACATAGAAAAGAATGCATTGTATTTGTGTGCATGACCTTGTAATCTAGTAAGAAAATGCAAGTAAGTCAAACTGTCCTTAGGTTGAAAGTAGATGAAGAAGAAACAGATACACTGCTGATATGACAAAGTAGGAAAATGACTTCCTGCAGAGGTTTTTGGAAACAGGAATTTGTAATAGAGAGGAGGTCTGAGTAGGAATTAAAGAGAGCAGACAGGAAAGGACCTTCTAGTACTAGGTAAAAGGCTGGATTGATACATGGAGAAGTTCCTTTGTCTGGATCATAAAGTATACAGAACAAATACTGGAGTGAGAGTGAAAAACCATATAATTGCTAATTCTTGAAGTATTTTCAATATTAGGCTAAGGTAGTGGATTTTATTCCAGAGTTGGATATGGGAAATCTGAAGGGACTTGTGGATTAAATATGTTTCCTTCATACACACGGGGAATTAAATTTGCCTCTCCTTATTTTACTTCCACAGTTATATTTCATCTTGCATACTGTACATATAAACATATATATTTTTATTATATAATTTATATATTCTGAGTTATAATGACATTATAAATGCAGGATATTTCATTCACATTTTAACCAAAAGTACCTACCACAATCCCTGGTGCTACAGTATTCACTCAGTGAATGAATAGATTAATGAAGAGATGGATAAATATTTGAATGAAAAGAGTGAAATGACCACTGTGTTGTACTGTGCCTACAAACAATTCCCAGTAAAGACAAAGACAGAGAAATCTGTGCTTCTGTGAAGTGCCATGTAAAGGCTAGCGAGCCCTCCCTCTGTTGAAGATTCCACAGCCCTGAAAAGAACTTCCTACAACTGGTAACTTTGCTTCTACTCTCACTTCTGTACAACCCCACCACTATCAGTTTTATAAACAGAAATATTACTTCATTCCTTTGTCCTAAATCCCCCAGTGATTTTCTACTTTATTTAGAATGAAATTCTCCCCAGCAAAGAATTGGTCTGGCTTTTGCCCATTCATCAGGCCTTTCCCTCCTGTTGCTTGCTCTCCACCACATAAAGCCCCTTTTGCTCTCCAAGTGTTTTAACCATACCTATTCTTAAGACCCAGGCACCTATTCTCTCTTTCTGGATCAATCTGCCTATTGGTTGTCCTCACTTGGCTAGGTCATTCTTACCCTCCCTGTTCTAGCTCTCATGTCCTCTCATCTAACAGACCCTTCAGACCTTCTATCTCTGCTGAGATCAAACCACCCCTCACCCTTCTCACCTCTTTACCTCATGGTAATTTTATATTCATGTTAACCTCTTTTTAGTCATTTTGCTGACATGTACTTCATTTACTTGCTTGTTTTCTATTTTCTGCCAGTTGAAATAAACAACCCACAAAGACAAGCCCTTTGTTTATGGTTTACTATAGTATGTATAGAAAGATTTAACAAAAGGTATTCATAAAAAAATATTTGGTAATTAAATGAATGAATGCAAGTTAATAACTTAGTTTTTTCATAATTATTTTAACTCCTAGAAAGAATAACCTATATATGCTATCTTATGCCTTTGCCAGATTCCTTTTCCTTAGCTCCTTTTATTCCACTTTTTGCCCTTAGCATTTACCTTGAAATGTCATCTTTTTACTGTTCATTGAGCTCTAGATTACCAAATCTAGTAACCTATCTACCTTATGTTTGTGTTGCATTTGACACTTCCTGAAATTACCTCTTTACTTTGATTGGGTGACTCAGAAATAGTTTGATTCTCATGGAACCATGATGAATCCCTCTTGAGCTTTAGTTCAGGTTGCACTTGCTCCTACTTTAAAAATAAATGACTGGTTCTCCTTTCTCCTGTATTTTTCATTCTCCCAGAACTCTTTCCATCCTTGTGATTGCACCAAATATTCTGAGATCGAAGTGCTTTTCTCCAAGTTCCCCTGGAGATCTCTAGACATTTTCAGTCTGTACATGTGTAACTGATTTGTAGTTAGGTTCAGATTTGAAGGGTTTGATCTGGAAAACTAAATTCTCTCACATTCCTCAACCATAAAATTTAGATAATACCAATTCTGTGAGATTCCAATGATATAACATATACAAGTGTCTAGACCAAAACTCACTACAAACTTTTGAAAGTCCTCAATACATAGTCTCATTTTATCATTAGATATCCTATTAAATATACCCTTTGTCAATACCAAAGATATTTGATTATATAATAATATAACTGATCCTCTACAGAAGCTATATTTTGAATTGTGCATTTAATTATATACTAAATTTTTAAAAATACAATTGTACTGTGTGTTTTAAGTTTGCATTGAAGTGTGCCTGCTGACGATTGACAAGAGAAAAAAGCTGTAAGATGGATATCAAAAAATAACATTAATGAGCTGCTAAAGCTAAAATTACAGGAACTTATGAAATTGGTTAAACATAAAAACCATTAAACTGTTTACTGAAGCTTCACAGATATACTGCAGCTAATGAGCATTTCTGCTATTTAAATAAGCCCAAATTGAACACACATTACATGGATACATAATTAGTCATGGCAGTCAAACACACATAGACTTACTTTTAAAGCTCTATTTAGGAAATCTTTTCCATTTGATTTATTTTGCTAATTAAAATATTTTTCAGTATTCACTTATATTTTAATAGTATTGTTTTCACAAGTAGTGTAATTTACTGTTGGCTTTTTATGTGTTTTTATTTATGCTTTAAATGCAGCAAATGGGGATTTGATATTACACATTTTTCTTAACCCCTTTCTATAATTGTTTATATCACTTAATGGCATCATTCAGCATTTTAAAAATGTCTTTCACTGAGAAGTATATGCAAAATATTTTAGTAGTCTTTCTACTTTTCTCACTGTCTCATAATTATCAAGAAATATTAAGCACTCAAATGTGCATAGAATTATGATGATTATGGCCCAAATCAGATTAAAGGATGATATATTCCTTCAAGTAGTTTGCAGTCATAAGTAGATGGTATCATTGAATATAAATAAGCAAATCAAAGTGCAGCATTTGGAAATCCAACCAAGAATTTGAAAACAATTCCCATATGTTTACTTCAAGAACACTGACATCCTTGAAGAGATCTCTTACAAGTAAAATGAAATCAAATCTTCAAGGAGTTCAGAGTCTTGAATAGATGGAATTATTACAGATAAATAAGCAAATCAAGGTGAAGTGCTTGCATGATTTTAGCTCTGAATTGATTAGTTGGTCAGTTTAGGAAATTGAAGTTAAAATCCCAGCAGAATACAAGTAAAACAAAAGGAGTTGCTATGGGCTGTTATTGACATCCATCTTTTCTGTTTAACTTGGGGAGCCTAAGTTTATCCTGAGGCTGGTGAGGAAAAAAATCAGATTCTTATTTGAATTCTGATTGAATTTTGCAAGCATATCTGAACTGAAAATTGTCCAACCAGAGCAGTGAGGAAATCCCTAGACCATACTTTTATCACCATATAGGTTTTGGTGTGTAAGGGAAATTTTGGGGACTTCTTCATCACAATAAAGCGACTCTCTAATTGTGGAAATAAGGCATACAAGAATATTAATTAAGAAATTGTGATATGTAATATGAGTAAAACAAACAAACCCAGTTATCAGGTTCCTCGTATGTGCTAATCATTGTGTAGGATGCTTGGGAAGTGAACAACTCTGACTTCTTTCCTGAACTCAAAAAGTAGTGAAGGAAAAACAGTTGAAATGACATCACACAGTGCCAGATTAACTCAAACTGGCTAGTGATTAATTTAACAGAAAGGGAGATAAAAGACTCCAATGGAAGAGATGACCTAGGCTGATTTGTGAGGCTAATCGTCATGGTTTGGATTTGGAATGTCTCCCAAAAGCTCATGTGTGAAGTTGAAGGTTTGGTCTTCAGTGTAGCAATATTCAGAGGCAGGCCTAGAGGGCTGATTGGGTCACGCAGGTGCCAACTTCATAAATGGATTAATCCATTGATGAGTTTGTAGCTGAATAGCCTATTAGGAGGTAAAGCCAAGTAGAATGAAGTAGTTGACTGGGGAGTTTGCCTTGGTACCTTGCTCTCCATTTATCTGTCTCTCTCCTTCCCCACCACTTCCAGCACTTGTGAGGTCAGCAGCTTCTCTCCACCAGGCCCTTCCTACCAAGAAGTTCTGCCTCAGCAAAGGTATAAATGCAATGGAGCCAGTTGTTCATGGACTAAAATTTCTAAAACCATGAACCAAACTAAATCTTTCCAGCTTCAAGTTCTTTTGCTCAGATATTTTCCCATGGAAAGTTGACTAATTCTTGTTTGGCCAAGACAAAATCTTTAGCTGTGCCAGCAGGCCCTACCTGTTTCACTTTCATGCTCCCTGGTTTTCATGAAGTAGTGAAGTAGTAAAAGGCTATTGGTTCCTTTGTGCACTCTTTCCCCTACTTTATCAGTAGCAAGAAAGGCTTTGCAGTCAGAAGTAATTGAGTAAAATTATTGGCTCTGCCACCTCTTGCCTCTGTCGAGGATAGCAATATCTACTTTCAAGAATTGTTTCATGATGTAAGATGATAATATTTCCAAATATTCAGCATTATTCCTGCTAACTACAAAAGATATATGATTACTGATTGTTTTTCTTCATATTAGAAAAGAATAATGTGAATGTGAATGGAATTTGAGAAAGAACTAGCAGAGAATTACATTG
Source organism: Heterocephalus glaber (assembly GCF_000247695.1). The sequence continues at coordinate 123,529 of NW_004624857.1, read as the reverse complement.
TGTAGGTTAACAGAGTTTGTTAATTAAGTAGATGTTGAGATTATTGGAAACCAAAGATTCATATTATGCCAAGATTTTTAAGCTTTATTTTTAGGCCATTAGGGATGGAAGAAAATAGAAAAATAAAGCAATGATGATTTAAATAACATCATGTAGACAGATGGAAAGGCACAAAGTATGGTGTGGTGGAAGCCAAGCCCAAGAATTTTCTTAAGGAGAAAGTGGTCATGTGTTGAATGATGATAGGAAATGAAAAAAGCAATGCCACAGCAAGGGAGCATGCGCTTTTACATGGCTCCTCCAGTTTTGCAAAAGAGAAAGCTTTGAGAAGCAAATACAGGTTAGGAATAGTTTAAACATGGGAAATACTATATATGTGTTTACCAACTTAAAGGAAATAGCTAACTTAGAGAGAGTGGTGGATTATAGACAAGAGAGAGGATATGACCTTGGGAACAAAATCTCTGCTAGGTAAGAGGAGAGGATTCCAGGCCCTATGTGAAGGTAGTGGCCTCTTATGGGAGGAAGAATCTGCCATCATATAAAATGGAAGAGAAATAGAGTTCTAACCCAGGTCTGGTAATGGAAAGACAAGGGAGTTCCCTGTGATAGCTATGAGACTTCCTGACAATGAGGGCCAGGTGAAGGAGTCTGGTCTGTCAAGGATTTGAGGAGTGTGGCAAAGCTATGAAGAGTGATCACATTGAGTAGGGAATATGAAGGATTGAGCTCACTAATAAGTCGTGAAATAAAGCCTCAGAGAAAGCTTGTGAATTTAGTTTGGAAGTTAGGGTTTGGGTTTTGGATATGAGTAGAACATTTAGGTTATAATCTCTAACGGGAGATAGGAGGCCCCAAATAAAAGAAGAGCTTCAGGTAGAGTTTGAAGTCATTTTCACTAAGATGAAGTTTAAAGTCTGAAGTGGACTCTAGTGTCCTCCTCTTCAGCTTTTCTGCCTTCCCTCTTTTCCTCCATATCTCTTCCTCTTTCTTCCTCTTCTCCTCTTTCCATCCTCCCTTCTTCCTCTTCTTCCTCCTCTTTTTATTCTTCTTTTTGGTACTGAGGATTGAACCCAGGGCCTTCATACTGAGCTACATCCTCAGCCTTAGTTTTTCATTTGAGACAAGATCTTGCTAAATTTTCCAGGGAAGATTTGAACTTTTGATATCCTGCCTCAACTTCCCAAAGTACTGGGATTACAACAATAATGTCTGATGGAGAAAGGACAGTGATCTGAATATTTGAGAGTTTGGAAGAGGTAGGGAGGAGCTGAAGCCCATAAAGCATAGTTTAACAATGAGAAGAGCACAGACAGAGTAACATTTTATATCTGAGAAGGAAGGAGATCAAAACCAAGAAAGGCAGGAGGGTTGAGATTACATAATTTGGTGACCATGGGGACATATTTTCACAAGAGGGATAGACCAAAAGGTATAAATGAGTGGTGGGAAAAATAGGTATTCAGTGTAAATTACTCTAACAAACTGGGTAAAGGGAGATATAAGAATGAAACTAAGCAAAGACTATTATGTCACAAGCAAAGTTTAAAAAAAATAGGGGAGGAGAGGAAAGAAAAAGAAATGCAATAATTTAAAGAGAGTAAGTGATAATATTTGAAGTCCCAGAAGAGCAGCACCCCACTCAGGGTTAACTTTTCACCAGTTTACAAAAGGAAAATTATAATTCTTCATTGTGATCTCCATTGTTTTGCGGATAGCATGTTGAATAAAACAAGTAGAGCCAGAAGGGAGATTAAAGGACAAGGCTCATGCCACCAGATTTGATATTCTTCATTGAAAGCATTCTCTGGTTCTGTCCTTCCCTTACCCCACATTATTCCATTTAAACAGAATTCTGATATCTTGGCCAATTAATCATAAATTATTTGATCTTGCTGAGATTTTGCTTTTGCTTTGAATTACTGAGATTATTACCTCAGCTTACCTTTTGTTTCATCGTGCTTTGGCCTTACTGGGCAATAGGTTATGTAAAATTAAAAAACAAGCACATAGATGAATTCATCTATGTTTTCAAGTATTATTTTATTATAAATATTGAAAGATTTTATTCCCCCATTGTTTTATAGCACATCACACTCACCAAACAATACTAATAATCTTTTTTCATTATGATTTCTGTTGTATTGTCTTATTGTTTATGGAGAATTAATTTATATTTATGTACTAAAATACAACATTCTTGACATCTTTTTATAAATACTGAGAAATATACTTGTCATATGCTTGTGGGTTTCTCCTTTACATATATGACAGCACAGCTACATCAGTTTAATTGACCTTGGCAATCTGCATCTGCTAGTGATGTGTCCCTGAGGGATGGCTTCTGCAATTTTAAGCTGTGGTTTATTGAAGAACTTGTGTGTCACAATACAATTAAGTCTATATAAAAAAAATCATTTCATGCATAACATTAAATTGACTAAAAGTTCCTATTTCAAAACCATTTCTTGTTATAAAGCTACCTCGGAGTGTCTTTGTTTTTTAAATAAGCTCATTTGAACACAGTAGTAATTAAAGCAGAAAATTAACATGAATCTTAAGTGTTTGGTATGAATTAAGGATGTTTTCCTTCTTTTTAAAGACTGCATAAAATTCTAGGCATCATATCATTTAGCATATTTCTCTCCCATTTGCAGAATAATACGGACTGTGAATAAGCCTGTTTGGGAGTTCTTTTTCAAGTTCTTTTTCTGTTCAGTTGTGGAGCTGCAGTTTCCATCTAGACTCAGTTCAATGGAAATTTGTGAGAAACTGTGCATGATCATAAAAAAATACCCCTTATTTTGTAAATAAGAAAGAAGAAATACAATCCCTCTATTAATACTCATTTAACACTTCAAAGCAAATGACAAGCAGTTATTTGGTTTGCAAATGTAAATATATATTTTTCACCCACTTAAGCTTTCACTCCTTCCAAGCTGGGTAAAGACAGAACAGAAGATGTACTTCTGAGGTTTATTTTCCTTACATTCCAAGTTAAGTGGATCAGCAGAGATACAAAGAGCTGTGAGGGTGGCTACAGTGATCTAGAGGATAAAGGTCTTCCTCCAAGGAAGCAGCTAAATAAATGAACTCCTTGCTGACACTTAGCAAAATGTACACAGGGTTTATTTACTGAATCCTTGATTTCAGTTCTAAGTTAGAGTTTTAGAGTTTAAAAGTTTCTGTTTTAACAGTAAAAATAATAGCTTTATTTCAGGAGTCATTAATTTAAAAAATGTATTGTCTGGGTCTATAAGCAGACTCAAAAACGTTCCAGTTAGTTTATGAATACTGTATAAGTGTTATATATGCTTCAGTAGCTCTGAAGATACAGAGAAATGATTGTAATTATTTGATAGTCAAATTGTGATGAAGTCTCTTAGAGGAGCTGCTTAGTGCGACTGGAAGAAAACACTTCTGATCTACTGTAAGTCAGAATATTCATATACTTTGTCCATGTACTCCTTTTTCAATGATATTTTTGTAGATATTGACAAGCTGAATATTAAATATCAAAATTGATACAAATAATTTTTATTTTGATTGATATTAGTAATATTGTAGCCAGCTGTGTGACGTATCATTTTTTTCTTTTATTTCTGGAATGAAATCAGGACTGTGTTGAATTTGAAGGCATCCAAAAAGAACAGAGGGAAGTTTGGTAAATAATTTTCAAAAAGAGGCTAAGGTCATTGTTTTTTTTCTTGTTGTTGTTGTTTTTTGGTACTGGGGATCGAACTCCGGTCCATGCACTTGCGAGGCAGGCGGGGAACCACTGAGCTAAATCTCTGGCCTTGTCATTCTTAATATAAAAGAAGAATATTCTGCTCTGGAACACAGTATTGAAAATTGTTTGATTTTTTGAGATTACCTGGATATTGCAAATGATAAAGTAATTAAAAACAATTGATATTCAGACCTGAGTCTGAATAATTAAAATAATTAATATTCAGACCTGAGTTTGTGATGAATCTTGAATATTATAGTGAATCATATTTTGTATATATTTGTATCATAAAAGACACATTTATCAAGAGCTTCAATATAAGTCACCAAGCATTTATTTATTTATTTAAGGGTTTTTTTGGTACTGGGGATCAAATTCAGGACCTTGCACTTGGGAGGAAGGCAGTGGTGCTACTGAGCTAAATCCCTGGCCCAGTCACCAAACACTTACTAAGCACCTGTTGCACATAATCCACTGTGCTCAAGAAGAGATCCAGATATTGAGACATGAACTTTAAATAATATGAGGGCTCCTCTTTATGAAAAGGAAAAAGGAAATTTCACAATTTAGAATTAGGAGCTGAGACTGGTGTAAGTGAGAGACCCTAATTTAAGCTTTAGTAAGTTCACAGTATGTATTTCTTTCACTCTAGTACATGCTGTGAGAAATCACAGATCCCTAAATCATAATCTGTACTTTGCTCAAACTTAGAGTAAAATTTGTGCTTAACTTTCAATGATATTCCTGAAAAAAATAAGATAAATATAAAAAGGGCTTTCATCTCCTAGTGAAATAAATTTGAAATACTTCTAAATTAAAAGCAATATTTATTTCAGATCTCTATGTGGCCCAAAGTTATATTAAAGTACTAGAAAAATAAGGTTATTTTTCTTAGAAGAGAACTGTTTTTTACTCTGCATATATTTATAAAAAACTCACAATATATACTATTCAATTATGATATGTTATATTTGTCACAATTATAATAGGTTGAATTGATGAGCCATATTCACTATTGACTTTCTTGCAACTCAAGTAGCTGTCAACAGATGGTAGTGATGATCTGTTATGCAATGGGGAACAAAGATAAAGGTCTCTTTTCAGGTGACCTTTAAAGACATTAGAAAAATCTCAAAATGCCATTCTGCATTGAAAATAATTACATGAATATTTAATTTTACTCTCAATAAAAGGTGAAATAACATAAGAGATACGAATATCAGAAGACTTAACAGCCTATGTATGATAGCATTGAATTATCTACTCATTCATTCACATATCCATCCATCAAGTCCAGCAAGCAATTTGGACACATCCCTGTTCTTATGAAACGTAGTTGGGGGTGAGGGGGCAAAGTCCATATTAGTCCCAGAATAGCTTTCTACACTTGTAATATTCCTTAAGGAGAAAGCTACAAATATATGTCAAGGTTTATTTTTATGGTCTTTTTTTCTATTATGCTCAATAAAAAATTCATTTTTAGGTGTCAGACTGTTTTAAATTTGATTATTTTCTTATGTAATTGATTCATTAAGGTATTTAACAACTTAGTTCTCTTTCAGGACCACCCTAGAATTTTCTTAGTTTAAGTTTTTATTTTTTCTTTTGAATTGCATTGAAGAAGAGCTCCTTTAGTGTGACCTGAAATTCTGTACATGGTTACCTGGAGAGAACGTTTTTCCCTGAGTCCTGGCTTAAGCATAGGTTGTTTATCTTCCTCTATTTCTTCTCTTGAACAACTTCTTTCTTTAGTTAAATTATTTTATCTCTTCCCAATTTTAGGATTAGGTTTCCATTCAAAATTTTTACTCAAAAAGGACTCAACCTTTTCTCTCTTTCAAGACAATACTTCTTAGATATAAATACTGGTCTGAAAAAATGCTCGAATTTGTGGTTTTTAATTTCTATGTGAGACATATATTTTGAGACCAGTACACTTAGAATGTATGAACTTCAGTTTTGCATTAACTTCATTTTTACGGTTGCTTGAAATCCCAGAACAAATTAAATCATAACTTTTCTTAATTTTTAAATTATTGTTATGTGATGCATGTATTAATCATTTCCTGTTATCTTTCACTTTTTTTCCCAGTAAAAGAAGCCTTGAGTCCTATAAAATTTAACAGATGGAATCTCCCAGAAGTAGATACTGAAACTATGCAAACCAGTGAACCATGGGTGTTTGCAGGTGGTGATATTGTTGGTGTGGCCAACACTACAGTGGAATCAGTGAATGATGGAAAGCAAGCTTCTTGGCACATTCACAAATATATACAGGTATGCATTTGGAATCAATTTCAGTTAATTTTTCCAATGCATTTATTTTCTCTAATCATTTATGTAAACATTTTTAAGATGTGTGTAAATATTTATGAAATATGTCCATACATGTTTACTTGGATACATTTTTTATTTTATTTATTTATTTATTCATTTATTTTTTGGTACTGGGGATCGAACTATGGATACATTTCTTAAATGAAGAGTCATAAAAGTATTTATGTAATTAAAAATTTATTATGCATTTCTGCTAGTGGAATTCCATGAAATCATTAGATTTGTTTTGTTCAAAGTGGTTTTCAATTGCTTAAATATATAGACACTACATTTATCAAATTAGATGGTGCATAATTTATAATTAGAGATAGGATCTATATTTGTAATTATTTTTAACAGTCCAAGAAAACTATTTGGTCCATCCATTAGGACTAGATCCCAAATTCTGTATACTAAAATGGAAAGAAAAAAATAATTTATGAGTTTCAGTTGTAATTTTTTATATATTTAGTTTTATGGGAAATGCAAAATGTAAAAATGATTAAATGTACATACACTGGTATGCTGAGTGTTCAATTCTGGTACCAAAAGCTAAAACTACTAGGTCTTAATCTTACTTTTAGACTAAATGCTCCTTTTTTTCTTACTCTATAGTGTAGTTAAGTATAGATACAATTTCTTCATGTACATAAAATGTTTCTGGAAAAGTTAGCTCTCCTGTTCTTATTCTCTCCTAGTCAAGAAAGATTCTACTCACATCATGTCTTCTTACCTTCCTTCTTTTGGTTCCTCTTGTTTGTATATCACATGTTAGCCAAATGCACTTTGTCTTCCATGTTCCCTTGATTTCTTTTTCTTTGACATGACTGTTTAGTATCCTATTTTTCCTTTTACTGTGTGTGTGAAGTTACAATTTTTTGGTAGACTAGACATCACAAGGAGCATCCTGTTAGCTCCTTGAAGGAATGAAAGTGGAATCAGCCTAAGAGAAGAGGGTCTTGGGCCAGGTCAGAGAAAACTCAGTGAATGTTTGAAATTCAGTTTAAAGGAAAGGCAGAGGAGGGAGGGCAGAGATGCTAAGAACATTTAAGATAAAATTGAACAGGGGTCTATGGAAAGTGAGTAATCCACTTATATATTTTTATGTAAATACATAATGCTTAAATATATTTTATGATTGTAGTTATGTAGTGTTTCACTGTTATCATTCTATAGAACTCTTCTCTCCATGCACTGTACTTTGTTTAAAAGAATTATATTATTTTTATCTTACATGTACAAATGTATGGGATGTAGTATGATAAGTCATTACATATATAGAGTAGGTAAAGATCAAACTAGGGTAGCTAATATGTCCATCTCCTTAAACACTTTTTAAAAAATTTTATTAACATGATAATTGTACAAGGCGTGATCAAAATATATGGTGAATGTTTAAATTTTTTTAAAAATTATTACATTAAAAGACATATTGCTCGATTCCCTCCTTTTTAGCAAAGGATCTAAGAGGGAGTGAAAGAGAAGAGGTTGATAAAATAATTAAAATGTGTTATGTAGATGAATGTGATGGTGCATACCTATAACCCCAGCACTTGGGAGGCTGAGGCAGGAGGATCCCTGCAAGTTTGAGTCCACCCTGGGCTACATGGAGAATTCAAGGCCAAGCTACACTACAAAGCAATACCCTGTCTCAAAACAAAAGGAAAAACACATACACATACAAAAGATGTGTTATGGGGCTCAGTGGTTCTGCCACCTGCTTCGCAAGTGTAAGGTCCTGAGTTCAATCCCTGGTACCAAAAAAAAAAAAAAAAAAAGATGTGTTATGTACATGTACCGACTCTCCATGATGAATGTAATCATCATGTACTGCAAACATGTACTAATAAAAACATACATACTGTGATTATTCCCTCCACTCTCTGAACACATTTATGTTGTCAGTACTGCTGCTTTCAAGAAGCAGATATGGGGGTCCTCTTTTGTGAGTGCCTTTACCAGTGTAGTAAAAAAAAATACCATGAATGCTGCTGCACAGTAGCATCCAATGGGAAGTCGGGCTCATTACAATGCATTACCATGTGTCTTCATCCACGTTAGTAACCAGATCTGGCACCAAGCAACTTCTGGCTCTTTCCTAAGGTCAGAATGACCCTGAAAGTTAAACGTTTTGAATCAGTTCAGGAAATCAAGGCAGCCACAATAGGGAAACTTAGAGCCCTCAGAAAAGATTTCCAGGACTGCTTCAGAGAGTGTCAAGAATGGTGGGATAAAATGTTTTCAAGGTGAGGAAGAGTATGTTGAAAGATGTTTGTTGAAATGTCTTTTAATATATTTTTTAAAATTCTAAACATTTATTTTATACCTATTTATGGGGTATAATATGGTATTTCAGCACATTATAAAATTATGTACTGATCAAATCAGAGTAAAATAATATTTCTACGATCTTATCATTACTTGGTGTCAGGGGCCTTCAAGCCCCCTCTTCTAGTTCTTCATTAACTATATAATAGTTATTGGGAACTCTAGAATCCCCTGCTGCTCTATACAATACTAGCACTATTACTTCTGTGTTGGGATACCTTTTATCCTTATTCTATCCTCTCGCCTCCTTCTTCCCAGTCTCTAGTAATCAATACTACGGATTCTCATGACCGTTGTGTTTGTTAAATACTAACAAATTCTTAACACTACCTTTCTTTTTGTTTTCATCATTACTTTAACTTTCCTGAAGTCGAGAGAAGTGTATGAAAAGAAAATGAAGAATCATTGTATTTAGCTCCCACAGACTAATGAAAGAAAGATAACAGACCTTTAGTAAGATGAAGAAAATCATGCACATGCTTTAAAAATACATATTGCTAGCAATGACAGTGTTCAAAATAAAAAATTTTAAAATCCATACCCAATATGAGTTTTGGATTTCAACTTCTCAAACAAGTTAAAATGGAGTACAAATGGAAAACAGGTAAAAATCTGTGTCAAATAGAACACATGTACTTTCCTGGCAGAGAATCAGATGCAAAGTGCTAAGCAGTGATGATAAAGCCAAGAAAAGAAGGCAGGGACAATGGCAGTCCTTCTTCCACACTGCTATTTGGCCTTTCTGGCCACCTAGAATATGACTCCCTTTTCTCTTCTGTTAAATCCAGTGTCCCTATCCTGTCAGAGTCATCTTTCTAAAATACAAGCTTGATCCTATTTTCTTCATTTAAATCCCTTCAGTGGCTCTTCTTTGCTCTAAGAATAACCCTCAGACTCTTTACCTTGTGGTGTTAATTTGAATTTGCCCAAAAAACCCAAGATTTCTCTAAACCCTAGGCCTTTCCACTACTCCACCCCTTTCTTATGGCTGGATACCACTTAATTTTCTGGGTTTGTTCTGCTTCCTCTTCCAAGAAGTCTGTGACCTCACCTTCCAGTGTGTTGCGTGAATGATGCCTGCTTTTTGGTCTTCTGTTTCTACATAAGCTAGTGACTGTGCTTGTTTACTGTTATAGTCTCAAGATAAGAATATGTTTATGTATTAAACAGTGAAAATTTATAGAATGAAATAATCTTTAATAAATTTATAGAAAACTTAAAATTAATGAAATTGTTACATGTTAAGCTAACATAAATATTTTTCTTACAGTTTCATGAAGAATAATCTCTAAAAGTTATTAAGTGTATTTGTGAATGAATGCTTATAACACTGTCAAATTTCACATTAGTATACTACTATACAGTATTTTCAAATGATTTAATTAAACCGTACACCATAAATTAATGCATGCATTCACTGCAATTGAGTATTTAGCATTTCTTTGTAATATGCTTTTTTAGATAAATGTGATTATTTAAAAATGTCCATGTTGGGATCTCAGTAATTCCCATAGTTATCTGAAGAGAGCTTCACTTAAATTTCATTAGTTAATCTGCTCAATTACCACTTATTGAGTACCAGCTGTTGGGCTCCATACTTGACATTGGGAATATACCAAAATGAATAAATAAGGAGAAGTGTAACATGGTGACTGTAAGTTTGGTCTCTGAACTAAAGAGCAGATTTCAGACCCAGTTTAAATACTGTAAAACTGTGTGACCTTGGGCAAGTTACTTCATCCCTCTAGGGCATGGTCTTCTGAGGGATAAATAAGTGATTTATTGATAAATAAACAATGATAACTGCAGTTACTATTCTACTAAATTATAGGGAAGGTTATATGAGAGAATTTGTGGAAAGCTCTTGGATGGAGCCTGCTGTATAAATTTTCATTGCTTGTTTTGTTGTTGTGGGTTATTAGAAACTATCCTTTCAGATGACTAAAATAAGATCAGAAAAATTATAAA
>NW_004624857.1:87319-107817 GCF_000247695.1 Heterocephalus glaber | reverse complement strand
AAAATAATTCTGTTTTGCATTCATTTTCTTTTAGATATACTGTGATAAAAAAGTCCAAACTAAAATAAAAATAATTCTGTTTTGCATTCATTTTCGTTTAGATATACTGTTATAAAATCATAACATTTGTTATGAAGAGTAAAAGGGATCAACTAAATTTCCAGTAGCTGTGATGCAAGTAGTTGTAGGGGCAGAAATATAAACATAGGCAAAAGACAAGAGTGAAAAAAAGAGTTATTGGTGGAAGAATAAATATAGGACTACAAGTAGAAGTAGAAATCCAAATAAAAGAAATAATTTATACAGTCTCTTTTTAAAGATAAGTAGGGAGAGGGAAAAGAAGGAAGGGACAAGAAAAAAGAAGAATAGAAAGAGCTTTTGTAAATAAGAAGGGGAAGAGAAGTTGAAAGGAAGGGAGGAGGTTGGGAAAAAAGAAGCAAGTTATTTCATGTACAGATACAAATTCCTTAGGATGAATGTCATCATTTTGTGTATCTAAAATGTATCAATAAAAAACTATGTTTTCACAATAAAAGATGAGTCAGAAATGAAAAAGTTAAAGAAGTCATATTTTCTTCCAGAAAGAAATTCAAACATTTGTAGGGAAATACAAAGGAAAGCAAAGAGGATTGTGGTATTAAATATTTTTACAAAGTTTTAGTAAGTATATCTATATCTATTAACTCTATCTTCGGGAGTTATTGAATATTTTGTCACAATAATTGAATTATTACAGAATACTGTTAACTGGCAGTTAGTATTTGACAATACCTTTCAACAATAACAAAAAATTTAATTTTCTCACAAATGGTTTAGGTTCATTATTTCTATTGTATACATATTATATTCATGAGTTTGCCTATATGATGGTTCCTAAACAATACCCTTTTGTTCCTCTGCAAACTTTATCCTTTATTAAAACATGCTATACTGCTAAAGAAAGTATCCATTTTGAGGGGCCTAATACTATTTTTATTACTCAATTTATGATTCTAAATTTTTCTTTCCAATTTGTCAGTCTCCCCTTAAACTAATTTATATGGCAGAACTATCTTAGCACAGACACACAAGGCAGACAGATTAATATTCTGGCATCATATTAGATCCAAAGTATTTTTTTAACTCTGTAAATCACTGAGCACAAGTGTCTTTGGTTTTAATTTTCTGTAATTTTTCTGTAATAGTGAGGCTTTTACAATATACCATTGACAATTATAATGAAGTTATTTTATAGTTTACTGTGATTCTGCTCAGTTGTGTTTAATATATGGGTATATTTTGAAATAGGTGTTTAAGAACTTCTTCAAATATATCATGAATTTCTTGCATTGCTAACCTACTTTTCTCTTGTTTGAGATTTTTGTGCATTCTGATTCGATTGAGACACAAAAAGAAGCACTAGTTGTTGAGGGAACTAGGCATCTCAGGGGATTGGTAATGAGATACAGAGCCTTTAACCTCTTGGTCACTAGTTCAGATCTGCCCCAGGTCGAGAGTGACAGAAAGTCATTACCATCTGATGGCAGTTCAATAGGCTGTGTGAAAAGAATTTGTGATTTCAGTACCTAGCAGAGACAAATTCATGCCATAAACGTACTGTAGAGTGGGTACAAAATGGTAGTTTTGATTTTACTTAGAGGAGAAAGAAGTACAATCATTTCTAAGTATTCTATTTTCTTTGTGTGAGATGAGCTTCCTTTTGGGAGATTTGGAGATAGAATGAAATGGGAACCCTAGGTTTATATCTGTGTTTGTTTGTGATTTCCAGTCATGACATATGCACCCCTAGGATTTTTTATCTGTCATTTACTGAAGAGATACCACTTAGCATCATCAAATTGACTTAAAAAATGATTCCATTCATCGATGATAATTAACTCAAAACTGAAATTATATAATGTGTACTATTTCTTCAATGCCTTTCAAATCGTTCATTTTCCTCTTTAATCATATTATTAATTTCATCTACAATTGGACATTCCTGAAAATTTAGGGAGGCCTGATTGTGAGAAAAACAAATAAGAACATTTAGGAAATCTTTCACTTGAGAAGCATTTATTTAATATGTAAGAACAGACTACTATAAAAACACTGAAGACAGAACATTCAGAATTAAAGTCAGCAAATGGAATTGTGTGAACTTATTTCAGTGAATGGAATCTTTCACATTTTTTGCCAATTTTACAGTTTCAGATTCTGTGGTGACTTTTGTCTTTCCAACATCATTAATGAACAGTGAAGTTATTAAAAGTTACTAATTTGAAGTGTAAGAGGCAGTTTATGCATTTATATCAGAGTTATAAGATTATAGCATTTTTTTAATAATAGCAGTTATACTACTTTAGTTTTATATTACATGTATCAGTCACTTTTCTGTTGGAACAAAATATGAAACACCTGTAACTTAGAGGAGGAGAGATTGTTTTTGGCTTATGGTTTCCAGACAATGAAGCATTTGATTGGTTGGCTAAAGACAGAAACACCATGGCATAAAAATGTGGTGGAGGAACACATGGCAGCCAGGAACCAGAGACAGAAGGGAAGAAACAGGAACGAATATTCCTCCTTCCAGATCACACCCAGTAACCTGCCTCCAGCCAGGGCCCACCTTCTCACAGTACTTTGAACTACAAAACTCCTCCATGGATAAATCCAGTGATGAGAATAACGCCTCCTTGAGGCGATCACCTTCCATACACACAAAACTTGGGGGAACGTTTTAAACCTAAACCAGAACATCAGTCTCTCTGATTTTCAAAATGAACCCACAATGCTAGACTATAAAAATTTTAAAGGCATCTCAATAATTTTAGGATATGAAAATAAAAACCAACAAACCATTAAAGATCTCTACTCTGAACAAAGGTGAACAGTTACTAAAAATACAACGGTCAAGGGTTTTAAAAAGCAAACTTACAAGAACTTATTATGCCCAACTCTACTTAGAAGACATTCTGTCCTAACTTTAAAAGACATATGTTATCATTATCAGTGCCTAAAATATCACTTTAATTCCACATCTTCAAAGGCATTTCTTCCCCCTGACTTATACCAATGGTTTCCACAATATCTGAAGAACTATGATTTGAGAATTAGAAATTTAAATTGCATAGGCTTAATATTAGAGTATTTCCGTTACCCTTTGCAGGTTTTGAGGCAGCTTATTCGACCTTACAGTCTCACCAGGAAGCTAATGGGAAAGCCTTGCAGCAATCTTCACAGGAAAGTTTCCAAATGTCAAGTGTCATCTTTCCAGCTGTTAGATGAATGGGTAGCCAAGAGGCATTTATTTGGGTGTGCAGCCCCTGTAAAATCTGGGTGAGGCAGGAGAAAAGGCTATAATTTGGTGGTTAGTTTACCAGCATTGGTACAGTTGCAAATCTTCTGACCAGGCAAAGGACTTCATTTTGTTGTTTAATGATTGACAGCTGACTGCAGTGTTTTTGCACTTAAAAAATAAAAATGCCTTAAAAAAGGCATCATCGATATGTTGTACCAATTTTTGAATCTTCCACTGCTTCAGATAAAAACAATCTTATCAACAGAGCCGCCTTCTTCTCTAAGCCCTTTCCAACTGAGAAGAGGTAAGGCTTTCAAAATGACAGCTGTATTAAAATCTTGAGACTTATTGAAAAAGTGTCCTTCAGTTTAAGATATATTGCAAACTCTTTAATTCTTATGCTAAGAGAAGATTGATATAAATCATTGGCCACTGTCAGGTGGAAAAACAATGAATATCAATAAAAAGACAGTTTTAAATCATAATGGATTCTATCTGAGATAGTAATAACCTGCAAAAAATAATACTGAAGCATGTCATGGCTAAATGCTGTTTTGATACTAAGTTTTCCACATTGTCGGGATTGCTTAAGGTGGCTTCAGCCTGCTTTCATAGGAAGCTGAGAATTTAAACTTAACTAGTATTAGAAATGTATGTGATCTCAGTTTTATCCCTTGTGCGCCAAGTAGTAAAGTCAAATTTGCTTACAGTCATTGAAAAATGAAGTCTATTTCAGCTGCTTATAAATAAACACAATAAAGTATAATGCTGGCTATAGAATTTACCTCTTTGATGGTAAATTCAGGGTTATTAGTTATGTGTTCCCTAATATTTAAAAAATAATTATTATCCATCAGAGACTTGACACTTTTTCTATTAAAATTCTATTTATGATAGTGTGTAGCTTTTTCTATATGATGGGGGATTTATTTTTAATAACTTCTATATGTTATAAAAGGAAATCAAGGAAAAATGAGGAATAAGCCCATACCTAATGAACCTATCAAAACAAAACTACCTGGTTAGTGATAGCAGAAGAAAGTATCATGTCTGATAAATAATTTTAATGCTTTTTATTGACTTTGTATAGGGTTCCAAACTTTTATGAAACAGTAGCATTTGACCTGAAAAGTAATTTAAAATGAAATTGTCTCTATAAAAACAGAATAGTTCCTTACCAATATAGCAGTAGATTGCTACTTCAGGCAGAGATAACTCAAGATTAGAATGGACAGAAAAAATAATCAGACCCCCAAAATTTGACCCCTGCATTAGGGAACCTAACCGCAGAGTATGCTGAGAGAGCATGAAAGAAGTTAGCCACTGCAGGGTCACCAGGTCCAAATGGACTGTAAATGTTATGGATCCCATGTCAAATTCACAATGTCCTGATGCCTGGGGTTAGTGACCTACCACAGTAAAAGAAAGCACAGAAAACTTTTAGTTTGCTAGGTGAAATTCTAAAGCAAATCGCCTAATTGGAAATTTTGACCTGAACTCTATTCCTTTGCATTCAGTGATGTAGTAAACTTAAGCTGTAAAGGATCTAAATGAAAAATATCCAGATCGAAGTGATGTGATGTAAGTCTGAAAATTAAGTGACCTGATTGCATGTTGTGATTGGTTTACTCATTAATTCTGCATCAGAACCTTTTAAAATACTGTGTTGCCTTTTTGTTTTTTTCACTTATGTTTCTGAGACAAATCAGTGTAATCACAGAAGTGGCATTCCTAGTTGGAGGATTAAATAACTTTTAAAACTGCCAATACATTATCTTAAACCTTACTATAGAAAGGAAAAAAATTATAATTTTGCATGGTTCTAAATCCTAAATTATATATGTTGAAACTAAATAATTTATTTTATTGAAGACCCATTGACTGATTCATTTTAGAGGCTTAGCATGCATGTAATATTAAGAATTAAATGGATTATTTTTCACATTTTACAAATTAATAAAATAATGTTGAATTTAGTTGAGATCAGTATGGTCATGGAGATTATTTGAATCAATGGGTGATATATGGATTAAGAACCTAAAATTCAGACTTTAAAATAATAAAGTAGTAGGATATCTCACTTAGGACAATAGACCAACAATAAAATTATCTGAAAAGGCTTGAAAAATTAGTAAAGGTACTCAAAGAGACAAATACAGGCATAATATTGGGAAGAAGGATAAGGAGGTGGCAGGGACAGAGGAAGTGGAAGGAAGGAAGAGGGGAGGTGGAGGAGTAAGGACGAGAAGGAAGGGGAAGAGGAGAACAGGAGAAAATACAACACCTTTATTAAGTCAACAGTGACAGTTCTGAGGCTAAACCCCAATTTTTCAACTCTCAGCTCTGCTGTTTTTTCAGTACAATCCTGGGTGATCTCCAGTTGAAAAAAAAATTTTTTTGTCATTTATATAAGCAGTTCTCAGATTTTACCTTATTTTATTTTACATCATTCACCATGTACTATAGTCACTGTTTTCCAGATAATATCCCAGGGGGATGTGTTTCAAGATAATTTTTTGTCAGTGATGTCATCTATAGTACCTTCACTGCATAAAACAATATTTACCTCATATGGCCAATAAATCACCTGTTATACTAGACACTTTTTAAGTATGATTGAAAAATTATGTATGCTTTTGAAATTTATAGATTATGGGACATAGGATTAAGGGAACAGATTGTCCAAGTTCATTTGCCTCAGTGTTGGTAGACACTAGCTTAAAATACTAAAAAATGCTTGTTGATGGGGTAGAGTTAATATGAGAGCAGAAGGATGGAAATGAATTTGCCAGTGCTCTATAATTTTTCTCATTTGATCCTCACAATCATCCTCTATCATAAGCATTGTTCTTCCCATTTAAAAGTGATCTCAGAACACCTACACTGGTTTTTTCCCCTGTATTCCATCCTCACCTTAGCCTATTTCCGAGACATTTCCGGAAATGCAAGGGTTACCAGTTAACACAAAAGCAGATATTGGTGGTTATATTGTTGACTTACAGTTCTGAGCTTTTTATTTCAAGTCTTAATATTTAACATCACTGCTGTCACCTTTCGTAAATGTCAGCTTCTTTTATTTACCTTCATCACTCTTACCTTGATCATACTGACTCCTTTGTGTCTCATAGATTCGCTGTCAGGCACCACCCTGTGCCGGTCACGAGGCTTTTCTGACTCGAGCCATTGACATCTTGTCAGCAGTGTCACCACCTTTGCCCCCCAGCCTCTGAATATGGCAATTGTTACCTTCTTGATTGACAGTTTTGAAAATTTGTCAACATGTTATTTATTTTGAGGGGAGGCTCTATGTAATTTAAAACCATTTCTTAAGTTAACTTTCTATTTTGTTCTTTGAATAAACATTACATGTTGTATGAAATAGAGACTGTGATTAGTAATCTATCTTGCATTAACTTAATAAATGATAGTATAATTAACAGGATGTAATAGAAACCAATGTTATTATTATCAGTTGATAAATAGAACCATTCGTTCATTTAGACTACAACTAAAAGTACACAAACGACACACGTATCTCTGCTCACTTTCTTCTGGTACATGTTGAGATGTTGCTCATTGAAGAAGCCTTCCATGGCCACCAAAGTTAGAAACTTTTTCCTGCCTTCAGCATATGGTAGAATATCATTCAACTGTAAAAAGATGGAAATCCTATCATTTGAGACAGCATAGATGGACCTGAAAAGATTATATGAAGTGTTACAGCAGGGCATGTGCTGCATGATTCTTCTTAATTGAGGCATCTATAGTGGTCAAAGTTGTAGGAGTAGACAATAAAATGGTAGTCACTAGGGAATACAATGAGAGGCATGTTATTTTGGGTGAATAAGATGAATAAACTCAAGAGTAACTATGACGCAGTGCCTACAAATAAAGATAAGAAATTGTATACTAAAGAACTTGTTAGAAGTGTAGATCTCTTGTAAATTGCTCTTCTCACAATAAGGGATAGAAGTAAGAACAGATAGAAAAAAAAGGAAGAAAAAAATGAGAGAGGAAGGATACTCCAAACTTACTCTCTTAGTCCATTTTCTCTTGTGATAATAGAATACCTGACATTGGGTAATTTTAAAGAGGAGAATTTTTCTTACAGTTCAAGCTGTTGGAAGTATAAGATCAGATGGCCACATCTACTTGATTTCTGGTAAGGATCTTGTGTTTCTCCATGCATGGGAGAAAAGCAAAAGGACATGTAAATTGTGTGGAAGAAGCAAAATACAAGCGGTAACGTTGCTTTATAATAACCCACTCTCTTGGTAACTAATTTTATTCTGACAGACCAAGAATGGCCCAGACACCTCACTCTACCCACACCTCTCAACATTAGTGTGTTGGGAAATTATGCCTCAAAGTGAATTTTCATAGAGACAAACCATTCTCAAACCACTGCAATCACAAAACTATATGCATTATGTTTTTTATTAATTATACCTCAATAAATCTATGGAAAAAAGGTATGTGTAATAATTCTGCTCTTGATATATAAATATACAAACAATAACAAAACAATACTATTTACAAAGGAAAGAAAATGCACTTTGCTTACTTCTGTGTTCCCTACATTTGAAAAATATTACAGAAAAGTTGCTTATGTCAAAGAAACACTTTAAATCAGGAGACGCATAAGGTTTAGGACTCGTGTTTCAGAAGTTTACCAGGCTCATTGGTGAAACAACCTTAGATGGCTTAAAATTTTAAAAATATACATAGTCCTTGGTAGTGGGAAAAGAGTTTACATGGAGGGCTAGCAATTTAGCTCAGTGGTTCCACTGCCTGCCTTGAAAGCGCAAGGACCAGAGTTCGATCCCTGGTACCAAACAAAACAAAACAAAGAGTTTATGTGAAAATAAAGTGATGAGAAAAGATTATACTAGGAAGAAGGAATCTTAAGTCCAGATATCCAAGAAAAGACAGTTTGGTGGAAATCACGTTTTGTATAATATATATATATAATATATTTGATGTGTATGTTTATATTAAATAAACATAAATAAGTGGCATAATATTTTAAAAGTTCACCAGGCTTATTGGTGATTTTGTGCAAGTTTAGATAGCGGGATCAGATCATGAAGGGATCATGTATGCTGTAGCAAAGAGTTTGAATATTAACAAAAATCAGTGAGAAACTAATGAAAAAGTTTTGTGCAAGGGCCTAATACATGGCACTTATGCTCTGAAAGGGCTATTCTGGTGCAAAGCATGGATTCAAGTAGGAGGGAAGCAAAATGAGGAAACCAGTAAGAAATCATCCTACCAAGAGATAATTTTTGGACTGATAATAGTAGCAAAATTTTTAGATTTCTGACCGAACATAATGGGAATTTAGAAAGAAGAGATACAAAGAATAATACACAGATTTTTGGCTTGAGTTAAATAAAGCAAACTAAGAAAGGAATAATTTTCTTGTTGAAGAGGGAGGAACTTTTGTATGGTAGGTAGTACTTTAAGTTTCTAAATTGCTGCTATTTGGGGTGCTGGTAGAGTTTAGATGGAGAAATATCACATGCATTTGAATTAATATCATTTAATTTTCTCATCTTATTCTATACTCATATTACAATCAATTTTTTAAGATGAATATGAACATAGTTCTTCAAAGATCCTTTTTTGTACAGGATGTATTTGTACAAGATCATTATTTTGTACAAAATTTTCTATAGCCTCAGATCTTTTCTAAATTTTTCATTATTAATAGTGATTTCTTAAATGGAGAAATGAAATCTGATTTTATGTTATAACTGTATATACTGGACCTGGGCTAGTGTTAATTAATGAATTAATCCAAGTCATGAATTAATCTAGCCATAAGTACCCAATAGTGTTTTTATTCTTTACCTTAAAATAATCTCAGAATATATGCTTGCAAAAAAGCTGTACTCTATGATAATATATTATAGTTATATCACAATGAAATATAAAGAAAATGAGTAAGTGAAAGCTGTTTGATGATTTTAGATTGGATGAAACAGTGGTGCTAATTGTTTTCTTCTCTAATCAAAAGAAACCAATAGTCTTGCTTTTAGTAGCACTTTTCTTTCTTTAAAAAAATGCCTTATTTTAAAGCAAAATAAGGGGAAGTTCATTCATACAATGCATTCATATAATTACAACCTGAATTGCTTTTCCTCAACAACATAAATACTGTTCAAGAAAACATCTCCTAAAGTTCTATGGTCCAACCAGGTATAACAGATAAAACCTGCAGTAAAGAATAATAATGTAATGCTAAAATAATAGGTTTTTGTGCTCAATGTGTGTATGTTAGTCAAACCATCATGAAAACTTTCAGGTTAGATCCCAATTTTGAGGTCATTGACATTTTTAAAAAATAATATTTATGCTAGATGGGGGAAACGATATAATGTAGTAAGTATAAGCTTTGAGTCAGGTCTTTCTTTACCACTATATAGATATTATATATATATAATATATATCAGAAAACTCTCCTGCCTTTAAACCTCATTTCCCTCGTCTTTAGCAGGAGAATAGGGACTACTTTGAAGATTGGTGACTTAAGAGAGAATACCAACAGGATACCGTCACTGGATGGGCCATAAGTATTGCTTGCTTATAGGCAATCATCTTATAAGTTTCGAGGATCAATTCAGTATTTTGTTTTTACAGTAGTCTTGATATTTATATAATATATTGAGATGTGTCAGAGGTGGTTGTGGGTAAGCACCTTTTGGAGTTTCTGAGCAGTTTAAATATTTTGCCCTTCTGAACAGACCTCTGTCACCACTTTGTTGAATATGGTAGACATCTAACACAATCATGACAAAACCTGAAAAATAAAATTTTGGAATAACATTCATTTAACCAGAGAAGTGACTCTTAGCCTTTAATATACAGTGCAATCTCTTTGATTTTTTTTAAGGAACTAATTGTTAAGTTCCACTTCAAGAGATTCTCATGTAATTATCATGAAGGCTGTGTAGTGTTGACATCAGAATTTTTTAAATTCTGCGTATTTTTTATCTAGAATAGCAAATAAATTGAATGCACCAATGAAGTATCATCCATTCTTGATAAAGAAGTGAAGGAAGGCAACTGGCAGAGAAAGAATGAAGTTTGTGGACATAGAAACAGAGAGACTCATGTGGCTTTCATTGAGAAATTCTAGCCCTTTCTGGAGGACCAGGTGTATTTCCACTTGAGTTTCATGAGATACTTCTGCACAACCAGCCATCTAAGGCTAGTTCATATTGCTTGCCATTAGAGAAATCTATTCCAACCTGGAAGTCAAAAGTAAAAGAAAGGTAGGAAAACACTTTATTATAGGCTGGATGAGAGCAAAATTATTAGGTTGACCAATCTTTATATCATTTTATATGACTAAATTATAAAATTCTTATCTTTACCATAATTTAATAACCCAGAGCAGTTACTTACTATTCCCACCAGATGGCCCTTTCGAGAATCTTTACATTAAAGCCATAGAATAATGAACTTTTATATATTTGAAATAAATTCCAAATGATTAGTTCATCTATACTGATTGTCACGTTACTGGAGACTCATATAAAAATGCGTAATTACCCAAGGTCATTAGCCTAATACAGGTAATAATTTTGTGAGCATCTTTCTGCCATGTTTTATGGTAAAATTAAGTTAAGCAGAAGATGCATACATCTAAGCAAACAAGTACAGAGTATGATAAAAGAGAAAAGATTGCTTGCAGGGTGCAAGTGAACTTTTCTTAGTGATGACAGCTAGACTGATTGTTGAGGACAGAAAATTTGAATTTTCAAGCATTAAAATCAGGTAGAAAATAATACTCCATGCTCCTTCCTATAAAAAATAGTTGAAATGCATACATGTATTCATAATGTGGTCTGGTTTGAGAAACTGCAATTAAGTTGGTAAACTGAAGCATAAGATATGTGAGGGAGTGGTAGGAGATGAAATTAGAAAGGGTAAGGATAGAGAAGAGCCCAGATCAAAATTAAGTTTATATAATACTGAGGAGTTAATGTTTTATTCCATAGGTAGTGAAAGCCCTTGTAGGAATTTGCAGATGCGAATGAAATGCGAAAATTTAAGTGAAACTCATATAAATCTGGAACTTCTCATAATCTATGTCATCAAGTTAATTTTTGGAAATTGTATTTTAAGTGACTAAAATATTTACTCAGTCTCTACAAAATAATTCTAAGGGAAAGGAGCAAACTTTAAAAACAAATCATCCTTCCCGCCTGCCTCGCAAGCACAAGGACCAGAGTTCAATCCCCGGTACCAAAAAAAAAAAACAAAACAAATGATCTTTAGACATCTCTCTCTTTCATTTTCAATGTCTCTTATATCTGGAAAAGGCTTCTAAAATAGAAGCATTACTTCTTCTCTTTATAGTCTACAAAGTGGAGATCTAGCTTTTCTTTAATCTCTACTTTAACATACTCAACTCAATTCTTTATAACTTTAATTATCATTTAAGTTTTTTGTTCTTTTTCCATTTAAGTATATGTTGAACAACTAGAGGTTGCAGAGAATGATTGAAGCATTTAATTTCTGGGAGCTCGTTGAAAAACACTAGCTAGCAATACAGAAAAATATATACTTATATATTGTTGTGACTTTGCCACAGAGTATCTTACAGGTAACCATTTATAACCTCCTTTGGTCTTAGTTTTCTTTTTATAAAATAAAGCTTTTAATGTAGATCATTTCTTTGATTTTTCTAGTTTTATAAATTAACAACTTTTAGGAATAATATTATAACTGAAAAGATGGATTCAGAACAGTGTGTGGTGAAAACTAACAAGCAGGTTATTTACCTTGATCTTCAGTTAATGGGATTTAAAATGTCACTATTTCTTTTCAAAAATTGTTTTAAGCATGCTACTGGCAAGAAAAATAAAGGCACATCAACCATTGAGATACAGTGAACCCACACATATATAGCTAACTGATTTTAAGAATTCCAAGAATATATAATGGGGAAAGGAGAGTCATCTCAAAAAATGATGTTGGGAAGACTGAATATACACATACAGAGGAATTAAATTTTGATGCCTATCTCACCATATACACCATATACAAAAAATCCAGCTCAAAGTAGATAAAGTATTAAATTCAGTACTAGAAAATGTGATGAAACTGTTAGAAGAAAACATGGGGGAAACTGTATAATGTTGGTCTGAGCAATGATACTTGGATGTGGCTCCCAAAGCACAGACAACAAAAACAAAAATAGACAAATAAGATTATACCAAACTAAAACACTTCTGCACAACAAAGAAGCAATCAACCATGTGCAGAGACAACCTGTGGATTGGATAAGACATTTGCAATTCATACAACTAATAAAGAATTAATTCTAAAATATATAAGGAACCAAACAAAAAAGCCCTGAAGTAGTACACAAGGGACCTGGATAGACATTTCTCAAAAGAAGATATGCAAATGGACTGCAAACATAGGAAAACATTTTAAACATTGATATTCATCAGAGAAATGAAATTAAAGCCACAGTGTCATCTAACACCTGTCAAGTGGCTATTATAAAAAAGATGAAAGATTACAAATGTTGATGAGGGTATGGGTAAAAGGGAGCCCTTGTACAATGTTGATGGAAATGTAAGTTACCCTAGCCATTTCACAAAACTAAAATTACCTTATTATCTAGTAATTCCACTCTGGATATATACCCTGAAGTTTTGAAATCAGTATTTCAAAGTGATATCTGTATTCCTATGCTCATAGAAGCACTATTCACAATAGGTAGGTTATGGAATCAACCTGAGTGTCCATCGAGTAGAATGAATCATGAGTATGTAGTACATATCTGCAGTGGAATAGTATTCAGGCTTTAAAAAGAAAGAAATTTTTTTCATTTGTGATAAGCGGATTGAAACTAGGAAGCATTATGCTAAATTATGTAATCATGGCACAGAGAGAAAAATACTGCATGTACTCACATTTGGAATCCAAGAATATCAAACTCTTAGAAGGAGAAAGTAGAATGCTAGTTACAGAGTCATGGTGGTTACAGGGACATGGGAAGATAATGGTCAAAGGGCAAATAATCTCACTCAAACTGGCAGAACTTTTTATAGCTGTCGTACATCATGATAAATATAGTTAATGATGCAGTATATAATTACTGAGAGTAAATTTCAAATATTCTCATCACAAAAATATTAAGAATTTGAGATGATATGGGCCGGGGATTTAGCTCAGTGGTTCCACTGCCTGCCTCACAAACACAAAACCTGAGTTCAATCCCTGGTAGTCACCTCCCCCAAAAAAGAATTTGAGATGATAGACATGTTAGCTAGCTTGCTTTAATTATTTCACATTATATTCATAAGTCAAAACATCACTTTGCACCACATAGCTATATACAGTTATAAATTGTCCATTTAGAATAAAAATAATATTTAAACAGTTGTTTTAGCATATTCTAAAATCTACTTGTTTCATGGAAATTAATTTGTGTTAATTATTGACAATATTGAAAACGCAATCAGCATTTTTAAATTAAATGTCATCTGGAGCTCCTATTCCATGAAATGATTCTGGCTTACATATTACTGTGTAACTTTTGTGATAAAAGGGTAAACAAAGACATATAACAAACTACATACACATGTGTATATTTATCCAAAACTTTGTATTTACATATAGTGTTGCCTCACTTTTCTTTCACATAGTATATGACAAGCACTGCTTTCATGGCAGTACCTTCTTTTCTTCTGTGTCATTTCTGATGCTAGCATAGCATTCTTTTCTACAGTAGAACTCTTACAGAACTAATGTCTCATGTTCAACACCTAGGTGCTTTTTTATATCTGTTATTGACTAACACTATTGAATGACTGGAGGAATAACATTTTATGAAACTGGAAATCTGGGTAGCATATTTTTTGGGTAGCATATTTTTTTGGTAGAATATTTTTTAGGTGGCATGTTTTTGGATAACGTATTTTTATTCCAGTTTTTATTTTCTTTTCAGGTTTTATTTTTTATTAGTACATGTTTCCATTACATGATGATTACATTGTTCATGGGGACTTGGTACCTGTACATAACACATCTCAATTCTTTTTCTCATCCCCTTTCCCTCCCCCTACTGCCCCCCCCATGGCAGAATATACTCCGTAGTGTGTAAATACCACATTTTCTTAATCATCTGTTGATAGACATATAGGCCACTTCAACAGTTTATGTATTATGATTCACTGTAATATGCCTTTAACTCTGAGATACAGTTTAAGGTTGAATTTGATGTAGGAGCACAGCCTCTTTATCTAAAAGGTGTTGAAAAAAGGTGTCTCTTGGAAATCTCAATTTGGAGGTTACAACCAGGATGTTTGAGGAATTAGTTCTGTGATGAGAGCTGAAACTTGAGATTCTTAAGTCTCAAGAGATTACCTAATATATTTGGGTTTGATCATTAACAGCAAAAAGAGGAGGGAAAGAGGGAGGGAGGGAGGGAAGTAGGGAGGAAGGAAGGATGGAAGGAAGAGAGGGAGGGAGGGATGGAGGGACAGAGGGAGGGAGGAAAGGAAAGAGAAGAAGAGAGAAAAGGAAGGGAGGGACAAGAAGGAAGACATCCCTTGAAACCTAGCATATAATACTAACTGACAGAGTGCTTGCCATCACTGAAGCCTGGATGCTGTCTGGCACCTTTTTACAAGACCAGAGACACAATAGTCTTTCAATTAGCAAGTTTGATGCCTTTTTACATATTAAGTGAACTTTGTTTCGCATTATAAGTGGTGGAGGACTAGAAATAATTTCTGTGCAAGTCATGGAAATCTTTATCTACACAAGACACACTCCTATAAAATTAAAGTTCTGCTCAAATAACTTTTCTTTTGAGTGATGATTCACCAGAGAAAGGAAAGGAGTTCTACTTTTGAATTAACAAGCCCTGCCCATTCAGGAACTAGTTTGGCTGGGAAAATTCATCCATTTTAAATTCTTCAATATTACTTTCCATTCAGAGATAAACAGAGAGAAGAACAGAGGGTGGGAGAGGCAGAAAGAGGATAAAGAAACATAATTTATCAAGCTTCTACCTTGCTACAGTGTGACCTGTATTATGCATAAGAATTGTCATTAAATCATTCCAATAATCCCAAAAGAAAGCATTATTACAGTGAGCATTTAACAAAAGTAAATGTACAATTTTGAGTGACAGTTGAAAATTTCACCATAAACTGTTTGGTACCTGTTTGGTTTCTGAAAAAACACAACAGACTTCCCTAATGCTCATGAGTGCATTGCCCACTTTCCAAATTAGATGTCTCCCTGTGGCTTATGATTTCCTGCATTTTCCAATATCCCTTTGAGGTAGGATATTAGGTAACCAGAATTCCTATTGCTATACTGAAAACTACAGAGTACAAAAGACAGGGGCATGTTAGGTGGCTTTCGTAAAATTGCATAGACAGTGGTGAGATTACTGGAAATTGAATTTAGGCTTCCTGATTTACTGTTGTCTGTATATCTGAGCAGCGAGACATTTTCATAAATAAAGTAAAAAGAGGCTGGGTTAATGGAAGCAAAGAGATAAATTCTAAAATCATTCCCTTTTGTGTTTGAGTCTCTGTATGTTTTAAATAGAGTTGTTTGTTTAATTGATTTTATTTCTGTTAATGGTCTATACTGTTTCTTAAATTAGAAAAGAATGACAATTATATACGAATTTGGTTCACTGATAACTGGCTTTTGGCCAGTTCTCATCATTGTAAACAGACTGATGTAATCTATGTTCATTCAAATGTTACATTCATTTTTGTAAAAGATTATATGGATAATTTATATACGATGTAAGACCAATTATTGGCTGTTTGTCTTTTGCAGTCACAATATGGAGCATCAGTTTCTGCCAAGCCTGAGCTACCCCTCTTTTACACTCCTATTGATCTGGTGGACATTAGTGTGGAAATGGCTGGATTGAAGTTTATGAATCCTTTTGGTCTTGCTAGTGCAACTCCAGCTACCAGTACATCAATGATACGAAGAGCTTTTGAAGATGGATGGGGCTTTGCCCTGACCAAAACTTTCTCTCTTGATAAGGTAAGAAAATATTTTTGAAGTTATATTTAAATGCCTGGTGTGTATTTTAATTAAAGCATAAAAATAGTATATTATAGAAAGATTTTCTGACCAAGATATAGTAGTTATTAAATTATTAGACAAAGCCTATCATTACACATTGGCTTTAATTTCTTTCCATTCTATCTGTTCCATACTACAGTATGTATCATAATAGTTTCCATTTTGTATTATTTATGAAGCATTATAATATAAAGGTGATATTTATTTAGTAATCACAAACTTTTGGCTTTTTATTAAATTTGTTTTGATTGATCCCTGAAAATTATATATTTTGATAGGATACCATATGATGTTTTGATATATGTGTACACTGTGTAATAATTAAATCGGGTTTCATATATTTATCTCCTCAAAGATTTATCATTTCTTTATGGCAGAAACTTTCAAAGTCCTTTCTTTTCACTTTTTGAAAATACAGCTAATTATTTTCTATAGTCAACCTATTTGGCAATAACACATCAAAATTTCTACCTCTGTCCAGTTGTACCTGAGTACACACTGATCAGCTTTTCCCCTTACCTCCCTCCATTCTACTCTTTCCAGCCTCTGCTAATGACCATTCCATTCTCAATCTCTGAGAGCAACTCTTTTAGCTTTCACATGTGAGTGAGATCACCTGGGTACTTGTCTTTCTGTGCCTGACTTATTTCTTCTAATATTAATGATCCCTAGTTCCGTCCATGTTGTCACAAAAGACAGGTTTTCATCCTTTATATGGCTGAATGTTATCCCATCATATATATATTATATATAATATATATTACGTGTGAGTGATTTTATATATATATATATACACACACACACACACACACACACAAACACTGTCTTGTCAGTAGTGCTGAAGCGAGCATAGGAGTGCAGATGTCTCTTTGACATGTTGATTTGGTTTCTTTTGGATATATACCCAGTACTGAGATTTCCGCATTACATACATTTTATTTTTTATTTTGATACTATTAATTGTTTGGTGATTTTGGGAAGTGTTTAAATGAAGACATGTACCTCAAATCAAAGTTATGGAGACAGTTGATTTGGTTTGCAATAAAACCTGAGATTTAATTCATGTAAAGAAAAATCTCTCCTTATAATCTATTGATGTTGGAAATAAGCTTCTTGATGAATTTTTGAAAATCATTCCCCAAAAACATATATCCTGAGTTTCATGCGGCAATATGACTCAGAGCAGAAGTGGACATACATAGCAGGAAATGTACTACATGTTAAAGTTGAAATTGATTCTTTGAGGCACACTTATCATATAAATGCATGTTTTCAAAGTAGAATGCTTTAGGCAAAAGAAGGTGTTGTCCTTATAGTTATTGTTTGAATTTAGAAAAAAGCAGAAGAATTTAGCATTTTTAGACCATGTATTGACAAAAGTGTAGATGCTAAACCTCTCAGTATATTCAGTACTAGCTGATAGTTAGTAATAATTAATGTATAAGAATCTGTGAAGCTAGTGACTAAGAAAAGAGTATCATTATTTAAATCAGCCTTATCCTTAGGCAAAGAAAATAATAGAGAACAAACATGCCCCATTAAGCACATTTTCTCCCTCTTTTTTTCTTTACTGGGATCAATAGCTGGCATTATTATGGCTAAAACATTACAGCTAGCTGTCTTATTCTGACAACTTTACAACATGCTATGTGTGTGATCAAGAAAACCAAGAGAATCCTTAAAAGTTAGAAAAGTCAATACAGAACAAAAAATTCTTAAAGATTTTTACATTTATATATCAGAAGAGCGATTCTTTTTCCAAATAAACTAAAATATTTAGAAAGAACTCCATTAAACAAAGTGTAAAAATGAACAAAGTAGATTCCATTAAGGTTTAGAATATCATTAATTAATTGTTTATGATCTTGTAGAATATTAATAGTATATTTGTCTTTGTTTCAATTCACCCTTTAAGAATTAGTGGGAAACTGTAATCAAATGTTTAATATGTTGTGGAAAACAGTCTCAAATAGCAATTAAAGACTATATTAGTTATGCTACTTTAAATATATGTAAACAAAAATAGTTGTTTAATCAGGAATTGGTAAAGAATTATGGCAAGGAAAAAGCTTTGAATTTGCTATTTTCTTTGCTTGCAAAAGTTGAATTCTGATTAATCAGAAATATGTCTTCCCTCTATTGGCGACATGCATTGATTTGTGACACTGTGTCTTTCAGTAGCCTAGGAGCAGTTTCCCTAATAGGATCACCAGCATAAATAAATGAGGAGCTAACTTCTTTCTCAACCTCAAATCTGAATTTAATCTGTCAATTTAAAAGTCTGTGAAGTTGATTCAAAAGGGAAGTTATGATTAAATGCAAATTACATCTGATACATGAAACACAAAGAGAAGATCTTTTCAGAAGTCCTACTTTACTTATTTTGATAGTGGGTACAAAAATAATGTTCAAAATAGTGTTCAAAAATTATTTTAAAATACACATTTGTGCAGATTGTAATGACAAAAATAATGATGCCACCTTACATTTATATAAAGTCATTTTCAAAAACGATTATTTCCTGTATATGAGCTTATAGCATAGTCCATTTGCCTCATAGAGAACTCCATTTGGTTTTCTTATATTGTCCCTAATTAGTGATTAAACCTGTTTTGAGTATATGATCGCATCTTAAGAACTTCTGTGCTTTCTTATTGATGAAATGTAGTATGCAATATTTGATGCATATTTTTCCCACCAACTTTCATCAAAGGCATCTATTAAAATATTATATGTACTATATACATTTGTGTGACATTATAACATACCGACTGGGATTAGCCTTGTTGTAATTTATTATACCAATTCAAGAATCTATTTAAAACGTATTGAAATTCAGAATATTGACATTTGAAATTTGGATGATTTTAATCTGACAAAGGTTAGTCTATGGAGTTTTGTTATCATATGAAATGTTAATATTTCACAATACAGTGTTGATGAAGTACAGTTTTCTGAGCCTACGTATGATAAAGAAATTAAATGCTTACCAAGGGAGTTCAATAAAAATTAGCGCCCTTCCTGAACATCTGCTGGAAATTTTATTATCCTGTCCTACTGACAGTGTGGCTCCCTTGTTTTTCTAGATTGACAGCTGAATATTGCACTGATTTCTGCAGCAAATTTGTTTAGGTGAGCTTTGTTTCCCTTTTTTGTGTGTGTGGGGGGGTGGAGTTCAGAACACGCTTTTGATTTTCATCCTATTTTTTTTTATACTCTTGACATTTGTAGATGCCAGATTGAGGTCTAATAATGCTGTAGCAATGATAGACCATTGACTTACAGTGAAATGCCAGTTGATATCTCAGTAAACAGAAATATCATTATTCTTTACTGTGTAGTCTGTATAAAAGCTGTATGTGCTTTCTTTAGGGAGGCAAATGATCAGATTTTTGATGTCAAGTATAAAAAGATCTGGGTTTGCTTTTGTGTTAAATAACATCAAAGAAGTTTTTTATTAACTATATTCTTCCTTTACAAATCAGTCTTAGAAAGTCCTAAAATAACCAGCCTGCTTTTCTTAAGATTCTGTTTATATTTTATAAGAATGATAAAATGATATTTAAAACAAGACTATAAAATGATTTTCCTGCATAAATATATATTAGGTTCAAGTTTAAATATAAAAGGTGGGAGAGAAATCAACCTGTCAGGCTTGATTAAAGCTAAATTATCATGACAAAACAGAGAAGTGCTGTTTAACTGGGAATATTAAAAATGGTTTTGACATCACATCAAATAACCCCTTGACCTGTGTTCTCATTATATTGATAGGATAGATAAAAACATTTTGCTTTTATTAATCATCTCCATAAATTTTGTACTGTCAGAGAGAGCTACATATTGTGTGATTGATTTTTACTAAGAAATTACCTTAAATGTATACACTTTGCTGTAATATGTATCTGGTGATTAGATAAATGTATAATGGGTCTCTCTCAGCATAAAATCCTGAAAACCAAAAACCAAAAAATGTTTAAGTTTCTTCAATTATTTCTTTAGATTCAAAATATTGATTGTAGCTCTTTCTGTAAAATATAACCTTATACCACATAGCACAATGCTTAGTTTATAGGAAGGATTTGATAAATGTTTCATAAATATTCATTAGATACATGAATTAATAAATAAT
>NW_004624857.1:61959-87219 GCF_000247695.1 Heterocephalus glaber | reverse complement strand
TCAAAATATTGATTGTAGCTCTTTCTGTAAAATATAACCTTATACCACATAGCACAATGCTTAGTTTATAGGAAGGATTTGATAAATGTTTCATAAATATTCATTAGATACATGAATTAATAAATAATAAATAGATTTTTGGCACCAGCATATTGAGTTCTTTTTCCAGTCATATGAACAGATAGTTAGCACATAAAACAATTGACTATTCTGAGTACTGATCTCAATCAAGGTAGAAAAGGCCAGTTTAAAATTTTCCATATCCTGTGTTGCTTTGTATATTGCATCTGTATCTGTCTAAAAATGAAAATGTCAGTGGAATTTCTATATGCATAAATTACATCTTAAAAACTGAGGTACTGAAAAACCATTTAAAATTCAGAGGAGACTGAGAAAACAGTAAGAATCAGATAATGTTAGGAAAGGACTTAAAAATCATCTGGACCAGTTATGTAAGCTCAACCACCAGTAGTCCTGATAGAAGAAATTTAAGCTGTTCTTGAATGCTGGGAATATACTAGATCTTTAAAGCCATGCAGCCTACTATACCTATGGAAAATCTATTTTAGAGATATATCTGTTTTGTGAACCCAAGGTCAGCTTTCTCATAACTTTCATCTATGTTTTATGTATAATTTTGCCCTCCGAGACATCATGGAATAAATTAGTATAAATTATTAATACAAATGAATTGTTGATTTTTAAATGCAGTGTGTTTTTCTCCAAGTAAATACCTACTCTAGAGAAAGGCTAACTAACAAATATGGAGAGGAAGATTATGTATGAGGAGAACTTTGACCGGGGAGACTGCTCTCCATTCAAAGTCATTTCTAAATCAATATCTTGGATATGTTGTTGAATATTGTAGGTTATTGTTGTTCCCTTTGTTGTTACTATTATGCACTTTGTTCACTACAAAATATTTAGTGCTTAGAATGTTCAAGCTAAATGTTTTTCATAAGTTTTATGATTTAATCCTCATAACATCTCTAGAAGGTAGACAGTTTTTTATCAGATGAAGTAATAATCTGAGAAAGTCAAATAAATTGCCCAAGATTTAACACAAAATTTATCTATGTGTCTATGAGCTGATAATCATGTTCCTTGGCAGTTTGGGCTGAGCTCCCATGGACAGGTCTTCACAATAATTATGTCTGTGGAGATCATTCATACATTTACAAGTTGGTCAATATTTGAGGTCTGGCAAGAGGTTCTCACTAATGAATGTATAGTCTCAGGTGGGATTATTGTAGTTGCTGAGATGGATGAGCCTTACTTTTTGCCTCTTCATAATCTCTCTTGCCTTATGGGACCTCATCATCAGGAAGGATAGTTTGGATTTGCTCATGATGTGGCAGTCTTTCCAGAGAAGAATGGAAGCTAAAAGACCTGTTAAGCACCCACTCTGAAGCAACTTCAGTCACTTCCACCTTATTGTCTTGATGAAAGCAAGTGTT
The DNA here is from genome assembly GCF_000247695.1 of Heterocephalus glaber. The sequence goes on along the minus strand of NW_004624857.1, from coordinate 85,762 downwards.
GAGATTGGCTTATATTCAAGAAATAGGTAAATTATCACCTAATGATGAGAAGACTTACAAAATTATATCACAAAGAGACATGAATATGGATTGTAGCCACTTTTACAAATGATTCTAACTTGCTATCTTGTAAGAGTAGTTCACATCCCTGTCATGTACAAAATGCAACCACCCTTTTCCAAGATACCTAAAATGTCATCTAATCATGACCTTAATTTTAATATCTATGATCATGTAATACATTAAGCCCAAGTGCAACTGAAGATACATGGATTAAGCTTACCAAGTTTCTCTGAAGTAGAAAGATTATTTTCCCATACAACCAATACAAAATAATATGATCAAGAAAAAGTCTGGAGAAGGAGGGGGAGGGAGAAAGTAATGATCAAAATCTCATATGTACATGTATCAAACCCCCAAAGTGAATGTAATTGCTATGTATCAAAAACATGAGCTAAGGAACAGGAGAGGAAGGGGACAAAAAATAAGATGTATTATATACATGTACAAAGATGATAAGTGTAATTATTATGTACTGCATACATGTATTAATAAAACATATAATTAATAAAAATAAATGAATAATAACAAAAAAAGAGAACCACACTACATATTCTGATTCAGAAACAGGAAATGGAGGACACATAGCAATCACTTGTCCATAGAGTTTTGAAATTCAGTTTGGCTCATATTTTCAGAGCTTCTTGTGCTCTTGTGGAGGGTCCAGTTTTTCTTGATAGTGGCTCCTTAATTCAATGTTCTGATCTATTTCCTCTGCCCTCGGAGATATTGACTCTGAGTTATTCCCCAGTTATTGACCCCATAAATGGCCAGTGATGTTCCATGTAGGAGGCTGAATACCTTTCAAGGCTCTATATTCCTCTCTTTGCTTGGAATTCTACCTTTTTATCCCAACTCATGGTGATATCATCGTAAAACTCTCTTTATTTTAAATCTGTTAAGGGGTGACATCATGCTGCACCCTAATTCTTTATGAAACAGACTTATTTCCATCTTAGATATGTCTTGCTGCTGTGGCACAGTGTCCATAAGAATCATTGAATCCCTGTTCTCTTCAGCGATTTTACTAAGGCCTGCATTAAAATTTTCTGAAGTCTTAACAAACTGTCTTTCTACAACACTCTTGATGGATCTTTACTCTAAAGTACTTCGAGAATCTTTTTCTATGGAGGAGGCACTAATTGTAAAGAATAGCTTTGTTTTCTAACCCAGCAAGATCTGAGCTCTTCGGATTTGCCTGAAGTTTTGCTTAGCAAATTAAGTATACTCTGCTTCAACTATTCTCCCTCTTGCACCTTATTATACTAGGGTAGAAATACTGAACTGATACTTTTATGAGCCTATCTAGGGACTTCCTAGAACTACAAATACAAATTTCTATTTTCTGAATTATCACCAGCCAAATGTTCTGCCAACACATAATGAGGTCTGTTTTCCTAGCCCACAATGAATTTATTTACACAACACCTTAGCCACTCTTAGCAGTTTACTGTGCATTCTTCAAGCCTTTACTAGTAGCCCATGCTTGAGTTTTTTGTTTTGTTTTTGTCTTTGTTTTTGGTTTTTTTGTACCAGAGATCGAACTCAGGACCTTGCGCTTGTGAGGCAGGTGGCGGCGACCCTGAGCTAAATCCCCGGCCCCCACTCTTGGTTTTTCAAGCCTCTGCTTGCCTCAGAATCTCAGTCATTGCCACCTGTTTTAGAATGTGTTATGCTAGCAAATGTGACTGATCCTCATATAATTTCTCTATTGCTTCATATAAAACCACTTCATAATTTAGTGGCTCTGAAGGCCAACAAGTTATCTGTGCTTCTTTCTATAGTTTGGCCATGTGGTCTGGGCTCAGCTGGGTTGGCTTGCTTTCTTTCCATGTCATTAATTGTTCTCACTCATGCATTTGCAGTTAGCTGACAGTCTGCTTGGTGGTGGGCTGATGGCTGTCCCTAATGGCTTAATTCGCATGCCTGGGTCCTCAGCTGTTATGACTAGACTTTTATTTCCATATGGATTCATCTTCCAAGAGAGTATAGAGTGCTTGCTCAAAATTTAGCAGTACTGGTTCCAAAAAAGGTGGGAGGAGAAACTGCCATCCTTTGGGGGTTGAGGCTCAATAGTTGCACAATATGATTTTCACTGTATTATATTTGTAGAGCAAGTCATAAGGCCAGATCAGAGTGAAGGAGCATGGAAATGAGTCTTCCCATCAGAAGACTTAAATCCACCATATCAGGGTTTGAACCAAAATCTTTGGTACAAAAACCAGTCTTAATAATTCATTCTTTCAGAAACTCATTACTTTAGGTCGAAAATGAAGGCAGTTAATCAGTGTTCTGGAGATTTAGGATTCAACTTGAGTAGATATCCAGAGGGCTTCCCTCTTGTGGATGCTTGTATTTCTATTGGGAAATGCAAACTATACAGAAATTTCAGAGAGAGCGAGAAGGAGAGAGAGAGAGGAGACTGAACATTTTGAGTTGAAACCATCTGAGAATCCAATCTGAGAATCCAATCATTCACTGCCATTTTCCCTATGTCATTTTTCTCCCATCACACTGACCCTCTTTCCAGTTCTCTGAGATGGCATTTTGCACCCTATTTTAGGGTTGTCTTGGTTATCTTGCTTGGTGTTTGCTCTGTCTAGAAAGCTCGCCTTCAGATCTTTATATGATTGGCTCTTGCTTCTCAGATCAGCGGATACCTCCTCAGAGAAGCCTTGCCAACCATTTAAAACTCAGTCTCTCTATGCCACATTATCCTGGTCATTCTGTTTTCTAAACTTTACTTTTCATTATATAAAATTGTCACTGTCATGCTCTTGATCATTTATTTGTTTGCTTATTTTTTTGTTTTAGCCACTTAAAGTAGGCTCCATAAGAAGAAAGACATTGTCTCCCTTGCTCAGCAGGCATGCCTACTGCCAAAAAATAATAATAATTCTGGCAGATAAATAGATAGGGAGGATGTGATGCATACTTGTTAGATGAATGAATAATTATAGGATTCTAATTTGAACCACAATTCTACATGACAGCTCTTCAGTTACTTGGAGACAGCTCTCATGTCCTATCCATAAACCTTTTCTTTTTCTTTACTGAATAGTCCCATTTTCCTTCCCATAATAAGGTTTACAGACTTTTTATCATATAGGTTGTCTCCTCTTCTATGTGGATTTCAAGAAACTTGTTTCAATCCACACGATCTTAATTGACAGGAAGTTGCACCTGTATTTGCACAAACTGCACAAATTTCTGGCACCTACCAGCCAGACAAGAGTGAAAAATAGCATTTTCAGAACTATAGATGCCAAAACTAATATTTAAAGATGAAAATTTCTTTAAAATGTTGTGTAATATTTTAAAGCCTAACTAATTTTCTTTGGATTATAATACAGAACATTACATTTACTCCAGTAACTTGTTATGGAAGGTCTTAGCAGAAACAATGATCTGTGTTTTTAAAACATTAAATCACATTTATTCATTTTGTTATTATTAAAATTTTCTATATTATTATATCATGAACAATGGTCCAGTGTATTATTTTCAGTGCTGTCATTTTAGCTTCATATTTTGTACACAACTGATTTCTATTTATTGTGTAATATTGTTCTCCAGATATATACTTGTACATTAATTAAACAAATTCCATGTAAACTAATCTGCAAGGCTTAAAATCAAAATATGTACTGTACTAATAGTTTCTTTGAAACCTGGGTATGTCAATTATTTAGATTTACTTTGTTGAAATTCATAAAATTGACTCATTCTTATGAAGAATGAGTTTACTAAAAAGTTACAGTTCACATGTATTAGTACTATAGATTTCCTGCACTTGTTCACAACCACATACCAGGCTCTTATGTGCAGTAACCCTAATCTTTTCAACAAAAGTGAATGTATTTGTATGCTTGCACACTCATTCACTTGTGTGTACACATTCAATATTGAAGCTAGATCTTCCAAGTTAGAATCTAATAAATACACTATTATTTTTCCCCAAACTTCTAAATTAATCTGTTGGCTGGTTTGCCTTCTTTGCCAGACTTAGTTTGTTAAAGAGAAAATGTAAATCAAAATGTTTGCAAACAAAAGTTAATGAATACATTTCTGATATTAAGTAAAAAATCTTTTAATTGTAGCCAATATATTTTTAACCATGTACATTATTAAAGTTACTTATATTGCTCCAAATGATATTTTACAGATTATTTCAAATTTGGGCTAGTTGACTATGAAGCAGACTAATCAATTTTCCAATACAATTAAATCTTCACCTCTTTTCCATTTCAGGCTCTGATTTCACACTTGTTAATTAGTTAACCACTTTGGTAGAATGGACAAGATGAGATTCAAATAGAATTTTTAATAATATAAATTGACAATTTTGGTCTGGATTAGTTGGTATATATATGAACCTATTTTGTAATGGAAAATACTTATTTTTATTGTTTCTTTTTTGCTCTCCCTTCCTTACCCTTCCCTTCCCTTCCATCCCTCCCTCTCTCCATCCCTCCTTCCCTCCCTTCCTCCCTCCTTCTCTTTTAAAGCAGCAATTGATGTGAAGGTTAATGGAAAATTCTCATAATTACGAGTAATGGAAATTTCTTTAAAGTATGATCCTGCTGCTTGACATACTAATTTTGCTCTTGCCTTCTTTCACATTATTCTTTTGCAGAACTTAAATTTAACTGGTTAAAAATCTCCATATTATGGGTATTTCTAAGTGATAGTCTTTGGGCTGAAGTTAACATAGATTGAATCCATAATGCTTTTTTTACCTTTGTATTTTCTTTATTACTTTTTAATAAGATTCTCATCATTATTGAGTAGGGATAGTCTTTATCTTTCTTTTAGAAAAACTTAAGTAAAAAACTGATTTACTTTACTGTCAAATTTTTATCAAGAACATACCTTCATTGGCTATTCTGTAACAAGATTTCTTCAACTGTAGTAAAATTACAGTCCCCTTTATGAACCTCTTTCTTGGAGGACTTGCCATGTGCTTCATATTCAGTCTCTGTCATTTTGTTGAAATGAGATGTCATGAGACAAGTAGTATCATTAACTCCAGGAAGATACTTACATATTAGAGAAATATCCAACCTATCTTTCAATGCACCCATCACTTTTCTTTACTGGACTTCTTCATCTGTTTCTTTCTCTCCAGATAAGCCCATTTTTGTCATGCTCTGCCTATTCATTTACATGTATTTGAAATGGGTTCTCATTCCTCTTTTGGTGCATTCACCCTCTATTAAAGTTTACCTATGTCATTAAATAGTCTCATTTTTAGGTTTATGGATTAGACCCAATGTAACTTGACATCTTTTTCTAATGCCCCTTATATACTCTTTTGTATCTCATTCAATGAAACTTTTGTTGTAGACTAATATCAGAGAAGTATGTGTGTGTGCATGTATGTGTACAGTCTTTACTTTGAAAAACTTGAACTCCAATTCAGAAAGTGCATAATGTACACCAAAAGATGCAAGACAAATGAATGCTGACATAAGGCAAGGAATTCAAAGACTAGAACTTGGTTTAATAAGCTGTACTTTCCTTTATTTTTTAAAAGAAAAATTATTTCACATGTGACCCATATCTATATATGAACATCCCCAGTCATGAGAGTGTCACACATATTTAAGTTTTAGCATAGTATCTCACAAAATGGATAAGTAGTTGGGGAAATAACAGTAAGGACATACCAGACTAGAAATGTAAATGTGATTTTATAAATTATCAGAGAACATGGAGAAGCTGTAAGCAGAAAATTTGGCTAATTCAATTTGATTGTAATATAACTTCTATTCACTATTTAATAATAATTTTCACTTCTCCCCTCATGGAAACTCTTTTTTGAGAGAACCAACTTAAACAATATGTTGATGAGGGCGAGGGATTTAGCTCAGTGGTTCCCGTGCCTGCTGGGCAAGTGCAAGGACCAGAATTCGATCCCTGGTACCACACACACACAAAAAAGAAAAACAGTATGTTGATGTGGGGATCATCTACATTTTAGTTTTTTTGTTTTTTTTCTTAAACAACTCATGAGAACATTTTTTGTGTGCTTTAGCCTTTCTGTGCTGAGATTTGTTTGCCTTTTCCTCTTTAATACAGTTTAAGATAAACTCACATTGACTTATTTTAATGGGTCCTTTAATTGGCCCAGAGAAAAATTTTGCATTTCCTTTGCCCTATCAAATCCTAAAATGCAAGGTGGTTACCATAAAGGCAGATATCTTTTAGCTGATCTTTCATCAGCAATCAACTTGAACCTCACCTTTTAGATATGTCAGCCAGAGTAGGGAAGTGTGTGAGCCACTGCTCCAAGTGGGAAAAGGAAAAAGTACCAGGGAATACATAGAAACTGTTCTAAAAGGACTCTTTAAACCCTGTTTTGGGGGCTTGGGATGGCAGTGAGACTCAGAACACATCATCAGCAAATTCCAAAGAAATCATTTCTTTCGTCACTTGTACCCTTAACTTTTTGCATCTATATTAAAGTGAAGGACATAGGAGTTCCCTAGGTTAATTTTTGTCATCTACTTGAATGTTTCTTCAGGGAGAAAATATATTTTTGTAACTTATTTCAATATCCCTAAAGGTCTCAGCCAAAAGGTACATTTTATTATTTTTAATATCCATGTCAAATTATAGACATGATGACATGAAAACATTCTTAAAATACTTACATGTCATAAAATTTCTCTTATGCTGAGATTTTTTCCCCTAGGCTTTTGTGAATAGAGTGTAATGTTTTTTTATAACATGGCAACAAGTCTTAGCCTAGCTCTTCCAAAAAACATTTTCCAAGATGGAATTAAATATGCATGAATCTTGTTAGGTATAATACCTACAGGAGACAATCTGGAGGAAGGTGAGGAGGTTAGGATAGCCCTAAGATAGCAGCATGATCCTGTCCCTGAGTGAGGAAGTGATGAAGAGGGCTTGGAGCAAAGTATCCTTGAATCCCTTGCTGACAAACAAAACCCTAGCAAAGCCATTGGACAGTCCTTGTGTCTCTGAGGAGTGGGCTTGCTTCCTGTCCTGGCCCTGCTCAGTCATCACCTAAGCCCCAGAAGAAGAGCTGCAAACAGATGCAAGGTGGCTGGCACAGCACAGCTGCCGGAGCCTTTGCTCCATACAATGGAATTTTCTGCCCTTTCCGTGAGGATATAGTAATCTCTAGAGAATATGTTCTAAGACTCCCAGTGGATGCCTAAAACTTTAGTGCCAAATCATAAATATATTGTTTTGTGCTATCTACATTCCTATGATAGAGTTTAATTTATTTAAGCTCTAATTTATTAAGTCATGGCAACCTATTTATAACAATAACTAATAATAACACGAAACAATTTTAGCAGTATACTACTATACAAGTGCTGTGAATGTGGTCTCTTTCCCTCCCAAATACCTGACTGTATCCCTCCAACTCTCCTCTCCTTTTGGCCATGTGAGATGACATAATACCTGCATGATGAAATAAAGTGAAGTAAATGACAGACATTATGGCATAGGGTTAGGTTACTACCTAGACATTACTAAATACAAGCACAGAAATGCTAAGATGTCAAAATGAGGACAGAGATGGCTACTAAGTGACTAATAGAAGGGCAGCGTATACAGTGTGAATATGCTGGACAAAGGGAAGTTTCATGTACTGGGTATAATAAAGCAGGTTGACAAGAAATTTCATCACACTGCTTAGAATGCCAGGCAATAGAAGACTTACAAATTATGTATTTCTAGAATTTTCCGTGTAACTGTTTTGAACCATAACTGAACATGGATAACTGAGTTCACAGAAATCAAAACTGTGGATAAGAAGAGACTGCTCTGTTTGGATCTTCTACAATACTTGGTATAAGATAGGCAGCAACCTCATATAGGGCTTTAAAATAAGGCACAAACAAGCATTAGCATTACATTTAGAAATCTTCTCTTGATTAATACAAAGAGAAACGTGACTGTATAGATAACAAGGGACCAGCTGTAAATAAAGTTTATACAAATAGTCCCTTGTTAAGAATCATAAAATGAAAAGACAAAGCCTAGCTTGCAAGTACATGGCTAAGAGAGGTAAATTAACTCTTAAATTTCAAATTGTTGTTTTCACAATAAATTTTATAGTAGCTATTGAAGTGTTACAATGATCTCCTTCTGATTTGAAGAAATTGTTGAGGGTCACCTCTTTTCTAAGCAATGTATCTGTCAACAACTGTTACTTCACCATGTTCATTTATAAAATAAGAGTGTATTATATATGTTCCTTTCTTACAGTATTCTAGTGGTGCTCAGGTTGAATTTTTCAGACAACAGAAGGTGTGGAAATCATTTGTAAGATGTAGAGGACCACAGCAATAAAAGTTTTGATTCTTGTTACTAGTTCGTATGCCAGAAAAATACATGGATACTTATATAACCCTTAGACGCACAGGAAGTCACTGCGTGTTCCCATGACTGCCACATGAAGCCCCTCATCTCTCATTCAGTGCTACCCCAGCCTCCTGAAATGGCTTTGCTGCTTCCACTCCTGTTCTCCAGCCCCACCTCCACCAGCAGCCAGTAGGCTCATTTTACCTAAATCCCTCCTTCACTTGAAATATTCCACTGGTTTCCCATTAGTCTGAAAATACAGAACCTTCGTACAGATTATTTTCTCATATAGCTCCTGTCTGTCTCTCAAATTTCACTTCATTTTATCGTACCTTGTAGCAATTAAGCTACAACTACAGTGGCCTTCTCTTGGCTCCGTGAGGCCTCTCATGAATGGTTTTAGTTACCTGGAAATCTCAGGCTCTTATATTCAAAAAGAAGAAAAATTATTGCTGTTGGGGAAGTTTAAATAATAGAGGAATGACTCTGTTGTTATAAGTGGCTTAGATTTATTGAAGTATATCAGGTATCAAAATGTGCAGAGGACAGCCAATTAAACTATGGAAAAGGGATCACAAATGTTTTTCTATATTTTTTATGATACCTGGAGTTTGTTACTATTTTTGAGCATGTGTACTATGTGTGTGATACTAGAGATTGACCCCATGGCCTTCACATTGATCTACATCCCCTGTTCTTTAAAAAAATTTTTTTGAGACAAGGTTTTGCTAAATTGCCCAGGCTGGACTCGAACTTGTGATTCTGCTGCTTTAGCCTTCTAGAGTGTTGGGATTACAGGAGTGTGCCTCTGCTTCTGGTTGTTCAATAACAGAAAATTTTATGACTCTTAAATTCTTCAGTAAAACTCATCCTCTTTGTTAATATTTCTGAAGAGAAAATAAGATAAAGATCATTCTTTCTTGTAGCTGTTGGGATCTCATTAGCTATCAATCATGAAATCCCTAGAAAATAGAAAGTATTTTATAGGGTCAAAAAGTGTACTGCAAAGAGCAGTGGGTCTTACTTGGCATACTCAGGGGTTAAGAGAGCAACATGTCTTTTAAAATGCTTTTCATGTAAAATTAATAAGTGCTAATGTAAATGTTAAAGCACAAAATTGTGATTCCTGGTTTCTGAACCTCCTCAGAGTTGTTAGAAAACTAGAGAATGCTTCCCTACCCAAGAGAACCTTTTATCAGAGAGTGAGAGATTTGTGAATGTAACTACTATTAACATCAATGAAATTTAATCAAGTAGATCTCCTACACATAGATCAAAGGATTTATTCAAATTACTATAAGCATAGCCAATCATGGGGAATAATTCATAGTGAATATAATTTAAAGTGTTTTACATTAAAACATGAAATAGAACCTGTTAGAAGTTGAATCTATTTTTAGAGCCAGATACTAAAGTGTCTATGATATTGGGATTCTGGTATTAAATAAAAGACAAGTTTATAAACAGCTCAATAATTGGACAGGCTCCATATTGATTTTTTCCTTTGTTATATAATATTACCCACTTCTCGATCCAGAACCATGTCGTACAGGGTTTAAGAGTGCTACAAACATGGTCGCTGTTGTGTATTGGAATGTTGGAATGTGCAAAGATGGAAAGGCTGTCACAGCAGTCAATAAGATCTGAGAGGTGTTGACTAATTGCCTGGTAATTACACAGTAAATTGTCTAATTAAGCTGATGGTTAATTAGGGTACGCTTGCACAGCAGTCTTGTGGAATCTGTGTCTGATGTCTGGGAAGCAGCTTGTATAATTGGCAAACTGTTAAGGACTGGCAGAGAACATGACTGGAAAGCTCTCTGCCAGTGGATGACAGAACACAGATTTAGTGGAAACAAAAGGGTTGTCATTTTTCTCCTGAAAGTTTTGTTTCAGTTCTGCAGCTATTCTGCAGTAAGCAATTGAGAAGTACATCTGAAGCCTAAATTATGTGAAGGAAAAGAAGGCTCAAAATGTGTATAAGAATGTAAAATATGTTTTTGCTTGCTGAGTTTATGTTCTGATACACCATCTCACATTGCATTAATCTACATATTGTGTGCTTTTACAGTTCCTCCTTTTAACATATGTTATTTGGTGTTGATGTGAAAAAAAAAGAAAATAGGATAATCTAATGAAAAAAATGCCTGATTTAGGAAAATATGAGGAGGCAGTAAATATGACAGTTAAGAAGAGATTTGAAATACAAATTTTGAGTTCATTAATTATTATTTTTGCTATCACAGTGACCCTTAAAAATATTAGGCAACTTAACAGCTGTAAGTTTGGAAAATATTCTAAATAAATAAAAATTGTATGTATAATGAGAGAATTTTAACTTTACTATTTTTACAGTTTTACCATGCAACTGGCATTGGCTAATAATTTAATAAAATGTAAGAACGGAATGTTTCATACCTAAATGGATTTCATTTCTGAATGCAAATGCATAGTATTTGATTAACTACTTGAAATTTTTGAGTCCTCCAAATATAAGAGATCTAGAAATTAATTTTGTTTTGTATTCTTTATAGCTGAGGAAATTTAATTTGTAATTTCAAAATACCATTTATGTTTTAAATACAAATATGAAAATTTATCCTGTAAAATAAAATACATGGAATACATGGAAGCATATAGACACTTTGAAGACAAAGTTTGGTATACACATTGTCTCTAAGAGACCCGAATGCACACAATTACCTCTGTTACCATTTGACACCCAGCTACAGCTGTATTTCAGAGATTTCAAAATAAGATTTTGAAGAGAACATTAGGTTGCAATTGAAACAAAGGATCATCAACATATAATAAATCTAAGAGTGACTTATACTACTTTTTATTAATAAAACTTGAAAAACTTTTAAGCATTTCATAGCTAGATTTCTAAAAATTAAGAAAACCTGAATTAAATTTTAATATCAAGTTTTTGTTGCTTTTTTATCAAAGTGATGTCTGCATGTAACTAGATGGGTATGTGGGTACTATTTCCACTGTTTGTCAAGTGGTTTTAGAACGTATTATACACATGCTAAACTGTTTGAATTAGCATTATTTTTAGTGATGTATGCCTGATAAATGAAAGCATTTATTATTTTAGTACAAAAGGTGTTTTTCACACTTCAGAGCAAAATTTTAAAATATTGAGACATAGAAGTAAAAATAAGTGAAGATAAAATATTAATTCAAGAATATAGAAAATCATATTCATTCATTTTGGAGTAAAGTTGCAAAGTCTTGGAAGATATTATAAAGAAATTATGCAAGATAACAGAAAAGTGAATTTACCAAAGGAATACACAGCTAAACATTGAAATTGCTTATTTAAAGATATATCTACTGAGAAAGAAAACTCAGAGGTCAGTGTTGCAAATTCATCCACTCTATATTTTGATCTGCACAGTTTTTCAATTTATTCCTCATAGAAATAATATAAAACTTTTTTATTGTAAATGATAAAGGTTTGTGTAAAAGAAATAGCAAGAACCTCTGTTTACTATTGCAATTAAAATTTTAAAGAACTTTTTTAAACCATACTTTCAAGAAAAAGCCACTCTTCATATTTACAAATAAGGTTCAATGTTGTTTTCTAACCAAAATCTAAAAGGGTTCATGAATATTTAGCCATCACAAGAATAAATTCTACATGTATTTAGTTGCTGTAGTTATCTTGAAAATGTCATGTGATACTTTATTTTCATCTTTGAAATATATGTGTTTCTATGTACATTTAAAAACCAGAGGTAAAATTTGTATATGTGTACATGTGTGCCTGTAGCTTATGTAACTTTCATAGCTTTTTGCATACAATAGCTTCACTTATCTACAATGTTTTTTTGGTACTGGGGATCAAATGTGGGACCTTGCCCTTGCAAGGAAGTCGGCGGAACCACTGAGCTAAATCCCCAGCCCACTTATCTACAGTTTTACCTTCTGTGGTTTCACTTACTCATAGTCAGTCACCCTGTGACAGCTACACTGGGATGTCACCTTCATTGGCTTGAGAGTAGCCTAGGGGATTAGTTAAGCACATTTCTGGGTGTTTGGTGGACATGGAACTGTGACCTTCCAGTCCAGATGTCCCGGGCCCTTTTATCTCTGGTGGAGTTTCCCTTCCCTTCTGGTCAGTATGAACTAAGTAGCTTTTCTTCATCACACCCTTCTGCCATGGTGTTTCTGCCTTAGAGCCAGCCAACCATGGGCAGAAGCCTCTCAAACTGTGGGCCAAATTAAACTTCTTCATTATGTTGTGGGTGGAAGACAGTTTGTCTAGCAGTGATAAAGCTATCTAATACACACAGTTCGAAGTTGAACTTCAAATTTCTGAATGGGAAATTCCAGAAATAAACAATTCATGTTTCAAATTATGCATTGTTCTGATTAGCATAATGAAATCTCATGCCATCCTTCTTTGTCCCACCCAGGATATGAATCATCCCTTCAATGAACCTTTCTATGCTGAATATACCAGCTCTCTGGCTAGTCACTCAGTAGCCACCTTGGTTGGCAAATTAACTCATAATATCTCAATTAATATCTCAATGTTCGTGTTCAAATAACTTTTTATGAGTTAACCTAACCCTTTATCATATTGCATATATCATTTACCTTGCTTTGTTTGATCATGCAGGCATTGTATTATTTCACATCATCAAAAGGAATACAATACAATGATATGTCTCAGAAAGAGATCACTATCAAATAAGATTTATTATAGTATATTATTATAATTGCTCTGTTATTATTGTTGCTAATCTTTTGTTCTGCCTAATGTATAACTATACCATAAGTATATTAGTCAGCTTTCCATCATTGGGGCAAAATACCTGACACCACAATTTAAAGGAAAAGGGGTTTAATTTGGCCCACAGCTTTGGGGAATTCAGTCCATGGTCAACTGGGTCCAAGGCAGAATTGGATTGGTGGGAGGATATGGTATAGGAAAGCTGCTGCTCATGTCAAGGCAGCCAGGAAGTAGGAGAGGATGTGGGGGATAGGCTTTGGTGCCATCTACACTTTCAGACATTGATTTCTAATATAAACCCTGTTCATAAAGGGAGATAATGTGGTCATCCATCATTAGTATCTAAGTAATTTCAGAATAGTCCCATAACTCTCAAAAATAAGCTTCATGCTCTGATATGGCTTGTGTCTAGATGTCACCCCAAAGCTTCGTGCAGTCACAGGAGGGGGTTTTTCACAGGTGACTGGACCTAGAGTGTGTGATGCTGGCATTAAGAATGTGTGATAGGGCCGGGGATTTAGCTCAGTGGTTCCGCCGCCTGCCTCAAAAGCGCAGGGACCTGAGTTCAATCTCCAGTACCGAAAAAAGAGAGTGCTGGTTACTAAATCAGTTCGCTGATTGGTTTGACACCACCCTAATTGTAGTAGCGCAGATACAATACAAGGGATAGAAAGAGGCTTGTCTTGCCCCTTGCTTGCTTTTGCTGTCTTCTGCTTGCCATGGACTGTTTCTCCTCTGTGACGTCCCTCTGCCATGACACCCTGCCTTGGAGCCAGCCAATTATGGACTGAAACCTCTACAAACTGTGAGCTAAATAAACCTTTCCCCTTTAACTTTGGGTGTCAGGTATTTTGTCTCAGAAATGAGAGAAAAGTAACTAAGACATACCCATTAGGTGTTAGACATACTCACTATTCAATTCTTCCTACGCCTGAAAACCAGTAATTTACTTTGCATCTCTATGGGCTCATCTATTGTGGGCATTTGAGATAAATAGAATCATACAGCAACTGACTTTTTGTGGCTACTATTTAAAATTATTTAGGATAATATTTTCAGAGATTAACCAGGATGTAGTGTATATTAAAATTTCATTATTTTCTGTGGCTGTGCCACATTTTCTTTACCTATTTATGAATTCATGACTTTTTCCCTTGTGCTACTATTAATATTTCCTGAATATTCATTTGTAAGATTTCAAGTGAATATACTCTATTTTTTGTTCTTTTTAGATATATTTAGGAGTGAAAAATGCTGGGTAATATGGTAATGCTAAGTTTTTGAGGAATGGTGAAGTTTTTTTCTATAACAGCTGCATGAATACATTCCCACCAGCAACATATGATTTTTCCAAATTTTTTGCATACTCACCAAGAGCACATCTATCTTTTTTATAGACATAATAATGGGTGTGAAATAGTTTGTTATTAAGACATTGATTCCTAGTATTAGTTAGTATAGTTGAAAATATGAAGATCTGGTAATTGCCTTAATGTTCTTGATAACATATCACCCTGACAACTAGTTAATTTAACAGACAGTTAAAGTAACTGCCATTTTTCCTTTTCCTTTCTTGTTCCAGAAATTATGGTCATCAGGGACTATTTGACCCAATTCCCCTTGAGGAATGGCATCATTGCAAGCCTAAAAAATAGAGTTTTGGGGACATAGGTAGTCTCTGGAGAAGAGCCAGTTTATAAGCAAGCGTTCCTTACTTTGGGAGATAAAGTTACAAGATAGGGTGTATTTATAGTCTCTTAGTGTTTGGTAAATTATAGAATTGAAGGAAATGAATAAATGTTTCAAGCTAAATTTCAAGCAAAATATACTGAATTAGAAACTTGAGAAGAAATATTTAATATACGCTAGAGAGCAGAGATAAAAAATTTAGCTCTAGGAGTCTTGACCACTTGTTCTCCTCGCTCACTGCTTTCCAGCTGGGCAATGGTATCATTCCAGATCCAACAGTGCAAGCTGTAAGAGTTTAAAAGACCCCTCTGAGGTCCAGCTCTAGACTAAGTCTTCCATCTACAGATAATGGAAATTTGTCTTTAATTAAATACTAATAGATTTGTCCAAGTTCATTTGGGTGAATAAAAGGTACTCTTAAACCATGTACATGACAGTTTTAGTTCTGCATACTTTTTAGTACAGTATTTCATGCTCTTCATAGTTCATTTTTATGTCTAGGGTATTATAGAGCTATAAGACCCAGACTTGACTTTCTGAGAACCTAAAATCTAGAGATGATACTCATGAGTATTCAATTTAAATATTTTTAAAAATGATAACAGAAAAGTAGAAACAAAGGTATAAAAACACAGAGGGAGCACAAGACTGAGGTGTAAGCACAGGATGTCACTGCAGAAAAGAAATGATACCTAAGGGATATTCTAGATTGTGTCTGTCTCATGAGCAGGGAGCACATTGTGAGTGTGTAGCACATTGAAAGTCAGGAGAGAAAAAGTCCAGTAGAAGTTGGAGTTATTTTCACTGTAAGATTGACATAGTAAAAAATAGGGAGAGTCGGACTGGAACTACAAGATAAAGGGTCTGACTAGTCCCTTCAAAGATAATGAAGGAACTCTACGCCCCAAAGAAGACAAATCAGGATCAGATGTGCATTTCAGAAGGGTTTCTCTGATAGTAGTGTAGAAAAGATTTAGGAAGTACCCACAAGATTAGGAGAAAGTAAATATGTTCATTGTACAAATAATTTCTGACAAGCTACCCTGTTTCCAAGGATTGTGGTTTAGTGCTGAAGACAGAGTGGAGAGGGATTTGGTAAGGCCTTGACCTTATGGAGCTTACAGACAGGTACAGTACAGTGGGGAAGATATTGGCCAAAAGTCACAAGTAGAGCAAAATGAACCCATTTGTAATGTCTAGAGACTACAGTGGCAGTCTTAGTGACTGACTACAAGAGAGAAAAGTTAAGAATGAGTCTAGTATCTTTAATTTGGCAGCTATTTATTTGTTATGCAAAGGAATTAAACATCAAAGAGAAAAGTATGGTTACTGTGTTGTGTGCAGTTAGTGAATCAGAACTTTGCAATATAAAAAATTGTCAATAGATACTTTTATTCTCCAACTCTGATTACATCAAACATTTGGAAGGAAAAGGTCACTTTAATAGAGGACCTACAGCTATTAAAATTGAATTGAAAATGTTATTAATTTCTCAGATGAAATATAGGCACTAGAGTTTTAAATTTTAAACTTAATTTAAATATTCTAAAATTAGATTTAAAACTAACATATAAAGGGGAAAAGTTAAATAACAAAATAGCATATGAAATCAATATGATTAATTAACTTGATATAAATAACTTGACTATTGCTATATTTATCTGTAAATCATTTATCATGGTACCAGCTGTAAAAGAAAATCTTAATAATAATGATAATGATGTATGTCATCATTCTACCCAGCAGAGATGTCGTGACAAATTGTTAACAGTCTTACAACATTTCATAGATTTAAATGCTAATATAATAATAATATACTCAATAATAATAAAATCAGTAAAGGAACAAATCATTTTGATGTAGTTAGGAAAGGGAAATTCCTTTAAACTTTGAGTTACAAATAAACTACCAAAACAGAATTCTTCATCCTTCTATGTCCGTATTTACATTTTGTTTTTTTAATTTCAGTGAGTTCAAGAGGGAGTTGGAGAATGTCAGAAGAAATGTTCTCTCTCTCTCTCTCTCTCTCTCTCTCTCTCTCTCTCTCTCTCTTTCTCCAGGTCCATACCCCTGTCCCTTCTCCTTCTTTCTTTCCCTCAAATGGAACACTGATCATCTCCATAGAATCAGTTACACAATTCAGAACATTACCCAAATATATATCTCCCATACATACACTGACTGGCATTGATCAAGGTCTTATTTGTCCTCACATAAAACATTGCATGATCCTCTTAAAAAGTCTGATTTCCAGTCTGGGGCTTGTGTCTCAGTGTACAGCACTTGCAGAGCATGCAAAAGGCCCTAGGGCTTCATCCTCAATACCATAAAAATGTATGATTTCCACAGTCTCTCCCAAAAGTAATTAATGTAATTATTTTCAAGCAAATATATCTCCCTGAAGTATACTTGGACTTCTCTCTCCACTGCCTGCTGGTAGTAGAAAGATTGTATTCTGTACCATATCACACACTGCTTTCTATTATCTCAGCCC
This sequence comes from Heterocephalus glaber, assembly GCF_000247695.1. The sequence goes on along the minus strand of NW_004624857.1, from coordinate 68,432 downwards.
ATCTTTCTCTCAGTCTTAATTTTCTCCCTACTTCTTCAACAGAAAAGAGGCTTAACAACAAATTCCCTAAGAGTCTTGAAGTATTAGTGCCCAATTTGTCACCATATATTTGTCTCCATATAACGCTGCTCAAACTCCACATATGCTTTTTGTTATTTGATCCACATAATTTATGTTTTGTCATTTGCCGTTAGCAAATGTGGTAGTGCCATTAGCACTGTAGTAGATGTCAAAATCCCCATTACATATACAACCTGAGCCTTAGTGATTTCTGAGGCCCCATTCTCTGTTTCCTGCGATCACAGCCAGTGCCTTAACACAGAAGATCCTCAGCAAAAGCTGACTTGCTCTCTTCTATCCTAGGATGGTTTATTCTTCTAGAAGGAAGCACGACAGGATTTATCACAAAACAGAAACTGATCAATAACATTTTTGTGGCATAATTTTGCTGCAGATAGTTTTGTAGGTATTTATGGAAGAAATCAGAAGCTTTTAAAAATTTATTGTGAGCCTCATTTAACAATTTCATTTTATGCAACTGACTTGGTCCATTATAAGTCCCCATAATCTTACAGAATTATGCTTGACTTTTCATTGGAAATTATTGTTTGGTTGGGTCTATTTCCCTAGCTTTCTTTCTGGTAAGGTGTTTTATATTTCAGGAATTACAATTCCCAGTTCTTGGACAAAAATGACTCTACTTAGATAATTCACCAAGTTTATTAGCGTGATAGTATGTTATATGTTGGACAAAGCAAATTCAAAGCCAGGACCTCTACAAGGAAGGCAAGAACCCTGGACACACACATTCATTTTTTAAATATTTATACATTGCAAATAAAATTCAGGGGCAATGAGAAGTTTCTTCTGAATTGAACTCCCCAGAGCTCTGGACTTCCATGGGTTCTTTCACTGCTTATATTTTAGTACAGTGATATGAATATGAAAAACTGTTAGCATTAAGGGATTATCTTCTCCCCAGTGCTCTGTGCAATATTTTAAAGGTGTCCCAACATTATAGATTACATTGAACTAATACAGCCTGCTTGGTATTACATTCTGTATTCATATTCACTATAAAATGTCTCACTACAGCACATTCTTTAACTTCCTGTAGAGAAGGATGTAATGTACAACAGAGAAGTGCATTTTTTAGAAACACTGAAATGAAAGTTGTTGATTTTAAAAGACATTTTGTCATAGATGAGTGAGGGAGAAAGAGATCAAACCCACAAGACTAGCCAATCCAAGGTTTCATTCATGCATCTCTTCTGCTTAGAGCTTTCCCCTTTGGTATCATTAGCATTTTCATTTCGAAAAATGACAGTCTGCAGTGGAAGCAGGAAAAATGTTCAACCTGTTGTTTAAATTATTGATTTTTTAGAATATTGAAGCAGTATTTCAAATGGATTTTGTTAGAGATACTTCTGGGTGGGGGGTTTCAGAGGTAATCTGATATCCAAATCCTGTATATTACAAAGAGCTTCCATTCTTTGAATTTCTTTAGACTCTGGATCATTGGATAAAAATGCTTATTGTCTTCAGGATTATAAGTAGCAGATCATTGCTGCTTGAACTTGAAACATATATTTGCACACAGTACTCTTCATGATTTATGATGTATGCTTAGAGTATCATCAACTGGCAAAATAAATCTTCATTTGGAAACAAAAGCTGATTTTAAAATGAAGGAAAAGATATGATTTGCATGCATAGAAGGCCAGTAGGCCAATTGATAGCTAGTTTGTTGATAACAAGTTATAGTTCTATAAGAATGGCTTTAAGGTGTTAAGCCCCTAAGATTTTGTTATGCTAATAGGGAGTAGAGTGTAGCCACAGATATTGCCTTTAAAGTCTTTGTAAGTCTCTCTCCACAGTCAGCATTCACATAAGAAGAGAAAATGTCTTGACGAGGAGCAGGCTTACTGACTGCTGTGTGTGTGCTGTACAGGTAGTTTGCTATTCACAGCATGTTTCTTCTTATGGAAAAAGCTACTTAAAATTATATTATATCAAAATGTCTTGATCTGCAATCATTCTACAAGTTGAAGCCCTATTGAAGTCAATGAGAGCTTGGAGTACAAATTTATGACTGTATCGAGCTTAATATGTGGAGAGTTGCATCATATTTTGTAATGTCAAGTATCACACAGCAAAGGGATGACACAAATTTGAAATAAAACCTGATATTCACCCTTGACAAGTGGAAATGAATTAAAAATACAGTATCAGAGGAGATCTTTTTGAGCCACTGGGATATGAAAGGGAAATCTGGCACTTACTACTTGAAATGTAGCCGTTATAATCCCTGTTAACATTTAAATCAACTTAAAAATGTCTTCCCAATGGCAGTGCTGCCCTGAAAGTTGGAGAATCTGCTGATATTACTGCTTTGTAGAAAAAGTGTTTAAAGTAAGGATACAAACTATAGTATCCAATTCTTTTATAGAGACATCCTCTCTCTAAAGCTTTGCCTTTATGTGATCTAAATAGTTTATAAATATCATATATATCACTGTGGTATAAGTCTTTTAATTCTTTTGGAAAGATACCAAGCAGAGGAATAGCTGGGTCAAATGGGACTTCTATTCCTAGTTTTTTGAGATACCTCCATATTGATTTCCACAGTGGTTGCACCAGTCTGCACTCCCACCAACAATGAAGAAGGGTTCCTTTCTCCCCACAACCCTGCCAACATTTGTTATTGGTTGATTTCTTGATAGCAGCCATTCTTTCTGGGATGAGGTGGAATCTCAGCCTTGTTTTCATCTGCATCTCTTGAATGACCAGTGATGTTGAACATTTCCTCGTAGGTTTATTTGCTGCTTTTACTTTGTTGTCTGAGAAATGTCTGTTCATTTCAGATGCCCATTTTTCAATTGGATCTTTAAATTTGAGGGTCTGATTTTTTTAAGTTCTTTATATATTCTAGATAGTAGTCCTTTGTCTGAGGTAAAAGAATCATACCAAAGGGATATATGCTCACCCATGTTTATAGTGGCACAGTTTGTAATAGCTAAAGCTTGGAAACAACCCAAGTGTCCATCAACTGGAGACTGGGTAAAGAAGATGTGTTTTTTTATATAAAATGGAGTACTACTCAGCCATAAAGAATGAGAAAATAGAGTCATTTCTAGCTAAATGGATGTACATTGAGGGCATACTCTTAAGTGAAATAAATAGGACAGTTGTGTAAAAAACTGAAAAGTTTCTGTGGTGTGAGAAACTGAAAGTGTAAATAAGCATTAAAATGAACAATTGATAATCTGAAATAGAAAGAAAAGGTCCAAAGGGGTAGGGGAAATGGGAGGGGTAAGGGAAAAAAAAGAACAGAAAGGAAAAAATATGAGAAAAGGAAAAAATGGAAACAAAGTCTTTGTAAATAGGCAGGGGTGGAGGAGTTGAAGGGAGGGTAGGGGAATGGGGAAAAAATAAGAACCATGATACATCATGTACAGGTACAAGTTCCCAATGATAAATGTGAATGTGCTGTATACCTAAAATGTACCAATAAAAGAATTTAAGGAGAAAAAAATAATAAAGTAGGTTATATATGTCAAGCTGGATTTATCTGAGATCTGAGGTCAAATAAACATGGCAAGGGCAAATATATATATAAATATATATATATTTAATCTATCATTCATATAGATTGATTAAATCTTCATGAGCTCTCTTAGAGCAAGAAAGTTTTAATCTTTTCATGTTGTTTTATAGTATGATGGTTATGGAAAAGAAGGCACAAGACTTAAATAAGCTTTTCAGGTAAATATATTTCCAAAGGCAGTGTTTAACTCTTTCTTTTTATTCATCGAAGATGTTACTTTAAAAGTGGCATCAATTGTAGCTTAAGTCAAACCGAAGACTTAGGAAAGCATTAAGGCCTCACAGTTCCATAGCATCTGTGTTTAATATTCTCAGTTAGGGTATCTCAACTCATGTCTCTATCAAGTGCTTCCCTCATTTAAAATTATTTTTTTGTGTTAATGTCTCAAGCATTGAGCAGAAACTAATTCAAAGAATCTCTACAACAACCTATGCATTGCATATTATTATTATCCCAATAAAGTGGATGATACACAGAGTGGCTATTTTTATTAAAAGTATTAATTGGTTGCATGGATGAGATAGTATCAATCATAAGGAATTGTGACTATTCAGTGAGTTGATGATGACATGACATTGTGCTTCATGATAAGGGTGTTTATGAAATACTGTGATGCAGGTGGTATTCTAAGCATTTTTCATATAGTATTTTATGCAGTTTCTTATTTCCTTTTTACAATAGTACTATGGGGTAAAGGTACTATAATTATCAACACTTATGAGAAAGGAAAGTGAGTCACAGAATTGCTGAACCCACATCACACAGGCATTCACTTGCCATAATGATGAAAGCACAAAATATAGTTCCTGGCATCTAATAAATGCTCAAAATTATTATGGGCATTATTTTTAAGGCACATGGTTAGAGAAAGAATCAAGTATTTCTTGAATTAATGAATGAAGCCTAGCTATGCAATCTACTAGCTATGGGACTTTGTACAAATTATTTAAACTTTAAGTTTCTGTTTCCTTACTTGTGATATTGTTATAGTGAAATATTAATAATTGTAAATACTGAGTTCAGGTGTGTGTCAAGTACTCCTCTGGTATCGAATGAAACAAAACCTTAGCAAGTACTTAGAGCATAGTAAGTACTCAACAGTGCTGATTATCAGTGATGTATTTTGATAACTTAATTGTAATAGAAAAAAATAACTAGTCAGTAACCTTAGATCAAACATATTGTGTGTTCTAGAGTAAATCTGACCCTTTTTCTGCCACAAATATTTGAATTGGTGCAATTTATCAATCATAGGAAGATTTCTAAAGTTTAAATTTATTCCTTTGTGTGTGTGTGTATCCGTGTGTGTATCCGTGTGTGTGTGTATCTGTGTGTGTGTATCCGTGTGTGTGTGTATCCGTGTGTGTGTATCTGTGTGTGTATCCGTGTGTGTATCTGTGTGTGTGTGTGTGTGTATGTACTGTAAGGGGATTGAAACCTTTCGGGATAGTTAAGCATGGCTGAGTCATAATTGACTTATTTTGCTGTGTTACATTCATCCAGTTTTTAGACCTGAGCTTTTGCCTTGATTTCATGGTAAAAACACGAGCTCAGACTTTTTTAATTAAAATTTTTTAAATGTTACATAAAAATATAAAATTTGTACATATTAATAGGTTACCACTATCTAATGTTTTGATACATGTGTGCATTGTGTAATATTTAAATCAAGTTAAACAAATCTATATCCTTAAAATGTTGTCATTTGTTTAGGGTGAAAACACTGAAATTCTTTCTTCTAGCTTTTTAAAATATACTGTGCATTATTATTGCCTGTAGTCACCGTACAGTGCAATAGCACATCAGAACTTCTTACTCCTTCCTAACTAAACCTTAGAAGGCTTTGATCAGCCTTTCTTCATCCTTTCCTCCATCCTACTCTTCCCATCCTTTGGTAACCACCTTTCTACTCTCAACTTCTACTCAGGTCAACTTTTTGAGATTCTGCATATGAGTGATAACTTGTGGTACTTGTCTTTCTGTGCCTGGCTTACTTCACTTAACGTAATGATCTCTAGTTCTATTGCATTTTTGTATATATATAATTTGTGTATATATAATTTTTAAACCATGATATATGTATATTGAAAGAAAATGAATAGGTTAATAGTTGTTGACTAGACTAAAGAAATTTAAAACTTCATTGCTTCTCTGGGAGGCAGATAGTTGCTTCAAAGCAACTCTAGCTGAAGAAACTTATAAAGGATCTGCAGTTGTACTCCTGAAAATAAAACTAAAAAAGGGCAAACTGGATTTGAAACAATACTGAAGAGAATTAAAAAGCAAGAGGTAACATTTGATTAAAAAAGAAAGAAAAGCTAAATGAACTTCTTAAATGAATAAAGAGAAAAGTATTGAACTGGCAAATTGATATAAGGAAAGGAGGTAGAGAATGTGAACAAGATATTAAAATACATGGAGAATATAGCTAGAATAAATTAGAGTAGGTAGTTGGTAAGACATTTCTGTCTTATAACTAGTTCCATGGACTAAAACCTCTGAAACTATTAGTCAAATGAAATTTCTCCTTTAGGTTGTGTGTGTTTGATGTTTTGTTCTGGCAACAGAAAAGCTGACTAACACTGTAGGTCAGAGTGTTATAGAGTAAACACAAGAAGGAAGAACCAGTTGTTAAAGGTAACCTAGATGCGGAAGATGCCGAATCACCCCGCTGCAGACAAGCAGGTCTGCCCACACCGTGCCAAGGTCCCCAGTCGCGCGGAACACACGCCGAATCAGCCCGCTGCAGACAGGTAGGTCTGTGCACACCCTACCGAGGTCCTGAGTCACGCGGAAGACACCAAATCACCCCACTGCAGACAGGCAGCCACCTGATTCCACATTGCCAAGGTGCAGAGGACACCAG